>JAJEJO010001637.1:957944-977302 GCA_020662805.1 Glaucomys volans | reverse complement strand
CAAAAAAAAAAAAAAAAAAAGCAAAGTGTCCCCTCAACCTGGGTTCAGATAGACTCAACTCATCTGCATGAGCACAGATGAGACAATGGCTCCCTCTGACTCCATAACGAATGGAGTGAACAGAGCAGCTGGGAGAAGGATGAGTCCTAATGGGCACAGGCCCTTGTTTATTTATCCTGAGTTCTGATTCCTCCTATTTTTGCACTCCAGGCCGTGCAAAGAGGTAGTCCTTCTTCTTGTATAGAATAAAGCTCATTTGTTTTTCTAGTGCCATGTCAATGAAACACTTTCTCCCTCAATGCCAAGGGAAAAAACAGAACTTCTGAAGGATTTTGAAACAGAGCTTCATAGTGTTATAGATGGAGATATTTTGAAAGAAAAGGCAAATCTAAAAGTATGTGCATGTTCCAAGAAAGTCTTTTGAAACTCTGACAAAAAGACCCAAGACAATGAATCTGTTATTTGGCTTGTATGGAGCCAACTTTTAAAATGACCCTCCTTGGAGACAAGGGATCAGAGCTCTTGTGTTTTCTAAAGAAAAAAACATGGACTTGCATACTTGGGCATACATATTAGTTGGGGAGAGAAGCACCGCATTGCTTTCCCCCACCCTGTGAATATAAAAGCCACATTCAGCATAAATAGCATACCTATTTTACATAACTTAAAATCTGTTCCAAAATCATATGAAGCAATAGTTTTCCCTATAAATGTGAGTGTTTTGATATCCTTTTAAAAAGAGTTAGGATATTTAAAAATCAGTATCTCTCTGCTTTAACTCTTTCTACTTACAAAGTGACACATGTACATTACAGAATATCTGGAAAAGACAAAAAAACTATGAAGAAGAAAAAAATTCCCATAATTGTGAACTCAATGTTCATCATTATTTGGTTCTTTTCCTCCTTGGTTCTCCCCTCAATGTATCTCAGCAAAACTGTGTTGATGCTATGCGTGTGGCACAGCAATTCTAAACAATTCACTTCACTATGGGTTTATAAGAAGTATTTTCCAGGTCATTATAATTATTTAAAAATATGATTTCTGCATTTTACAAATATTTTGACCCTTTGTCCTTTGGTTGGACATTTTGCCTTTTTCAGGGATACTTGTGAATAGGTTTTCTTGGTTTTAACTAAAAAGGAAAATACTCAGCTTAGGGAAAAAACCAAAAAAACAAAAAACAAAATGAATGAACATTAGTCCCTACATGTTGGGAAATGTGGGGTTGTGTTTAATTCTGCCTACCAACAGCAGAAGGTATAAGGCCAGCACCTCAGAGATCATGTGTTTAATATCCTCTATTAGCTCTATTTCCCTTTCTGTCTCTGGTTTCATAAGATGCTGCTAAATCCTTTGAAAAACCTTCCTAACATTTGAATAAGTTTGAATAGTTTCTGCTCCTAGCAACAAATTATTGGCTATAGAGGAATAATGCTTATTTTAAATAATTTTTTTTCACTTAATAAATCAAGAATATTTATTGTGTTAACCATATGTCAGGGATGGGGTCAACTTCTGGAGATAAGCTGGGGAGCAAAACATCATGATGTTTGCCCTGCTGGAGAGTCGCTTTCTAGGAGAGTCAGAAAGCAAATAAGCAAGAATTAAAAGGCCATTGGAGTAAAAAGAGGAGATACATGCTGCAAAGCATGGTTCACACAGGAAATAACAAGGCATTTAAAATTCAGGAATGCTGTAATCAGACGACTGGGCTCTCCAAGAAAGGCATTTCCTCATTTTTCTGGGAAGAGCACCATGCCAAACCAAGGGCAAACTCTGCACATCACACATCTTGGGCACATGAATTGTGGATGTTAGGTTGGGCAATCACAGGCCCAGGGCCTGGTCTTGAACTCACACAGTGTTGTCTACAACTTTTGAAAAACATTGGTTCTGCAGAAGAGCAGTGGAACTCTTGCCATTTGCATCGGTTTTATAAAATTTCCCCACACTGTGTTCTTTCTGTTTTTGGACTTGTATCACCATCCCCCCTCCCCTTTTTGATTGAAAGGAAAAATTTGTTTTATCTACTCCTTTTTATCATCAGCAAACACTAATTGAAACTTTATTTAGAATATGGCATTGGACAAGGTACAGACAGAGGAGAGATCATAGAATCCCTTGGTGAAGATAATAAATACATATAAAATGATAGTTTATATACATAAAAAATAACCTTCAAGTTTGGAAGTGCACTAAAATAAACTCACAGAACATACTGTGAGTCCCTGAGCTTTGGAATGTAGATTAGCAGATTGATCAGAGCTAGATGGGTTGCAAAATGTACCGGCTGTCATAAATACATTCTGCCATAAAAACCAATTAAAGAGCAAACAGGAATGAAGCACCAATTGCTCATAGTCAATTTTAATCAGACCACCGATTTTACTCTTGATTTATTGCCTTTTTCTGTTTTCATTTTGGATCTGGAAATGTGGCATTGTTCATTTGTGTGACAGACTCAGAATCGGGAAATGGAAAACATCAAGAGAGGAAAAAGATGTCTGAGCAGAAAGCTAGCATTTTGGAAATACAATATTTGCCACAGAAGACTCAGAGTGTTCTTTCTGCTCTCTACCTGAATGACTCACTTAATGTGATGAGGGTACAACTCTCTTGCTTTGATTTCCTAGTGGTAAACCACAGACAGCAGAAGGTCCGTAAGCCTTTTCTGCTGCATCACACCAGTGTCATGGTTGAGCAAAGGTGACGGTTTCTCATGAACTCTCCTAGACTACAATTTCACTCACTCATTCAATATTTATTGTTTCTCTGCTATTGGTGAGTTGTTAGTGACAAAACTGTAAGACTTCCTCATCTCAAAGAGTTTATGACTAAGTGACTAAGTTTATGACTAAGTGCCTTTACTCAGGATGAAATAAGAACCTTCTTGTGGCCTACATGGTCTAGCTCCTATCTGCCCATGCAGCTTCATCATGTACTGCTGTCCTTGGTACTCCAGACTCAGTCCTTTGTACTTGCCTTTTCTCTCTAGTTGGAGAATTCTGTGTTCAGTTAACATCCAGGCACCCTAAAGTTAAAGGTCACTTATCCCTTTATTGGAAAGGCTTTTATTACCTCTGCTATATTCAAAGCCTCACTAATAAGCTGTTGGTACAGTATTCCTTTCTACTGCACTGATTGCTGTTGCAATTTTACATCATATGGGAGGATTATTTGATTAATGTCTGTCTCTCAGACATTGTCTCTTTTGCCCATTATTACACCTAGCCCAAAGTATGGGTTTAGCATGACCCACAGATTTTTAAAAACTTAGTTGCATAGATAAATGGAGAGATGGATGGATGAATGAATGAATGAACAAATGAAGAATAAGAAAAGTGCAAGTAAAATACCATTATAATTTAGATGAAAAGAGAAGGAAGGCAAATAACATTTATTGTCCATCCATAATATGCCCTGTGCTTAACACTAGGAGAATCAGGAAAGGTTTCAGGGAGGAGATAGTATTTAAGTTAGATCTTAAAGAATGTTTGGGTTTGACAATATATAGATTAGAGACAAAATTATAGTTTGAGCAAAGATGTGGCAGCAGAAATTTCAGAGGATGTAGGGAGAACAATGAACATTAATTTAGGCTTGTGTATTTTTGCAATTTCCAACATATAGAATTTCCTCTTAAAGTTAAAGGAGTTTATATATGAAGAGAGAACTTACATAAATTAAAATAGATGTTCTTTAAATGTGATGTCATTTGTGTTTGAAATATAGATTGTATATTAACATACGCATATTTGCATATACATACATACAAATATATGCATATTTTTTACTTTTATGTTGTTATTTAGTAGTTCATGCAGTTCATTGTAACTCACAATTTGTCTTTCTCCAATTTCATTCTCCCTATAATTTGTATAGCTTGAATAATGTGAAATGCAATACAGTCTAGTCAGAAAGTTTTGTCTTCCACTGCAAATTAGTACAGCTGCACTGGAAGCAGTGTGGAGATCCCTCAAAAAACCAGGAATGGAACCACCATATGACCCAGCTATCCCATTCCTTGGTATTTATTTGAAAGAACTAAAATCAGCATACTATGGTGATACACGAACATACTATGGTGAAACACATTAACCTTTATAGCAATGCAACTCACAACAGCCAAGATATGGAACCAATCAGGTGCCCATCAATAGATGTATGGATTAAGAAAATGTGGTATGTATACACAATGGAGTTTTACTTAGCCATAATGAAGAATGAAATTATTTGATTGGAAACTAATGGAAGTGAAGACTATCATGCTTAGTGAAACAAGCCAGACTCAGAAAGTCAAGGGTCTAATGGTTTTTCTCATATGCAGAAACCAGAGCAAATTAAGAGGAAAAGCAAGGATTGGGGGTTGGAAATCATACAGACAGGGAAGATCAGCAGAGCAAAAGAAGATTGAGGGGAAGAGAAGAGGGATGGAAAAGGGGAGGAAATGCAGAATAAATTTGACAAAATTATACTATGTGCATGTATAAATATTCCACAGTGAAATTCATCTTTAGGTATATCTACAAAGAATCAATTAAAAATAAATAAATGAGTAGAAGGTAGAGTAGAAAAAGAGGAATGGGTAGAAATGAGGGAAGGGAAAGGGGGGCATTGGGGGCTGAAATGGAATAAATTAAATTCTGTGCATGTATGACTGTCAAAATGGACCTGACTATTATGTGTAACTATAATGCACCAATAAAAGCAACAAACAAACAAACAAACAAACAAAAAACCCCCCAAACCCCATGACTTTAATATTCCATATTTTCTAAGTTAAAGTTTAGCTGAATATGTTACAGATATGAATTGTGGACAATCTCATCTTTCTGAGTCTCAATTTTTTCACCTGTAAAATGAAGAGAAAAATACCTCTTGCACAAAACACTTTGTCAATGATGTGTATATACATATATATACATATACACATGTGCACATATGTGCATTTATATATATATTTTTTTCTTTTGTCCTCATACATATGTTTAGAAAAAAATATTAAATGAGCGTGTCCCAGAAGCTAATACTGCACTCTTATGGAATACATACTTTTTTTCCTTTAGGATCTCTTGTAGGTCAAAATTTCTTCAGTGATCATATATCATTTTTATATTTTTAAAGTTATAATTAAAAAACCACTTTGTGAGTGCTAAAGCATTACAAATTGCTACATAACTCAACTGCATTTTTGTTTTTATTGTTCATGTTCTCTAGCTGTTTGATTTATACATATTATTGCCCACTTCCAGTCCAAACCTGGCTTGCAAATTCTTTCATAGAAAGATCCTTTGCTCCTATTATTTTATTATTATTTTTGAATATTTGGCCAAATAGTGTGCCAACAGCAGGTGCATAATGAATGCTTGTTGAAATGAATAGGTGTTATAGAAAAATCTCTCAGCAAAACCATTTGGGTAAAGCAGCTGCAGGGGCAGCCACAGCATTCAATTAAGCATCTTGGCTACCATGCCTGGTCAGGGCAGGTGGGCAACTCAAGGCTTTCCTGGCAGGAGAATAGCAGCCCTGGTTACGGTCTTCATCTTCTGCCAGCTCAGCTGCTCAGGGTTGTCAGGAAAGTGCAGCTAAATGCCTGGAAAACGTTGTAATTTCTTGAAGGAATTTCCTTTAGGCTGATTTGACCTAGATTACTCTGTTATTTTTCTGTGAACAGTTGAGCCATTTATGGCTTATTTTATAAGATGTAATTGTATTAGCTTCCTATTGTTTCTGACAAATAATCACAACCTTTGTGGCTTAAAACAACACAGACTTAATATCTTGTAGTTCTGGATATCAGAAGTCTGAATGTGATTGATAGGACAGTGTTCCTTCTGGAGGCCCCAGGGATACTCCATTTTCTCATCTTTTCCAGCTTCTAGAGGCTCATGGCCTGCATCGTGCTGACCTCCACTTCTGCATCTCATGTCCTTCTCTGCCTCTGAATCCCTTTGCCTCTTTCTTCACTTATAAGGCCCTTAAAATTACATTGAGCCCATCTGGATAATGTAGGATAATCTCCCCATTGTAAAATACCTAATCATATCTGTGAAGTCTCTTGTCATGAAAGGTAGCATATTCACAGGTTCCAGGGAATAGATGCAAACCTCTTTGTGTGTGTGTGTGGGGGGATGCATTATTCTGCCTACCATGGTAAATCACTCATCACCCCAACCAGGATAAATTCATAATTATTCACAAAAATTAAGCAAAACTTGGGAAGAGTCCATGTTTACTTGTGAACATGAAGACAAAGCATTTGTCTTGCACTTATTGTCTACCTTTGCTCAGAAACACAGAGACCTGTAGGCTGGTTTATCCAACTGCAGTTGCCTGAAAATTTTTATTGCCAGGGAAGACTGTTAGGATATAGTTTTCCCTGTCCTTGTTACCTTATCAGTGCTGTGATCATTCACTCACCTCTTTCTGTTTCTTGCCCCGCAGAGCCACATTGCTGGTGTTGCTGCTCTCCCGCAGAGAGTCCACGCTGTCGCCATAGAGCAGCTTAATGGCCCTGACCAGCCGTGCACAGGAGCGGCTGTGGTGCAGATAGCAGTGTGGATGACAGTAGTCCACATGTGTGCAGATGAAACTCTGTTGATTGCATAGCAAGATCATGACCTGGAATACAAACACCACTAAGACTCAACCAGGCAACCAGGGTACTGACAAACTGAATGTCTATGTATACTGGAAGATGCCAAGTCAGAATGTCAACTTCCCATGATGGGTCTTGAAATTACAGGGATTCAATAATTCCCAGAGGAGAACAAAAGAGTTACGAGTCTTTGTCCACCTTCATACTTGCTTTTTCTTCATAAATGCTTGATAAAATTTTTTTTAATAAGAATGAACAGATGTTTAAAATCCAATTATTGTGAAGTGTATAGTTTCCAAATACTTTCAAATGGAAATTCTGAACTAAAAAAAAAAAAAAAAAAAAAAAGCCACATATCCCGCTGTCCCCCACCTCTTATGTCATGGTAGGAACCAGCGGAAAGAGCACACACTGGTTAAAAAGTTCAGTCCCAAAGAATCTAGCTGGCCTTTGACAGCTGTGGGATGCCTTTCACTCCCATATCTGCATCTTCCACTCTAACCAAAAATCTTGAACTGGAATGTGAACCCCACTCTAGAGCCTCATTTCTTCTCCCTTCTATATGACTTTTTTCCTCTGGCTGGTAGGCCATCCTTGCTCTTACAGTTCGATCTGACTCAGATCCTTATATTTCCCAGAATTCCCCATTAGGATTCCAGAAGCAAATTCAATTGGTTTAAAGGATGTGGCTATTTTAAGATCAGAAATGAAGACCTGAGAACTTGTAATTTTTTTCAGTTCTGGGGCTAGAACCCAGGGCCTTGGACATGTTAAACACATGCTCTACCTCTGAGCTATAGCCTCATCTCTGAGTCTGTAACTTCTCATGTGTGTGTGTGTGTGTGTGTGGTGCTGGGGATCAAATCCAAGGCCTTACACATGATAGCCAAGTGATCTACCACTGAGCTACATCCCCAACTCAAGAGTTTGTAACTTTTTAATCAACCTTCCTAAAAAGGCAGTAGCCCACCCAGAACCATAAGGTTAGTCAAATGTACATAGAGTAATCTTCTGAATATTTCTCACCCTCATGAAACTAGTTCCTGCCTAAACTGTGAGGGACTGAATGAAAAACACAAATTAAGTCTATGTGGACAAGTCCAATCAAACCTGCCAAGCAAGAGTACACACATTTCCTTAGGAACAAGGGTCCTTGCTTATTCTGAGACAAAGAGAAGCAACAACAATCAATTCCATATGCCTGTCAAACTCAGCTAACAATAACCCACATCCCTCCAAAGTTGTCTTTGAAGAATATATAGCTCTCTTAAGATTCACTGAATCTCCCCTGATCTTCCTCTTTATTCTGGTATGAGGCAGGGCACACTGAAGAACTATAAGGGTTCCCTTGTCACTTCTAAATCTGGTCAATCAAGAGAAACACCGTGAAAGCTTAGCAAAAAAGCAAATAAAGCAAATAAATGCTCAAATGAGCATATTACTAAACTTTGACTCAGGAAAATCTGATTTGGTAGTTCTGGAGTTAGAGATAGAAGTGGTCTAGAAATCTAAAATGTAAA
Organism: Glaucomys volans; assembly: GCA_020662805.1. Lineage (NCBI taxonomy): Eukaryota > Metazoa > Chordata > Mammalia > Rodentia > Sciuridae > Glaucomys > Glaucomys volans. The sequence continues at coordinate 969,181 of JAJEJO010001637.1, read as the reverse complement.
ATTCTACCCAGTGATATCCCTTTGATATACTTCAAAGACGACGGTCTCCAGTGATCCACACTTTCTGGTATTTATGCCTTTGTGAAGTCTCCTCTCACTGAGTGTGTGTTGGCCTAGTGTCTTCCTTTCAACCAGGAGAACACAGCAAATGTGATGGGATGCCCCTTTTCTGACCAGGTTGCATAAGATCATGACTTCTCTCTTGTCAGCAGACTCTCTTACTGTCTTTGATGAAGCAAGTTGCCATGTTGCATAGGCCCACGTGGTAAGGAAATGAAGGTGGCTTCTCACCAATAGCCAACTGGCTACTGAAGGCTCCTGCCCAACAGGTCTCAAGGAACTGAAATTTTGTCTACAATCATGTGAGTCTAGAAGCAAACTCTTTCTCAATGAAGTCATCAAATAACACCCAGTCCTGGCCAATACTTTGATTGCATCTGGGTCTCTTGAAATGGAGACCCAGCTAAACTCTGCCAGGATTTCTGACTCACAGAAATGGTGAGATTAATATGATCTGTTTTAAGCCACAAAGCTTGTAGTAATCTGTTATGCAGCAATAGAAAATGAGTATGTTCTCCTTCCACCAAGATTAAGTAGCTAATACCTACAGTCGAACAACAGAGCCAAGTAAAATTCTACACATACACACACATGCATGTATGTGAATACACACACGCATGTATATGTATGGCTGAATGCATAAGATAGTGAAACAGTTGGGACATGAAGGGTATGTTGTGGGGAGAAAGGACATTCACTGAAGTGAGAACAGTGTGAACACATGCCACATTTCTCCTTGGGGCATTTACTACTTCTTAGTTAGGCAAGAGTGGCCAAAAAGGCTGGCAGAGGTGTAAGCAATCACGTGGGGGCTGGGAGTGAAAAAAAAAGAAAAAGAAAAAGAATTCAGTATTGCTAAAGGAGGGATAAATTGAAAGACCAAGATTCTGTAGAGAAAGAAAGTTCAGAGAAGTCAGACTGATAGTGAGTGACTATTTTCCCCTCTAGGCATTTGCTGATTGAGTAACTAAGAATCCTAGCAGAAATCAGCTGAAAACTAGAGTGGAGATTCTGGCAATTTCGTTGTAATGGGGAAATGATAATTGGGGTTTCTGACCCAAAAAGGATGAAGAGCCCTCACTGGGAACCTTGGAAGACTTCAAACTAAAAGGTGTGTGAATGGGGTGATGGGGGTGACCAGTGGCAGACCAGAAAGCCAAGTCAAGTCAGCTTAGTCCCTGATTAGACTGAGATAATCTGCTTGCTTAATATCTGCTAGATGTAAGGAGAACCCTCTCTGGAGGGAGATAATATCATGTGGAGCCCCCATCATTATTTTAAATTAATTAAATTTGTATTTTAGAGAAATTTGGAGTTCATAGCAAGATTGAACAGAAAGCACAGAGAGCTCCCCTATATCTACTATGCCTACACCTGGTCAACCTCCCCCACTATCAACGACTTGCACCAGAGTGGAAGTCATACTTCAAATAAGTGAACCTATGGACATGCAAAGTACATCATTTACATTAGGGTTCACTCCAAGTGTTGTACATTTTGTGGGTTTTGCCAAATATATTACAATATGTACCCACCACTCTGCCACTATGATTTTTCATTTCCGTGTCTAATAGTCAATGAAATGCCTGCGCATATTAAGGAACAGAAGCAAGAGAAGTAACAGTAGACTCATATGTTGGAATTATCAGCCATAAACTACGTGTAGACAATTATGAGTAAACCACATTGGAAATTTTTCTTAAAAAATTTAACTGAATGATAATGAAAATATGATATATCAAACCTTGTAGAATACCAATCTAGTGCATACTGAGAGATTCAGATAAAATATAAACCTCTGCCTCCTCTGGGAGGCTAAATTGGATTGATGGTTTTGGTATAATATTTTGTCCTCCCTCCATGGATCTCCCCAGTGCTGAAAGAAATGGATTCCATGGTTCTTCCCGAGTTTACATAATCTTCCTACTCACGTGAAGCCAGGACATGTTCCTGTGGTAGTTTTCCTCTGTACCAGCAGTGCTCATTCCCTCTGGCTCAATGCTGGGCTCACTTGCACTCCAAGGACTCCCTTCTTCAAAAGAAAATACCAAGAAAGGTCTCAGTGTTCAGTCTCCCTGGAGATCATATTGGTGTGGTATAGTTGTCCATGCTTTTGAATCCTAGGGCAGACTACCATGGCCCAGTGGGTTAGGGCATAGGACTTTGTTGGAGGAATATTAATAGCAGCTGTTCCCTTCAGCCACCAGCTGAACTGGCAATTTCAAAGACATTGATGATCTCTTTAATGGTGGCTTCCATTTTGAGAGATGGGAGCAGAGAGAAAAAGTCAAGTCCTTGAATTGCTGAGATGAGCCTGTGACAGGTTGAGTGTGCCCACATCCATTCCATACTGACCAGACCTTATAGGTGTAGTTACACAGGGACACCAACTGGTCTGCAGTGGCCTCGCAGAGTGCTGCTGCCTCCACTGTGGTTGTGACTGCAGCTGGTGCTACTGCTCTAGCCACTGGGCTTTGCTATCAGAGCTATTCAGAGATGAACAGGCGCCCTGGAAAAACTAAAGGAATTTGAAAGCAAAGATGTCCAACTATGGACAACCCTGGCATCCCCTCTCTGAGAGAGAGTAAAGGAGATATCTCCTAGGAATTTATTACTTAGTATATTATGTGCAAAGCTTTGCCCTCAAATCTAAAAGCTTTTATGAAATTTTCTAATGACCAAACAATGTCTCCAGCCTGGCTGCTTTGATTCAACTGGCCAGAGTGTCTATCAACTCACACAATTAATTGCAATAATCCCCCCCCAAACTAACTGATAAAGATGTTACAGTTCAGCCCTGTAACAACAGAAGTCACAGAGATTTTTTTTTTCTATTGTCACCTTGAAAAATAGGCTGAATCTTAAGTGATGCATAAATTAGCTATTTTCAAAGGTGAGGGTGGGTGGATGTTTTCCTATTTTAAACTTTCTTTGATTAGATACACGCAGTTTCTATTTCAGCAGATTCTATCAATCATTGATCCATATGTATTGCTACCTTGAAACTAGAGACTGAATGGCAAAGAGAATGTGTTTAATATTTACCTAATAATGCTGGGCAGGTGGTAGAGTCTATCCTCATTCCTACTTAAACTTTTTCTTGTCTATTAAGATGCTAATCTGGGCCCATATTTTGGACTAACACATTTTGGAATTTGGAATCTCTTTTGATCTTACAGTGGCAACTATGACACCAGTGTTTTGTATATAGAACTCATTCTCATGAATTTAACTTATTTTACAACAATCCCCTAATTTATCTTTAGAACATCCCTGTAGAGCAGGCAAGGAGTAAGTAGAATTAATTCCCATTGGGTAGTTGGAGAAGAAAAATCACTGAGAAGTCAAGTGATTTACTAAAGATCCCTAATTATTAGGTCTAGACTATCTTTCCTTTCTGATATTTTGGTGTCTTTTTTTTTTTTAACTATTTAATAGAAAATTCAAACTATAGAGGGTCTTTAGGTATCTGTTCCTGTGAGAATTTCTACATTTGACTTTGAAGGTCTTATTGGAAGGATGGATACACTGACAACTGGATTTGTAAAACTGCCCTTGTAATAGAAGTGTTTTCTTCCCCTAAGGGATTTGCCACCCTTGTTGCTCAAAATGGAGTCCTAGAATCATGAGCATCAACTTCAGCAGGAAGTTTGTTAAAAACAGAATCTCAGACCCCCACCCCATCTGCTGAATCAGAATCTGCACTTTAACAAGCCATCCAGGTGACCTGTGTGCTCACTGAGGTTTGAGCAGCCTGCTGGAGGGGCAGTGTGGCTTTCAGACAGAAGTTGTCATCTAACCTATGGCTTTGCTCTTCATCTATTTATGTGTAAGAAAATGGACTTCAGCTGTTTCAGGACTTGGGTCCTGTCTTCCTACCCCCCACGTCCCTGCACGCCCCGCTCCTCTATGTTACCTAGGTCAGTGACAGTGTCCCTGCTCTGGGACAGCTGCAGCTCCTCAGCCTCAGACTCTGAGTCCTGCCGTGATAACTTGCTGCTCTTTAAGCTGCCGACCCGGCGAATGCTGGACAAGGAACCCCCCTTCTTCACCTGGAAACTGCGGGTTCCTTTAATCTGGAGCAGGCGAGAACCTCCTATCCTGATCTTCCTGCTGGGAACTGTATTAAAAGAATAAAATAGGGCTTTTCCCCCCTTAGATTTCCCCAGCCAATATTAGATCCAAACTCTCCCCAACCTGTCCCTGATCAGCCTCCTCTCTGTTGCCTGGACGAGCAGCATTTCTGGGTAGGAAGCTTCCCCTGGACCCCAGGCACCAGGCTCTGTCAGGCAGGCAGGAGGCTGGGGCCAGCAGGAAGGGCTGGTGCAGTGTCTTTCTTGGTCACAAGGGCTGGGAACAACCTGCAGTCTTTCTGGCCCAGGGTTCACAAGCATGAGTGTGTATCTTGTAGCAACATCATCTAGGACTGTTAGTACATTTACAGCACATTATGACTTGATTCAGTAGAACCACAAACCATTTGTTTTTGTTTTTCTTTTGAAATGGGACTTACAGAATTCTGTGAACTGCCATGTAACACTTTCTTTTTGAAATACCTCATTAAGAGAAAAACAAAAAACAAAAATGAGAGGCACTCCTCTCTCCAACAGTCAGCACTGGGTTCTGCTCTGCTCCTCAGCAAAGGTACGAGGGATCTGTTAGCATGGGGGTGCTTTGGGTGAGCATGCATGTGACATGGGTTCTTTTTCAATGCATCTAGTGATTTCATAGCATCCTCCTCTCAGTCAAAAGGTTGGTGAGATGTGAGTCCAAATGTTGCAAGGCCCTGAGCCAACCTTACGGTTTATGTGTGACAAGAAGGCATGCATTTTTCATCTTTAGTGTTCTGGAAGAAACAGTCATCAGTGGGAGAAATAAAAGGGTAAAAGAAACACACACATTCAAACTTGAAGCTTAATTTTTTAAAAATCAAAAGTATCCTTAGTTTCCATAGTCATATACATACCTCCTTCCTTTTTTAATTTTAATTTTTGAAGATTTGCTGTTGTCAATATTGATTTTATAAAAGTAGGATAAAAAGGTTAAAAATTCATTATCAGGAAGGGGTCAGTTTTATAAGCTTACCCTCTTAAGGCAGGAACAAGATTTCTTACTAATTCTTTAAGGCATTGTTATAAATATTTTTTTAAGCTCCAGTCAGGAAGTTTGCATTTTAGTTTCAGGTTTCTCACCCACAGAAGTGTTAACATGTGACTAATAGAACTTGTAAACTCTTTAAATGTTAGTTAAATGTATACTTTCAATGCCATATAAAGGCACCCAGAATAATTCCTGTTGAACAGCATGAATGTTCCATCTCCAATTTACTCTTAAGATCAAGAAAGACTAAAATTGTCACCACTCAGCTAGTAAAAGCTTTATGGAGCTCCCTGAATGAAACTGGATAGAATTGCACATCTGGAAGGAATCTCTTGCAGCACTGTTGGATAAATTCCACAAAAACTATAGACCATAATGTTGTATTTTAATTATAGCACAGCTCACCCAACAGTATTTTTCAGTATTATTTTTAGGCCTAATTAAGACTTTATGATGCATTTGAAATATGTTTGAAACAGAATATAATTATCACTTGTAATGATTGCTAGAGCAATTTCATGTCTCTGCAGATTGAGAAGTAGAGAAAAAGATTAAAATGATAATTCTTTGGCTTTTACAGAAGCACATACTAACATTCTTTGCCTGATTTTATGAGACTTTTCAGCCAATGACTGAGGCCAAATAACCCCAAATTAGTGTCATCTGAAATAGATTTAATGTTGAGAGTTTGTTCTAACACTGAAGACAATTGGAGACATCCTGTAGCACTGAAAAATTAGGGTTCGGAATTATGATGTTGGCTATTTACAAGAGATACAGAAGTTCAAATCCAGATTTGATTTTGGATATGAAAAATGTTAGCTGAGATTGCTCGGCATTAAATTTTAGCCTTTATCTCCATGACAACGAGAGCTCGTATGAAAGTGAAACAAATTCATCTACATTGGATAACACATCTCCTTTTCCCATTTCTCTCACCCCACACTGTATCCATCAGCCAACCCTGCTTTCTCTGTGCTTCAAAAATGTCATAGACTTTTGAAAGCTCCATCATATCTTTCCTAGACGAATGTAACTACCTAAAACTGTTCCACCTTTCCCCCACTTCAATAGATCTCTCTGTATTTAAAATACATAAATTAAAAATAAACACCTTATATCATTTTTATGGTCAAACATACTAACAAGAATCTGACACATTTAAAATAGAACTAAAGTTCTAGCCATATCTTCCAGACCCTATTTACCCTTCGTCTAACACTCTGACTCATCTTACGACTCTTTCCCCCAACTCATTCTTTTGTAACCATAGTGGTCCTTTTCCCCTTCTTCATATGGGAGTTCATTCCTGCATCACAGCCTTGTCCTCGAGGTTGCCTCTGTTCAGAACACTTCTTCCTCAGCTCTTCACAGCAAGCAAGTCTCTCTGCTCAATGTCAATTATGATGGACTACTCTGTCCTTCCTACTCCATGTCACAAAACCTCATCCTAATTTGCTTTTCTTCAGTTTATTTTTCTCCACTAGGAAGTCTAGTATTTCATGGTCTTCACTGTTACATGAACAACTGTTAGTTATTAACCTCTTAAACAATACTAATCAAAATATGTGGAAAATTTTTTGGCACATTGATGTATTCTGAGAGCCTGTAAGAGTTCCAAGTATACCAAAGGTGCTCAGTGGATGGGAGTTGAATGGTGAGACTAGTCTTGTTGTCTGTATATGAAATATGAGTCTTAGTTTGTCTTTGGAATGTGGGTAAAATGATTTGTCAAACTCTGCATGGACATTCTAGGCAGATATTTTCAGTTCTAAGGACTAGTTCACATTTGTTTTCCTTGGTAAAATCTGAGTTGTCTTCAGGTTGTTTATTTCAGGAGTTGACATTTTTAACTTTTATGAAAACAGATGGTATGAAAAATTTTAAAATGTTTTAATAATTGTAGTTAGCAGGGCCCCATTGCCATAGTTTTCATTCAATGGGTTAAGGAATACATAGAAATCTTTGGGAAGGTATTTGCCAACTGATTAAAGACATTCTATGGATATGTTCTCATTTAATTTATAGTTTCTGTTTTCTGTCATTCATTAAACAACTTCCATAAATTAACATAGCCATTCTGTGAGGAGAAAAAATACGAAGCATTTCAGTGTTTGAAAATTTAAGACAATTTACATAACTAATAATCATGAAATTAAAATGGTCTTAAAGTTAATCGGATATTTTATTTTTAATGATGCATAATTTTTACTCAAATTTAACAATGTCAGTATCTGAATTTTTTATTTAACTACTTCAAATGATAATTAGCACTATAACTTTGGGGGGAAAAAAGGTTGGCTTTTAAATTAAAATACCTTTGGATATGTTTCAAAAACTGGAGGTTATCCCTGTCTTAAGTAGTAATATTTGAAAAAAACATTGAGTTGACATTTCTTCATATTTAGGAATTGCTCAAGATTTGGCTTATCATTCCTACAAATGGTCTCTGTTCACCATAAATTCAACAGAATATGATAACATGATTATTTACATTATAAAACTGTTGTGACAACATTGTGATCTTGATGTGTTCAAGTTTTTCTTAGTGTATGTCCATTCCTTGCAGGATTTTAAATATTCTGTTTTTTTCTCTACATAGGACCATTCCTTCTGAGAATTCATTAAATTAATCAAACATGTATTGAATCATTGTCTATAAGACACAAGAAAATATATCAATGCGTAAACTCAACTTTGATTCTTGTAACAAGAGTGCAGATGTTCTTTAAATTGAAGTTTTTTATAAAAAGTACTGAAGGGCAAGGGAATTTAATAAATAGCAAAATCAAAGAGTAAAGCTGACAGTTCAGGAGGTTTTAGAGAGCAAATTAAAACTTTGCAATCTTCAGTGCATAGTTAGAATTTTCTGTATGGCTTCTAATCTATATGCTCATGATGAAAGAAAAAAGAATGGCAGCAGTTATTCATTGTGTATTTACTATCTGTCTGGTACTAAGTTTATGCTTTATGTATTTAAAACTATAAGCATCACAACACAGATGGTGCTATTAACCTAACTTAAAAGAGAACTGGAACTAAAACAGTAAGTACTCAGACAAGTTCCACATAAAGTTATTGTATTTCCTGCATTTTAAGATGTCCATCTTTTCCACATCTTAACATACGTGACATTGGGATATGCCATACAACAGATGACATCTTATGAATACTCGTACCAGCTAGCAGTAGTGATACATTTGCTATTGCTTACATCCATGTGAACATCTAAAACATCACAGGCCAAATGTACAGAATGGATACCAATATCTTTTAGTTCAAGGAGCTGAGTGGTAGGAGGGGGTGAGAGAAGGGTAAGGTAGTAGGTTGGGTGTGTTTAGCAACAGTCTTGAAGAGGGATTGAAAGTAGGCTAGCTTCATGCCAGTGAGAAGTTGACTTAAGCAACTAGCACAAATAGCTTTACTTCTTTTATGGATCCATTTCAGAAATTATGTTATCACTAACATTCTGATGGCACAGAGGACATTATCCTATGGAAAAACATGAACATTGACAACTCTGAATTGAATATGGTTTAGAAAAACTTTAACCAGTATAGATCAGTTATGCTTTTATTTTTGGCTGCACAAGAATGAACTATAACAATAAAAAATCTGCATCTAACTAAATCTGAAAGTCCTTTCTCAAAAAGAATACAGCGCAAACAAAGTGATAATATTGCATAAGAGTTGAATTGGGAATATTTTTTCCTATCTCTTTGGTAAATAAAATAATGGTTCATCTTAAACCTGACTGCACCTTACATTCAATGGAGAGCTGCTGAGCCGGAACTAGAATCCAGACCCCTCTGACTACAAAGTCCAACCTCCAACTAGTATGATTTCTTACCTGGTTGAGTCTACTTACTCAATATTGTACAGAACCAGCAATTTGAGCAAACAGTTATAGTTGTAGACCCTAAACCAAGTATCCTATAAGAAACCCTGAATCATGCAATAATCCTTGCTTTTCCATACCTTTCTTCTCCTCAACCCCTGTGTCTGATTTGAGGGTGTGGCTGCTGCTGTGGAGAGAATCTTTTGAGTCTTCATTTTCATCCAGGACCCCTGCGAAGCTGATCTTCCTCTCATATCTGTGCCGGTCCAACTCAGGATCTAGACGAAGTCTACAGCTCTCCAAGTCCTGAAATGTCAGTGAGGAGCATGTGCGTGCTGGTATCTCCCAGCGCTGCACTGGTCTTGTGGCAAGCCTCCCTCCATTTCGAATCCAACACAACTGCATCCAAATAGCCAAATTCCCTTTTCTATTGCCAATTTTAGAATATGGTCATGAAAATCTATTTTTGAACTGGAAAATAAATAACATCTTCCTTAACTTGTAGTTTTCCTCTTCTTTCATGCTTATGTTCCCAAAGCACAGACTTTGTCCCAAATCTAGAACTCAATTTCTTACGCTTTAATTCTTTGTCCATAGTTTTAGCTGCATCATTGGCATTTATCTATTTGTTAAATAATAACTCACCGAGTATGAATGTGTTAGATTCTGCACGATAGATGAGAAATGGTTCTTTCTCTAAAGGAACTCAGAATTCTGAGATCAAAAAGGAGGGATAGGGAGGAACACAAGTACTTTGGATTAGACAAAGGGGAAAGAAGGGAAGGGGGGGTTATGGGAATAGGAAAGATCTTAGAATAAATCAGATACAACTTTCCTATGTTTATGTATGAAGACACGACCAGTGTAAATTCACATCATATACAACCATAAGAATGGTTGTACTCCTTGTATGTGTAATATGTCAAAACGCTACTGTCATGTATAACTAAAATGAACAAATAATTTTTTTTAAATGAGAAGACAGATGAAAAATTTCAAGATTGAGAGACAGAGCAGGGCCTTGGAAATCAGATCTGGAGAATGTGGTGACAGAATAATGCCCTTCAAAGATGTTCACATCCTCATCCCTGGGATCTGAGAATGTGTTCCCTTACAAGGCAACAGGGGACCTTACAGGTGAGATTAAAGTTAAGGATCTCAACATGGAAGATTATCCTACTTTAGTTATATGGGCTTAATTTGATTTCAAGAATCTTTAAAGGTGTAGGACCTTTCCAGGTTGTGGCCAGAGGAAGGTATCAGATACTGTTCCTGGCTCTGAAGATGGAAGAATGGGTCAGGAGTCAAGGAATGCAGGAGGCCTTTAGAAGACAGAAACAGGGAAAGGAAGCAGATTCTTCCCTAGGGCCCCAGATAGGAATGCAAACTTACCAATGCCTTAGTTTCAGCCTAGCAAACTGACCTGCAGAACCAAGAAAACATGTTTGTACTGTAGTGAACAACGACACTGGTAGCATTTTGTTACATCAGAACCAGAAAAATGAATACAGAGGTGATGTTCAATTTAGAAGTTGAGGATTAAGTAAAGCACTTGGCAAACAGATGGGGGAAGTCAGTTTAGGTTTAAGAAACATAGTGTGTGAGTGAGTACCAGAGGCACAAAGCAGGGTGATGCACTGAGGGAATTTCTTGCTCCCTTCTAGAAGGACCTAAGTATAAGAGGAGCTCTATTACTAGCAAAGCTGATGAACAGAACGATCCCATGACCTAAAGTAAGCAGGCCCTGGGGACAACAATTATTTAGTAGGCATTTGGCCTACAAAGTCCCAAATTAAAAATTTGACCTGTTCTGTGTTTAATTATTAATCTAAAATAAGGAGGACTGGAACAATGAGAAATATATAAAATGCTGACTGTATTTTTGTTCCATATTTTTTGAAATTATAACACTATTTTCAAGATGAAATAGATATGAGAAACAAAAATATTTTAAAAAATCCAGTTTGCATAGGGTTAAAATCTCATGTTTTTGATTGCCACCAAGATGAGGCTTTAATCCTTACATGTTGTTCTAATATTGTTTCTTCCTTTCCTTTTGGATTAACAACTTACACTCTGGTACTTAGGAAATGAGAGCATGACCAGGAAAATAAAGGAGCTACATGGAATCTATCCTAACATTTTCAAAATGTTCTAGGTGTACAATTGCTTCCCAGAAATTAAACCCTTTTAGGAAAAAATAGCCTAATCTATGCTCTGTTTTGGTAATAATTCTATA
>JAJEJO010001637.1:924004-957844 GCA_020662805.1 Glaucomys volans | reverse complement strand
TTACTGGGGATTGAACTCAGGGGTACTCAACCACTGAGCCACATCCCCAACCCTATTTTGTATTTTATTTAGAGACAGGGTCTCACTGTGTTACTTAGGGCCTCACAGTTGCTAAGGTTGGCTTTGAACTCGGAATCCTCCTACCTCAGTTTTCTGAGATGCAGGGCTTATAGGTGTGCGCCACCATGCCCGGGTCATCCATGCATTTGATGGGAATATTTTGTTTGAATTCCAAGTTTCTTTGTCATTGGTTATTGATTTTTATTAACTTAATTGGGAAAAGTTTTAATAGACCATTATCTTTATGAACAACATTCTCTGTTTTAAAAGTATTCCTTTATTGTTCTCATTTGGAAGACAACATTGAGAGAAAAATTTGTTCTCTTGCATTATAAATATGCTCTGTTATGAATATTGGAATAATACTTCTTTTTCCTTTTTTGATATATATTTTTGATGGTTTGCAAAAACAGTGAATAAAAATGCTAACAGAAGTTGTTTCCTTGCAGGGAAGCACACTAATTAAGTTATCTCTAGGGAGCTGTCAGAGAATAAAATTATTATTCATTATTATTTGAATTCTCTGATACAAATTTTTCTTTTTCTTTTTTTTTTTACTGCCATTGCCTACACATCCAGTGGGTTTCTTTTTTATTATTTTCCTGACTCCTAAGAAATAAATATAGTTAAATATCCTAATTTTTGTTCTTGCTATTATATTAAAAGTTCTTTTGCTTTTTCTTCTACTTCTTGAATAGAATTAGAACTCTTTCAAACAAATATTTACATGCAAATCTGACTTATACTTTGGAAATGGCCTTATGCATTCTATCAGGATGATTTTTTGTCTTGGTAGAAAGTTTGTGCTTTTGATCCTTTCCTATTCCAAAGCCTCAAATTCCAGAAGATTTTTAACTTCTCAAATGATTATTATACTACCTTATATTATTCTCTACATTTTTCTACTGCACTAAGAAAGTTACTGCACTACCAAGTGTTCTGTTTGAAATTTAGCCTATTTCATTTTGGCTGTATTTCTGTTTGGTTTTAAAGCTACTGTTCAGTACAATTTCTTTAAAAAATTATTTGGCCTGTAAAAAGAAGGAAATTCTGTCATATGCAACAACATGGATAAACCTTGAGGACATTATGCTAAGTAAAATAAGCCAGTTACAGAAAAACAAATACTTTTTGATTGCACTTATATGAAGTATCTAAAATAAGCAAATTCACAGAATCAAAAAGTAGAATGGTGGTTGCCAGGGGCAGCAGAAGGGGGAAATCAGGGAGTTATATTTATGATGGGCATAAATTTCAGTCCAGAGAGATGAATATGGAGCCAGACATGGTGGAACACACCTGTTATCCCAGCTCAGAAAGGATGAGGTGGGAGGATCGCAAGTTTGAGGCCAGCCTCAGCAAGTTATCAAGGTCCCTAACAATTTAGCAAGACCTTGATTCAAAATAAAAAGTGCTAGGGATGTAGCTCAGTGGCAAAGCACCCCTGGGTTCAATTTCCAATACTGAGCGGGGGAAGAATATGCATTAAGAGATTCACAGTACAGCATTACACTTATAATACATTTCACGTAAGGTGTTCTTGGCAAAAGTTTTTAAAAGGAAATGATTTTAAGCATTTTCAGGTTGGTAAAACAGTTTTATGATACTCATCAATTTTTCTACAGTTCAAATGTGGCTTGAGTTTTCTTTGCTATCAACTATAGTTAGATAGTTAAATACGGAGGAAAAATTCTTTCTCCTTTATTTTTTAAAGACGACATCTCAGCACAATACACAAACCTGAACAAAGAGAATGCTAATGTAATGACTAAAAGACTTCTGAATCTAGTTAAAGGTGATAGGGAAGTAAAAATTTTCCTCTGGTGACTAAATGACTACAGATCCGATTTTAGCTTCCTTTCTTTGCATTTCCGACAAATCTGTCAATTGGTTATACAGTGATTTTTTTAAAGATTTGATTGAATTAAAAATGAAATTTGTCATGATAATAAGGGGCATTAAGCTATAGCTTTAAAGAGATAAAAGGGAGAATAACTGAGGCAAACTAGATTCTTATATTTTTTATCACAATGAATCAAAATGGTAATCAATAAAAATCTGAAAACTTAAAGCAGATGTACTCTGTGCTTTTGTAAAGAGTTTAGTATAATTAGATGGTTGAATAAGACTATTAGAGGCCTACGGATCAGATATTTCATTACACTTGACTGTAATTTAAACTAAGTATATATGTTAAGGGGCCTTGATTTGACTTTAGAGTAGTCTCAATTTCACAGCGAAAATTTGGAAAATTAAAGATCTGGGTTAAGATGAAGTTATATAAGGGCAGTAGGAGGAATTTCCTTTTCCAATATCCAATTATTCAGTTTTACAGTTTAAGTGTGTGTATGTTTCTGTTGAAAGAATACATTTTACTCATAAATATTTCCAACTTGAAAACACCTATTTTGTATTTCAGGGTATAAGGAAATAGACTTTGTAGAACATTGAAAAACCAAAGGCGGAGGTACTGCTCCATGATACTGTAACACTGATTCTTTTGCTCCAGAGTGAAATGCTACCTAATTGATGCTGAGTTGGTTTAAAAAGCAGGAGTGAGATGTATTGTAAAATATACTTAAATGGAAACACAAAGATTGCTAGCATAACCATTTTTCTAGGAGAATAGAACGTGCCTTGTGTAAAAGGGTCACAGGGAGACTGTGTCTGTCTCCTCACTCTGTATGGATGCTACCTATAATGCAAGAACCACTGGAGGCTTGGTGCCCATTGGGAAAGTAGAGGCCAGGCTGTCCTGAGATCATTTGCTCTGTGAAAACTCCTGAGGCTTTTGCATAGTATGTATATCCACGGCAAAACAATAAGACTCTGTAGTGTATGGTACGTGAGTGTGTGTGTGTGTGTGTGTGTGTGTGTGTGTAGTCATGATTTCTGCCTATCCAGGGTCCATAAGAAAAGCTACATGACAGGATATAAAATTAACATCCATAAATCAAATGCATCCCTATACATCAGTGATGAATCCACTGAAAGAGAAATTAGGAAAACTACCCCATTCACGATAGCCTAAAAAAAGAAATATTTGGGAATCAATCTAACAAATGAGGTAACAATGAAAACTACAGAACACTAAAGAAAGAAATTGAAGAAGACCTTAGAAAATGGAAAGATCTCCCATGCTCTTGGATAGGCAGAATTAATATTGTTAAAATGGTCTCGCTATCAAAAGTGCAATACAGATTTAATGCAATTCCTGTTAAAATTCAAGGACATTCTTCATAGAAATGGAAAAAGCAGTCATGAAATTCATTTGGAAAAATAAGAGACCCAGAAGCAATCCTCAGTAAGAAAAGTGAAGCAGGAAGCATCACAATACCGGACCTTAAATTATACTACAGAGTCATAGTAATCATAGTAACAAAAAACAGCATGGTATTGGCACCAAAACAGATATGAAGACCAATGGAACAGAATAAAATACACAGAGACAAACCCAAATAAATATATTTATCTCATACTAGCCAAAGGTGCCAAAAACACACACTTGGAGAAAAGATAACCTCTTCAACAAATGATGCTAGGAAAACTGGAAATCCATATGTAGCAAAATGAAATTAAACTCCTATCTCTCACCCTGCACAAAAATCAACTCAAAATGGATCAAGGAATTAGGTACTATAACAGAGACCCTGCACCTAATAGAAGAAAAAGTAGACCCAAATCTCCACCATGTTGGCTTAAGAATGACTTCCTTAACAAGACTCCTAAAGTGCAAGTAAAATCAAGAATCAATAAATGGAGTGGAATTAAACTAAAAAGCTTCTTCACAGCAAAGGAAACAATAACATTAAGAGAGAGCCTACATAATGGGAGAATATCTTTATCCCATGTACCTCAGATAGAGCACTAATCTCCAGGATATATAAAGAACTCAAAAAACTTAATACCAAAAAAAAAAAAACCCACAATCAATAAATGGGCAAAGGAACTGAACAAACACTTCACAGAATAAGAAATACAATCAACAAACATATTAAAAAATGTTCAACATCTCTAGCAATTAGAAAAAAGTAAATCAAAACTATACTAAGATTACATCTCACTCCAGTCAGAATGGCACTTATCAAGAATACAAGCAAAAATAAATGGTTGGTGAAGATGTGGGGAAAAAGTTTCACTCATACATTACTGGTGGAACTGCAAATTGGTGCAACCACTCTGGAAAGCAGTATGGAGATTCCTCAGAAAACCTGACAATGGAACCACCATTTGACCCAGTTATCTCACTCCCAGGCTTATACCCAAAGGACTTAAAATCAGCATACTACAGTGATGTGGCCACATCAATGTTTAAAGCAGCTCAATTCACAATAGCTAAGATATGGAACCAACCTAGGTGCCCTTCAATAGATGAATGGATAAAGAAATTGTGGTATACATATACAAAGGAATATTACTCAGCCTTAAGGAAGAATGAAATTATGGCATTTGCCAGTAAATGGATGGAACTGGAGACTATCATGCTAAGCAAAATAAGCCAGTCTTAAAGAACCAAAGGCCTAATGTTTTCTCTGATATGTGGATACTAATTCACACTGCAGGTGCTAGGGAAGAGATACTTTGGATTAGACAGAGGGGAGTGAAGAGAGGGGAGAGGTATGAGGGTAGGAATGATAGTAGAATGAATTGGACATTATTATCCTATGTGCATATATGATTACATGACTGGTGTAACCCTATATCATGTACAACCAGAAGAATGAGAAGTTATGTTCCATCTATGTATGATGTGTCAAAATGCATTCTACTGTCATGTGTAACTAATTAGAACAAATAAAAAAATAATTTGCCAGAGTCAGGAAAAACAAGAAATGCTACATGAACAACAATAAATGGGGATATTTAGACACTAAACACAGAATTCTTTAACCCAAAATTTAAATGAGAATACTCATTGAAAGCACATTTCTATATGAACATATGAGTAGATGGTACAAAAAAAAAAAAAAGACTGTCAGCAATTTCTGAAAAATGCTGGCCATGAAACTCTCATAGTTTGCTAAGTAAGGGAACCTAAATGCTCTTAGAACATTTGCAAAGTAAGGGAACCCTATTTTGCTCCTAGCATAACTGATGGTGATCAATCAAGGTACTATCTCTGCTGATCTCTAAGTCAACTTTGTTGTAATCATTTTATTATGTTATTATTTTAATAGAGAAAAGAACATTTATTTTTATATATGAAATTCCTTGGCTGAATTTTTAAATTACGTGATGCATTTGGCCATTGATCGTTTAAGAAATTGTGAATACCAGAAACCTAGACACCTGTCTGGCCTCTCCAAGTAGCCTGATTATTAATACACATGCTTTAACTTACCCCCAATGGCTCAGTGCGAGGTCTGGGCAGGCAAGAAAAGGTCTCTCTCAGGAAGGTGGTAATCTCCAGGAGAAGCTGGCATGCTGCCATCTTCAAGGCAAAGGGACAGCCACATTTAGAGGGGTTCACAGTACCTAAGGAATGAAGGAGGTCTTCCATTAGACGAGAAACCAGTAACAAATATAAAAAAGCACGATTTGATGGACTTAGCTACACACATGTAAAATCAAATTGCATGAGACCATTACCTACGCAAGTTCAATTTACTTACTGCACTTAGCATGATGTATGCATTGCCATATACCTCTCTCTTCTCCACTTTGCAATTTTATAAGGGCTGCTTCAGAATTAAAATATCAGACTATACTCTGGTTTCTATTCAGATCGGACATTCAGATTATATAAATCTTTTTGCTTTTTACTAAAATATCAAACAAGCAGAACTAAATTATTCTTCTTAAAACCGTTAGAGTAAACAAATATAACTCCAAGTGAACTAGAAAATGTTTTAATAGGAAGAGAAATACAAAATACTCATACATTCAATCAGATGTAGACTATGCAAATGGCAATGAACTAGACTGAGAATTATAAAAGTCCTCTCAGCTCATTTTATGAAAGGAGGTTCGTTTTAATGTTCTGGGGGCAGTGAAGTTGTTTCAGCTCTACTCCAGTTTGTCAACAAAGACAAGAAAAACATACTAGGTCACCCATCTCACATAAGTATTCCAAGCTAGCCTGTCTTGGTAGGACACGGCTATTCTAGAAATATGCTAATGTTCTCTTGTGCACTAAAGAATAGTGGTCTTTGAGTAGTAAGACATTGTATCCACCCTATGCCAACTAATGGACTTTATCCACTATATGCCAAATAATGGTCATGGTGGCACGACAGAGACTATAAAAATTCTCAGAATTAGTTTTCAGATATGTGTCATCACAAATCACACAGAAATGTATTAATTACTTAGGGTTCAGCAAAGAGCCCAAAGCTATGAAGTATTCTGCCTCTCATGAAAGAAGAAAAGAAGTTATCTATTTTGAGTGAATCAAGTAATTAGGCAATCACAATATCATAACACAGCAATATACTAAGATATCTCTATAATGTATCCTGAGTGTTAAGCTTTCTTAATTGGGTAGTATATATACTTCAGGATTTCTGTTGATACAGATAAAAATCATGCTCTTCTAAAGATATCTGGGCTATTGTTTCTTGCTGAAAACCATTATTTGCTTTCCAGAATTAATATGCAACTGGAAATTTTGTTTCTCATTAAGAATGGAAGAGACAAGTTCCTGTAGAACTTTCAAACTGAAATTTGCCTGCACTGTATTTAGCTTTTAAGTGCAAGATAAGCTAATTTCAAGATGACTTTCAACTAAATTGCACATATCAATTTTATATTCAGTGGAGGATATATGGTTCTAAAAATGCCTAGATGTATAACACTGTTTAAAAAATAATCGAACACTTTCTGAATCTGTCCTTTTTCTCCTGAGGTTATCCAGACTCTTCCTATCAGTTGGGTAAATGGGGAACTTAGTCTTAATCCAGGATGTCTCATGATTGGCATCTGAAATACCATGTGGTAATGATTAAGGATTGATTTCTACGTGGCCTCAACAAAAAGTTGATATATTAAGCAGAACATATTAGTAAATGATACTTTTGTGGTATAATGGAAATTTGATGCACCCTCTTGGCATAAGAGGGTGCATCCATTTAAGGTTGCTTTATCTTTCAGTTCTGCAGGTCTACTCTGGGAGCCCCAGAGTAGTTTGGGGGTGCCACCTGGATGGATGGGTCTTATGGAAGATCTTCTCTAGGTTTGGTGATTGCTGGGTAGTCCCCAAGTCTTCCGGTGAGTTAAATTCAATTCCATGAATTATTCTAAGATAGACTCAATTATCTCTGGGTCAACTTTCATTATTAGCTGAAATACTGGTGTGAGAACTTGGTTATTTTGTCAACAGCCAAGTCTAGAAGATTTACTTGGATTTGATAAGGATTTAGAAAGGGAAATTAATGGAAATTTTAAAAAATCATGGTGTGAAAGCAGAAAGGAATATCACAAGAATTCTCTTTGATTATTGCTTAGTCCTGTCCAAAGTTATACTCCTTTCACATTTCATGCCTACAAGGAGGCAATGGATTTGACACCAATTAACTAAGTGCAACCCTTAAAATATAACTTGGAAGTTTGAATTTCAAACCACTAGGGAAGGTTAAAAGGACATTATGTCATTATCGTCTTCATGTAAAGATACTAATTTTATAACCATAATTGGAATTTTATCTCCATAAAAGGCAGTGTATGCACACAGTGATGCTCGTATGGTACGGAGGACTACAAACAAAAGGTTGCTGGAGACTATGTAACAGGAATTTCTTTGTCTCTACTCTTCTGTGACAAATATAATAAACAAATACAGTACAGCATAAACTCATAGCTTAAGCAAATGATTTTAGTATTTTAATTTCATGTTAAAAACCATAATAACTCTGATTAAATAATTAATATTTTAGTGATTCCGAAAGCATTTCTTGTTCAGTTGTATTTTATCACTTTCCTATTTCCAAAAGCAATAACAACATAAAACCTGACAAAATCTCATCTGGGACAGCAATTGTCTTAAACTAGATTTTCTCAGAGAGGCCCTATACCAAGCTATGTTTAATAGCAGGAGTCAGAGACTAAACAGTAATGGGTTTTCCACATTGCCTACAGCTCTTTGCTCCTGTCTACCTTCTCTTTATGGTTTGTGCCTTCTCTCTGTGTGGCTTAATGCACATGCATAAGGTGGAAAGGCGCAGTGGGGGGGTCATGGGAAGGTGGCAAGAGGATGAGAGAAGAAAGAGAAATATTAAGAGCTCCTAAAGCAGAGGTTCTTACAAGCAGGGGTTCTTGTAGTAAAGGGAGTCTCCTTACTGTCATCTAAAAAGTCTTCCTCCTCATCCTCCTTTCTCAGTCTCCTTTTGGTCTCCTCATCGTAAATGAGGCCCAACAGGTTGGCTGGGCTCTCACTCTCCCCATGACACAGCTCATTCAACCGGACGCCAATTGCCTGCCACAGGAAGAGAAGAGCGAAACAGCACAAAGTATGTCAGATTCCAAAATCCACTCCCACATTATCGAAGAAACACAATCAACCAATGAAAGGAATTATTTCCAGCATAAGCCGCTTCTGCACACCACAGTGTGCACCACCATGTTTGCCAATGAGGAACCCGAGGCAGAGGCCTTGATGCTATTTCCAGGGTCATTTAGTCTGACGACTAGAAGAAACTGGAATGACATTTTTGTATACTACTAAAAAGTTTTTTTTTCTTCTGACAGAATATCCATTTCCTCAAAGGTAATTTATTTTATAGATCTGATATTAGGGAACATGCAGTTATTGTACTGCAGTAATGAATGAGAAGGCACCATTCCTCAGAGTGCCTCTGATTATGCTATGTGATGAGAATGTCGGTGTCATACTAATGAGTTTGGCAACAGTTCTGGTATTGTATTTTTATTTATATCTGCCATTATGTATGTGCTTTTTGGCTTCAATAGGCTTTGTTGCCTCTTCCAAAAGACTCTCTAAATTAGCAAAAAGTACTAACTTCTCTTTTCATAGAGTACCTAATAACTATATTAGAAATATGACTTTTAATAACTGCACACGCTGACAATATCAGCTTTTACATGATATTCATATAGTCAATACCCTTGCTATCTGTTCTTCTGAACAGAAGTTGTATGAATAGAAGCACTGTTATATGATTTATCAGAAGGAACTTTTCTTAAGAAGAGAGAAAAACATTATCTCTAGCTACTTCCTTCTACATCCCAGCTCTATAGAGTATGCAGCAATGGAAGGAACTTGGGCCTAGGGAGGAGGGTCAGGGAAAAGGCTAAGCTGAGCATTAACTTGGGGTTTGACCGTTTGGTTCTTTGTGCATTAGCAAGAACAAATTTCACCTAATTTTCTTCTTTCCTCTCGTATCACACTTTTAAAATATTTAAGAAAGTTACTAAATTCTGGGCACTCAAAAAATTAGAGTCGGTATTAGAAACTAGCATTCATACACTATTGGATATGCAACGTATATCCAGAACTCTTTAAATAAAACACAAGTCTTTTGAACGTCCTAGAAATCTGGAAACAAATAGGTCTCTTAAACTCTAGAATGACATGACAAACTACAAACCAGGAAGCATAAACCACACTAACAAGAAAGTAGTATAAAAAGATATCACAGGATCCCGGGATTTTAGTTGCTAACCTGAGAAGTTTTAAGAAAACAAAACAAAATATAAAAGCAAAACCAACCACTACTGCTATCCCCAAAGGCCTTGTCCTGAGGTTGACACAGGCAATTATGAGGCTGAATCATGGGACTGACAGGGAAATTTTCTGTATCAATCCTTCTGAGATAGTGTAACTAAACAATTAAATCCACAGTTTATAAAGCTGAAAGCATTATCAAAAAATTAATTTGTCTGGGATCATACTAAATGTCTAATCATTTAGAGCTCTATACCTTATTTTTCCTTTCTTTCATGCATCAAATATTTATAGAGTGAGGTAATTTGTAAGGTATTAAACAAAACACAGAGTTTGGTAAGCTGTTACGGTACAATAGTACCTTTGTTTAATGTGCCCTTTGTTTAAATAAACCTTTGTTTAAGGTTATACTTCCATATACAGCAGGGGTGCTGTTGGGAAAATAGGGAGGTTAGAGAGGTTGAGAAACTTGC
Source organism: Glaucomys volans (assembly GCA_020662805.1). Lineage (NCBI taxonomy): Eukaryota > Metazoa > Chordata > Mammalia > Rodentia > Sciuridae > Glaucomys > Glaucomys volans. The sequence continues at coordinate 947,692 of JAJEJO010001637.1, read as the reverse complement.
TGATGTTTGCTCAGCAGACTGTGAAATGGGATTTAAACATACAGCATCTATGTTTATATCATATTTTTTCCCTCAATGAGCTTATAGACTATTAAGGAGGTAATAACATACTGAAATAACACACTAGGAAACTGAAAACACTTTATTAGTTCAGAAGATAGGCTAAATTTATTCAAAGAATCATGGAAAGTCTCACTGCTATAGACTCTGAGGAATTGGAGTTTTGATTGACAGAGACTGGAGAGTGTATATATTCAGTTGCAGGACCCTAAAACATTCACACTCAGGGAAATGCACCATGTGTTCATAGATTGACAGGTAGGTCACTTGGTTGAAGCACAATTTTATGAGAGGAAACAATGTGCAGAGAGGATGGAAAAGTACATGAGAACTAGATAACCTGGTCACTCTTTTGGGGGACATTGTGATAGCTGCCCAGGAATGCAGAGACAACCCAGCAGCACTCTTTTAAAAAATTCACTTAATGACTTATTGCTCTTAAACATATCTTAGGTACAAAGTCTTAAGACAAACATCAGGTGCATTAGCTCATTTGACTTTGTCATACATAGTCTTCGAGTGGTTTGAGCAAAGATTCTGCAGTGGGCAGGTTAAGCAATTTAAGATTTAAGCCAAGGGAAAGGAGGGCCACTGAAGCATTTTAAGCAGGTAAGAAACACATTCTGATTTGCATTTTAGCCTAATCACTCTACCAACAGTTTGGAGAATGAGTTGAAGGGGGCATGTCTGAAGGCTGGGAGACCAGTATGAATGCTGTTTGGGAAGGATTGTGTCATGGGGAGATCACTTTACCAACCGTGTGTAGGATGGATTAGATGAAGGAAGAAGGCTGTGAGGAAGAGACCAAATGGGAAAATGGCTTAATCACCCAGATGGGATTCAGTGAATGGGAGAAGTAGGACTAATAGGGGGTGGAGGTTTGTAACATGCTCAAAGATTGTCATGTAAGATGATGGTGGTAGCATTAATAAGAATAGAAAGCTCATGGATAGCTGCAGGCAGGATGTGTTCATTTGGGAGGAGGGTTTTATGAAGGTCATATTGAGTTTCTGGGTATTAAGTGAATGCCTCCAAAATGCAATTGGCAATGAAAAATCTAAAAAGTGCTATGGTGCTATGGATAGAGAAGTTTATGCTACTGACTCACAGGAAATAGCTAGGAATACAGGAATAATGAACCTTGGAGGAAATAATACCGGAAGAAAGTACAAGAGATTCTGAGTTTATCTACCTTTATGGAGAGGGAGGAGGCAAAGGACCAGGGAAGAAGACAGAGGATGGGGCTAGGATATGCTAGGAGACGCCGGAGCACAGTGGTCATGGAATACAAAAGGAAGAAAAAGGTCAGGGCAGTCAGCTGGGTCAACAGCTGCAAGAAAGTCAGAGGGCATCAGTCCTTAAAGCATTTATTTGGGAAGTCCCTTGGTTAAAATGCTACAAATGAGAAACCCTCAAATGTTTAGCACTTAATTGTTTTTCCCTTCTTGTGGGAAGCCCATAGGATTAGGAATTGGGACAGCTATTTCAGAGAGACCACTTAGAACAGACCCAGAACAATAAACGGGGGTCACCACATCTCTGTACACTGAAGAAAACCTATTTTTATGCAAAACCTACTCTTGTCCTCAAATCCACAATAATTGTGGGAATGAAAATTGCTCAGACTTTTAGAAAACCAAAAGGAAAAAGATAAAGAAAGAGTGGAGAACTGAAAACAGTAAATGTTGTATCAGAAAGTTCTTTAATATTGCTTTAGATAGAACATAAAAAGAATATCCTAAAGGGAAAATAAATTTAAAAATCTGACAACTGGTCTAATTACCTATCTTAGTGACCTAAAATCTCATTGCTTATTTTAAAAGATTCGAAATTAGGTCTATCTCAGACAAGGGACTCATTCTTGATTTCATTAATGTTCTTGTATCTGTAGCATGAAAGATAAAAGGAGAATGATTCAGAATGCCAATAGACTGGCTGCATGGAGCAACAGGCTCACTTGCCTGGGAGATTTTTGAAGTTCTAGGGGAGTTTTGTAATTTTTTAACAGTTCCTCTGTTAAGGACCTTTTATATATAATGAGGTAAAAACAAACCAATTTGTCATTTTATAAAGTTAATAAAACATGAAGAAATATCAGAATTGGAATACCATCACTATAAACATAATGATTATCAATGGAAGAGTTTTAAGTGATGGTCTACAACTTGTTGAAGTTAAAAGTAATTGTGCCTGGTATGCTGTTTTTCTTATTAAATCGATATTCTTATTGAGTTGGTAAGTCTATATTGTCTATGTTCCTTCAAGTAGAAAGCTTTCAAAAACAAATGGTGATCCTTCTCTTCTGTGCCTTAAGTAGTCTGAATGACAGATCAATTCACGCCTCACACCTAGCTGTAGTCTACAGGTCGGAAAGTGTAAAGGGTAGATTATTTTGGAAAGTACTTTGTGAAATACCCAAATTTATCATAGAATTGATTACTTTTGTTGTACAGAAGACTACAAATGGGATCAACATTCTATTATAGTTATCTTTTTCCTTCAAGTCACATGAAAGTAGGTGGGTACTTTCTCCAGAGTGATAAATTATGCATATATAAAAATATGTTTATGATTTATAAACGTTGGAGATCTAATGCAGGTATTTATATATCATAAGCATATTTTATATATGCATAATTTTATATGTGCATAATTGCATTGAAAATGCTTTTGGACATCTATTTCAGGGATAATACTATTTGCGGGGGTAATACTATTGCTGTTTAATACTATTTTTAGGAAGAGAAGAATCCGTCTAGTGAGGGCTCTTGAAATGAAGTAGCAGTAATATTAGGAATTTTCATCGCTTGTCTTATTTTGCCTGAAAAAAAATAAAGGAGTCAAAATACCCCTCCACTTAAAAGAATTAACAATTGAAGAAAAATACTCCAATTTCCCAGAAAGACGGTATGTTCAGAATTACCTGGTCCTTTGTGGAAAAAGGAAAACTGTTCACCAGTAGAGCAATTAATAGCTTTAATATTGTTTTGGATAGAAAATAAAGGAGGTTGGAGAGAAGAACAACCCTTTACCTGCTCTCTGCCACTTAGTGAACTCAATTTTCCATCTGATTGCTTTATTTTTTTTATTTTTTTATTTTTTTTATTGAACACAAATGGAGTACAGCTATTGTTTCACTGGTTGATTGCTTTATTTTAAGAGTAAAAGTATTTGGTCTCTCCCAGAAAAAGATTTTAGTATGGTCATGAAACAGCATACACAAAGTTAGGTCATTGGAAATATCAGTCACTGTTTTAATAACAAAAATATTAAATTTGAAAGAGATAGAATATTTCAAGTATGTTTAGTGGAAAAGTCTGGTTTGTAACTTGATCTTCTTCTTGTCAGAGAAGTGACTAGGTTGCAACAACCAAGATAAGGGAGTCCTGGGATTGGGGGTGGAGGCTCCATGACAGGTTCCTGCACAATTGGTTGGAAGAAGAACCTAGAGCCAAAATGCAAGATGCCCTCCAATTACCTGCCCTTCCCTTCCTATAATCTTACTTACATACTTCTGCCTCTAACATCTTATTATAGTGTCTCGCCCTCAAGTAAACATGCTTTACAAATTATTTAAAAGGCACCACCCTTGAAGAATGTGCTTAAGGGCAGCCACCTTCCCCCACTCTCCACCCACACCCTAAGTTTTGTTTCTTCTTTCAACACCATGTTTTGTCCATGATGACATTGGACAAGATTTCTTGTTAGCATAGTTACTCTTGAAGCAGATTTAGGGGAAAATGCCTATCTCCTAAGAAAAAGGATGTTATAAAAGCTCTTGATATAAGCCAAGGGAAACCTTCAAAGAGAAGAGATAAAATATCCCATCCTCACAAAGAAAGAGTAAGACACTGGAGTGGCAATCGACACCATGATTCTGGACATCAGGGGACAGTCTGGAACATTGGTGACAAGAGTCAAGAAAGGCAAAAGTGTGACCTGGTCATGGGGAAGAAAAGAACAGAATTCCAGATGAGCAGAGCACTGTGGCAAAGTCATATATTTCACTTATTAAAGGCTTAGGTATTTTTAGCTGCATTCTAAGAAAGGCATTGGTAAAGGTATTTTATTTGTTAATTAAGCATTTAGGAGGAAGCTGGGTGCAGTGGCACCTGCCTGTAATCCCAGCAGCTTGGGAGGCTGAGGCAGTAGGATTGGGGTTCAAAGCCAGCCTCAGCAATGGTGAGGCACTAAGCATCTCAGTGAGACCCTATCTCTAAATAAAATTCAAAAAATAGGGCTGGGGATGTGGCTCAGTTTTTGAGTGTCCCTGAGTTTAATCCCCAGTATCACCCCCCCTCCCCCGCAAAAAAAAAAAAAAGAATTCAGGGGGTTTCAAGATGGTGCAATAGAGGAGGTTGCTTTCCTGGCTGCTCCATGGCATGAAACCAAGAAAGCATACAGGCAGCCTCTCAGCAAGGTGGGCAAAAAAGGGAGGAGATGGGGTGGGACTTTACTGGGATTTAATACCAGACATTCAAAGCAGATCAAGCACTCAGAAAGTTGGACATAATAAAATAAGGAAGAAATTTTCAGCACCACTCCTGTTGCTGCCAGAGGCATCAGCCAGAGTAGCCCCTCCACAAGCAAAGAGGAAAGATAAGGAATAAAAGGAATCCTCATTTTTAGGAGGCCTGTGCCATGTCTGCATATGGAGAATTTAGAGATCAAACACACTGCCTTACTAAACTGAAAGGCGTGTCACACAATCTCTTTGTGTGGGTAAGAAACCACATCTCTTCTGGCTGCATGCTGAAGACAGAGGAAGGAACCATTTTGCAGAGGAAGGAACCATTTTGCAGAGGAAGGAACCATTTTGCATCTGCAGAGCAGAGGCCAGCAGCTGGAGGAGCTGATTCCTGGCAAACCTGAATCTGGCCCAAAATACAGGCCTGGCAAACTCACTGCACAACAGAGAATGTGCCTACATGACCAGGAGGAAATCAGACTTGAAGAGGGGTTTACATAGGGGAATACTGGTCAAGGAAACCTACCCGCCTCCCCTCCTTCCCTCTAATCAGGTTGCTTATAGGACTGGCGAGGAGAGACATGCATGGCTGTGAATTTTAAAGGGCAGGGTGGGAGAGATTGAGTTTGGAGACAGAACCCAAGAGACCAGGAAATGTGGGGTCCACATTCAACAGAGGGGACCTGTAGGGACACACCTTAAGATGGCGACCGCAACAACAACACCACCCTCGGGGCATAAGCCCCCCTCACCAGTGGTACCACCTAGGTGGTGGCCTAGGATTGGCCCATTCAACTTCTGTGAACGTGAGCAGCTCTGGCCACCATCAAATCTTAGGAGACCTTTGCCCTGCAGGCTTTGATGTGTGCTGCATGGGCTGTTTACCTTTAAGGTGATTGGCCCTGCAGGTATCCCCTCTTTTTTCTTTGTTTCTTTCCCGCTCACTCGCCCCCTTATATACCTGCTCTCCTCCTCCATTAAACCGAGATTCTTACTGGACAGACTCCCGGCTGGTGTGGGTTTTTTCAGCCATCGAAGCTCACCATCCTGCTTGACCCCGTGCCCCCCGCTGGCTGGTCCGGGGAGGGCACCCAACCTTTGTTGTTCAGTGCGGAAAAGGAACAACAGTGACCAAGAGTTGGAACCTCCAACACACAGCAGAACTCAGGGGTGATCCCTTAGGTGCAATCTTCCAGTGTGGACCTGAAACTGCTGGGCCCTGGCGGTACACTGATTTAAAAATCTGCAGACCAACTGCCACTCAACAAAGAACCTGGAGCCTACCTAAGCTTAAACTCCACCTCTCTTACTCCAGCAACCCTATACTGAGGCTGGAGCAGGTATCACCTTCCACTCTACCTCACTTAACACTGCTGAGAAGAGAAGCTGAGAATCTTTTGAACTTCAACAGAAACAATTCGTTATGTTTTCATTGAGATCTTTTTTTCTCTCTCTCTCTGTTTAACTGTGACCTGAAAGGTTCATGGACACTTTTACACATATTCATATTTGGTTTTCTTTCTCATTTCTAGTATTTCTAAAGCCAGTTATTTTTCATGGATCAGTATTTTGAGGACTAGGATCTTTGATTAGTATATTTCAAATTTGTTTTGTTTCCTTTTATTTTTATTTTTAATTTTTAGAATTTTTACTTTATATTTTTTCTCTCATTTATGTTTCCCTTGATTCTCTTTCTCTCTTTTCTTCTGCTAACAGCCAATCTCTATTGTTCTCTTTCACTCTTCTTTTATCTTTTTACTCCTATTTTCTCTCCTCCTCCATCAAAATCATCACATCCTACAGCATTCCATTTTGTACCTGTCCACAATTTGAAATTGTAAGCCTTTTTGCAAACTTACTGTTTTTACTGTGGACAATGACTGATCACATCATTTCTGTTTATTGTGATAATTAACATTGTAGACATCATAGCAGGAAATATTTGGGTTAATGCTGACTATTTTTTGCATTGGTTGTTGTTGTTATTTATCTCCCCCTAAATGATGAAGTACTGGAAAACTGCAGGCACAATATAAGTCCACAGGGTAGAAACTTTATTTCCTCAGATCCATACTGTTAGATGGGTAGACACACAAAACAACATGAAAAAACAAGGGAACAAATTATACCGAACAAACCAAGATACTTCAGTAACAGAATCCATCAATACCACAGTGGAAGAAATGTGAGAAAAGGAGTTTAGAATTTACATAAACTGATCTGAAAAGTAAAAGAAGATGTAAGGAGTGGAACCAGAGAGAAAGTACATGAAGTGAAAGATCACTTCAATAAAGATAGAGATTCTGAAAAAAATCAAGCAGAAATCCTTGAAATGAAGGACTCAATGAATCAAATTAAAAATTCAATGGAACACATCACCAAGAGACTATGCCACTTGGATGACAGAGTTTCAGTCAATGAAGACAAAATATATAATCTTGAAAATAAAGTTGACCATGGATAAAAGACGTTAAGAGACTGTGAGCAAAACTTCTAAGAAATATGTAATAACATAAAAAGACCAAGTTTAAGAGTTAAAGGGATATAAAGGCTTGAGATATAAACCAAAGAAATGCACAATTTTTTTCAATAAAATAATGCCATAAAATTTCCCAAACCTTAAAAATGAAAAGGAAAATCAAATACAGGAGGCTCAGAGGACTCAAAATATACAAAATTATAACAAACCCATACGAAGGCACATTACTATGAAAATACCTAACACACAGAATAAGGATAGAATTTTAAAGGCTTCCAGGGACAAATGATAGTTAACATTTAGAGGGAAATCAATCCAGATCTCAACTGATTTCTCAACCCAGACCCTCAAAATGAGATGGTCTTGGAGTAATATATATCAAGCTCTGAAAGAAAATGGATGCCAGCCAAGAATCCTATACCCAGCAAAATAAAGCTTCAGAATTGATGATGAAATAAAAACCTTCCATAACAAACAAAAGTTAAAATAATTCACAACTAGAAAGTCTGCTTTACAAAACATACCCAGTAAAATATTTCATGAAAAAAATGTGAAAACTGGCAAAGGGAGGAACTACACTAGAAGAGTCAATCAAAGGAGAAACTAATTCTTACTGAAAACCAGACATAAATAAAAGTGACAGGGAATAAAAATCATTTCTCAATAATAACATTGAATGCAAATGCCCTAAACTCATCAATCAAAAGATACAGACTGGCAGATTGGATTAAAAATCAAGACCCAACAATATGCTATCTCTAAGAGACTCACTTCATAGGCAAAGACATCCACAGACTAAAGGTAAAACATATCATTCACATGGATCTCACAAACAAGCAGGGATTTCTATCCTCATATCAGATAAAATGGACTGTAAGCCAAAGTTAATCAGAAGGGACAAAGAAGGACATTTAATACTACTTAAGGAAATCATACATTAACAAGACATAGCAATTGTAAATATTCATGCCCCGAACAATGGAACATCTACATACATCAAACAAACCCTTCTCAATTTCAAGAATCAAATAGACCACAACACAATAATACTGGGTGACTTTTAACACACCTCTCTCACTACTGGATAGATCCTTCAAAGAAAAACTAAACAAAGAAACTATAGGACTGAAAAATGCAATTAATAATTCAGACTTAACAAACATATATGGAATATTTTATTCATCAGTGATTGAGCAGCACATGGATCCTTCTTTAAAATATGCCATACCTTATGCCATAAAGTAACACTTAGCAAATACAAAAAAAAATAGAGATAATACCTTGCATTCTATCAGATCATAATGGAATGAAATTAGAAATGAACTATAAAATGAAAATAGAAGCTACTCCAATACCTGAAGACTAAATAACACTATTGAATAACCAATGGACAGCAGAAGAAATCAAGGATGAAATAAAAAAAAACACACAGGTAAAAGAGATTAACAATACAACATATCAAAATCTCTGGGACACTATGATGGTAGTGCTAAGAGGAAAGTTCATTGCCTTGATCTCATTCATTAACAGAATATAAAGTCAACAAATAAATAATCTAACATTACATCTCAAAGCCCCAGAAGAAGAACAACTCAACACCAAAAGCAGAAGACAAGAAATAATTAAAATCAGAGCTGAAATCAATGAAATTGAAACAGCAATAAAAACCAATTCCAAAAAATCAATGAAGAAAAAGCTGGTTCTTTGAGAAAATAAATAAAATTGATAAATCCTCAGCCAAGCAAATGAAGAGAGAGAGAAAACTTAAATTACTGAAATTTGTGATGAAAAAGGAAATATCATGATGGACACTATTGAAATATGGACAATAATAGAAACTATTTTGAAAGTTTATACTCCAAAAAAAGAGAAAACTTTGAAAATGTCAACAAATTTCTAGAGACATATGACCTAACCAATTGAATCAGGAAGACATCAAAAATTTAAACAGATCAGTTTCAAGCAATGAAACTGAAGATGTCTTCAAAAGCCTAACAACAACAACAACAAAAAACCCAGGACCAGAAGGATTCTCAGTGGAGTTCTACCAAAACTTTAAAGAAGAATACCAATCTTCCTCAAATTATTGAGGGAACCCTTCCAAACTCATTCTATAAAGCTAGTACCACCCTGATACCAAAACCAATTAAAGACATCAAAGAAAGAAAACTTCAGACCAATATTCCTGCTGAACATAGATGTAAAAATTCTTAATAAAATACTGGCAAATCAAACACAAATACATATTAAAAAAAGAGTGCACCATGATCAAGTGGGGTTCATTCTAGTGATGCCAGCTTGGTCTAACATACAGAAATCAATAAATGTAATTAATCACAATAATAGCCTTAAAGACAAGAATCACACAATTATCTCAATAGATACAGAAAAAGCATTTGACAAGCTATCTCTAAATAAAATACAAAATAGGACTGGGGATGTGGCTCAGTGGTTCAGTACCCCTGAGTTCAGTCCCTGATACCCCACCCCCCAAAAAAGCATTTGACAAAATACAGCAACCCTTCATGTTAAAATCACTAGAAAACTAAGGATGGTAGGAACATACCTCAACATAGTAAAAGTTATATATGTTAACCCAAGGTCAACATTATCCTAAATGGAGAAAATTTGAAAGCATTCCCTGTAAGAACTGGAACAAGATAAGGATTCCCTCTTTCACCACTTCTATTCAAAATAAAAAAATTAAAGGGAAACAGGAAAAATAAAAATTAAAGGGAACAGGAAAAAAGAAGAACTCAAATTATCCCTATTTGATGATGACATTATTCTATATTTTGAAGATTCATAAAACTCCACCAGAAAACTTCTAAAACTTATAAACAAATTTGGCAAAGTAACAAGATATAAAATTAACACCCATAAATCCATTGCATTCCTACATATCAGTAATGAATCCACTGAAAGAGAAGTTAGGAAACTATCCATTTCATAATAACCTCAAAAAAAAATACTTGGGAACCAATCTAACAAATGAGGTGAAAGATCCCTACAATGAAAACTACAGAACACTGAAGAAAGAAAATGAAGAAGACCTTAGAAAATGGAAAGATCTCCCATGCTCTTGGATAGGCAGAATTAATATTGTTAAAATGGCCATACCACCAAAAGTGCAATACTGATTTAATGCAATTCCTATTAAAATTCAAGGACATTCTTCATAGAAATAGAAAAATCAGTCATGAAATTCATTTGGAAAAATAAGAGGCTCAGAATAACCAAAGCAATCCTCAGCAAGAAAAGTGAAGCAGGAAGCATCACAATACCAGACCTTAAATTATACTACAGAGCCATAGTAACAAAAACAGCATGATATTGGCACCAAAACAGACATAGAGAGCAATGGAACAGAATAGAAGACACAGAGACAAACCCACATAAATACACTTATACTAGACAAAAGCTCCATAAACATACATTGGAGAAAAGATAGCCTCTTCAACAAATGGTGCTGGAAAAACTGGAAATTCACATGTAACAAAATGAAATTAAATGCCTATCTCTCACCTGGAAAAAAATCAATTCAAAGTAGATCAAAACCTAGGCATTAGATCAGAGACCCTCCATCTACTAGAAGGAAAAGTAGGCCCAACTTTCCATCATGTTGGCTTAGGAACTGACTTCCACAACAAGACACCTAAAGCACAAGAAGTAAAATAAAAAATCAATAAATGGGATGGAATCAAACTAAAAAGCTTCTTAACAGCAAAGGAAACAATCAATAATGTGAAGAAAGAGCCTACAGAATGGGATAAAATCTTTGCCACCTGCACCTCAGATAGAACATTGATTTTTAGGAAATACAAAGAACTCAAAAAACTTAATGCCAAAAACCCCCTAAATAACCCAATCAGTAAGTGAGAAAGGAACTGAACAGGCACATCACAGAAGAAGAAACATGAACAGTCAACAAATATATGAAAAAGTGTTCAACGTCTTTGGCAATTAGAGAAATGCAAATTAAAACTAATTGAGATTCTACCTCACTGTATTCAGAATGGCAATTATCAAGAATCAAGTAACAATAAATATTGGTGAGGAAGTGGGAGAAAAGGTACACTCATCATTGCTGGTGGGACAGCAAATTAGTGCAACCACTATGGATATTCCTCAGAAAACTTGGAATGGAGCCAACATTTGACCCAGTTATCCCACTCCTCAGTATGTACTCCCACAACTTAAAATCAGCATACCAGTATGATGTGGCCACATCAAAGTTTACAGAAGCTCAATTCACAATAGCTAAGATATGGAGTCAATCTAGATACCCTTCAAAAGATGAATGGATAAAGAAATTGTGGTATATATACACAATGGAATATTATTCAGCCATACAGAAGAATGAAATTATGGCATTTGCCGGTAAATGGATGACACTGGAGACTATCATGCTAAGTAAAATAAGCCAACCAATCCCCAAAAACCAAAGGTCGAATGTTCTCTCTGATATGCAGATGCTAACACACAATAAGTGGAGGCTGATAGAAGTTCACTGGATTAGATAAAGGGGAATGAAAGGAAGGTAGTGGGAATAGGAATAGGAAAGATAGTAGAACGAATTGGACAAACTTTCCTATGTTCGTATATGAATATACAACCATTGTAACTCCACAGCATGCACAACCACAAGAACGAGTTTCTAATTAGAAGTTGTTATATTCCATGTATGTATAAGATGCCAAAATACACTCTACTATCATGTATATCTAAAAAAAATTAAAATTAAAAAATAATTTAGTTTCACAGATAATACAGTCTCATGTGGATCATGAGAATATCTTGCCTTCCCCCAAATATTGGAGATACCCAACTGTTGGGTATAAACTTCTTTCATCAGGTTTGATTGGAGTTCCTAATGAAGATTCATACATTCATTTCTTTTTATTCACTCATTCACATACCTACATGAATTTATGTGTGTTTGTGTGTGTGTGTGTGTGGTTACTTCTGAAGGCTTTCAGGCAACTAAGAGGTGGCATATAAACAAAGAAAATTCTATTAAAAAATGGAAGAGAAAAATCATGTCCTGGTAAACATAATATTAGAATAGAAAGCCAAAATGGGATGGAAGCATTTAACTATTATAACTATAATTTTCCCAAAGACAATTTTCGAGGAATACAGCAATTAAAAGCAAGCATTGGGAATCCAGCGTGGGATATAAAATACTGGTTCCTTCTTGTACTAGAGATGTAAACTCTGGCAAACAGCCTGACGTGCGTAAACTTCAGTTATGTAGACTTAATACTCTCTAATCACGTAGATTAATTGGAAAGATTAAATGAATTGTTCATTTCTTCCCCAAAGCGTTTCATGCAGTGCCTGGTATATAACAAAACCAAACACAATCAAAAACTCCACTCAAGTGCTTTAAGTTTAGCAGAAGAAAATGCAGAGCTCACGTCTCCCCACTGGTAGAAGAGCTTGGCGGCATTCCACTGCAGCTTCTGGTTCCGCTTGTTGCCCACGATGGGGGACCGTCCCCGGGAAAGGCCCTTCTTGGTGATGTTCACGTGGTGTCCTTTCATCCACTCCGGCCAGTTGCCTCGGTTGCAGCGGTGAACAAAACGGGCGCATTCCAGGAACAGGGCTGCTCGGGCCACCACGGGGGCTTCCTGAGTAGGGTGGAGGAGGACATCATAACGTGCGATTAATAACTGGTGCCTTAATTGACCTTAAGGAAAGAATTATGCGGGATTAGTAAACAGAATCTCTCTGTCGACCTGAAGGGAGATCGCTGTCTACTTCTTGGTGTATTTTAGTTTCCATGTCTTGGTGTAGCTTGACCACGTTACCCAGGTAGTATCAGCACAGTCGTGGAAAATCCGAAAAATGTAACCACGAAGGCAAATCTGGGTACCAGAAATTAGAATTTCTAAGCAGGTTTCTGTCTTTTTCCTTCTCAGGGATCTCAAGTCATTACATGCTTCCATTTTGTATATTCAAACACAATTGGGATTTGAAGGTCAGAATGAGTTTATGTCTTTAAATATGAAGCATTTTTAAACTAAAATCTTAACATGAAGGTAACAAATATTTCATTTCTAGAACTAGTCCTATTTCAATCAAGGGTGATGTCCTACCAAGGACAGTCTCTTATCTATAACCATTCATACATTTCAAGGAGGCAAAATTGCTTCCTGCAAATTTTGTCTAGTAAGAGAAGGAGGATTTTGTTGAATTTGTCTTTTTTTTTTCTTTTTTATTTTGTCATGAACATTAAATTCTGTTTAATAGGCATGGTTTCAGTAGAAAGTGTTTGACAAAGAGGAAATTATTTTATTGATAAATGAAAAACAGCCTTTCTTCAGGAAAATAAAAATATGTCTCCATCTTGTCATGTCAAGATGTGGTTGAAAAAAATAAGATACAGGTTTTGTTGTTGATGATGATGATACCCAGAAACTGGTGAAAATGAGATGCTCTATTGAGCTTTTTAAAACATTTCTTTTAATGTTATGGGAAAAAGAGTGAAGTTTTCCATAGGTGAACAGGTCATAAGAAAATATACATGAAATATTAATGTGTATTTTGAATTGTGCCAGTTTTTAGAAATATATATCACAATATTAGCCATCAACTCAGGATTACTTAATAACTTGGGTTACTCAGAAATGTCAGATTTTAAAATTAAAGCCACAGTATCATTGATCCATGATGTTATAATAGGGGTTCATGTGTAGAGAGAGTACAGTAAGCAGTTAAATTTTATAAATTATAATATGTAACAGCCCTGTGATGTAGAAATGGTATCCTCACTTTAATATTTTAAAAACAAGGCATAATTTTCCCACTTTCACATAGCTGGGAAGAGGTACACACAGGATCTTTGATGTCAAGATCTATGCTAGCTCCATTTTGGTATCTAAATTACCTCAATTTACACTCATATAAATCTTAGTAAAAGATGATTTCTAGAATGTAAATTGAATTTAGAATTGGGACATTGGTCCCATGTGATTTTTTTTTTAAATGATCATATCATTTCCCCCATTTCAAATCTATTACAGGGTCCATCCACCTATATAATGAATAAAGATGTGATTTGGTTTATCTCTTTCTATTCCCATCTCAAGTGCTCTATAACGCAGTCATATTAAACTCGTTGTGGTCTCCCAAATAGGACATTGCATACCTTTTCATATGTTGTTTCCCTGACTTGCAGAACTTTTAAACTCCTTTTCCATCTGGAAAATTCCCACTTTTAAAATTCAGATTAGGTACATCCTCTGAGAAGCATTCCTTATTCCCATCCCCCTCAGGCAGAGTCGGTCGATTCATCTATTTGAGTATCATACTTTTTCGAACACTAAATAATTCAAGTAAATTCGCCTGTTAAGTGTTATCTCATTGTCTAGGGCTTAAATGCAGCTGTCAAGAATACTGTAAGAAAGCTGGGTGCAGTGGTGCATGCCTAGTAATCCCAGTGGCTCAGGAGGCTGAGGCAGGAGGATGGTGAGTTTAAAGCCAGCCTCAGCAAAAGTGAGACGCTAAGCAACTCAGTGAGACCCTGTCTCGAAATAAAGTACAAAATAGGGCTGGGGATGTGGCTCAGTGGTCGAGTGCCCTGAGTTCAATCCCTGGATACCATAAGAAACAGATTTAGGCAGGGGCTTAATTTTACAAAGCATGTTACACATTGCCACAGTACAAAAGGCAACCTCTGGGAAAAGGCAGAATACAAGATAAACATGAATGGTGAGACTCTGTCCTTAACACAAGGTGGACACACTGACAAGAATCAGTTATAACCTCTGTGGGGCCAAGTCTTGGAAAGAGGTCACCAGGATAGTGAACTTGAATTACATTGCAAAGCATCAAATGAGTTTCTGCATTAAGCTTGTAAATATTGTGGTGCTATACCATACAGTATAAAATATCTTCTGTATTCTTATATTAGCTAATATTTATTTTTCTAAACATGTCAGATATGCTTGTCTCTGTCTGGAAAAGGCTTGAACATCTATCTGTCTCTATAAATGAATACCAGTCAGGAGGGCAAAGCAAGCGATGTAACTTATTTTTAGCCTGTCACATTGTGACACATTCTCAATATAAAGCGATGTGAATTTAATGCTTAATGACAGGGAGACAGAAATAACATTGCTGGAATAGCATTATGTCATGAACTTTACCTCTTCGGGATGAAAAAAGGGTGAAACCTAGCCTAGATCAGGAGTGTGGGGTTGAGGATCTTTCCATTGTCCTAGCCCTGATATGGCAGCTGAGAGGATGAACAGTGGTATGTGAGGCCGCTTAGGAAGCTCAAGGTATTTTATGAATGAAAAGTGATTTAAATTCTTTGCTATCAAAAACTTATCATGATAAAACTCAGATGTTACCAGTATATAGTTATTGACCCTGGGCATTCTAGTCTAAATTTGTAAATGAAATTGAGATGAATATGAAAATAATTCCCATTAACTATTCAGCATGATATTAAGAGAAAGGTTAGCTAATTTCTGATAAATCTGACCCACATAGATAGCCAAACCCAGAATTACTTGGAAATGTCATTGTTTGCAATAAGGAATGATGACATGAAGTCATTCATATATTGCCTCTTTATAATAATCCTCATGAACCTGGGGGTTGAGAGCAGTCTTGGAATTCTATATTCAGGATGGCAGTACATTATATCAGTTTCTGCTATATTATTTCTGTGCATATTATTGTCCAGAAAAATGAGAGAGATGTTGAGGTACAGAGCTAAGAACATTACTCTGCATCCTAGTGGAAGACACTCAGCAACAAGAACAGATTCACACTGCATGTGCAATGGCATTCAAAGCATTTTAGTATGAGCAGGCCTTTCAGAGTGTAGTTTGGAAAGTGATTTTAGTGGGGCAGGGTAATGAAATACTTTGGACAAACGATTCTTTGTAGACACAAGAGAAAATCAGTTTTCCCTCTTTTGATGGAGTTTACCTCTCAAGGATCAGTGCAACCTGAAGAAGCAGCAAAAGACAGAGGCATGGCATAACAGACAAGGATGGACTCACATCATGGACAAAACCAGCATCATTGGAGAAAAAAGAATCAGAATGCTGCATGGCTGCTAAGAACCACAGGATATCAGAGGCACCACTATAAGTGATCAGTTAAACAAAAATGGACCCACCATTAACATACCACAAAAAATGTTGCTGGTGGTCCTGAAAGAAAAATAACTGTATGAAAATGTCTTCTTTCTTAACTTGTCTGCCTACATCACTTTTTTAGGCACTAATTAATGACACAGAATTGCTTCTAGTCCATTCCATCATAACTTCATAGTTTGTAGGAAAGCAAGAATAAACTAGGAAAGCAAGGACATTAGGTTGAACTGTATGGAATTTCCAAATATGAAAGACAAAAGTAGTCAAACACCAGCAGTGTCATATGGTTCAACCCATCTCACATAAGGTATTCTCAGCACTAGTTACAGTTGTTAGTTACAATTACAAGAATTCATGAGACTGTCATTAATGCAGTCTGGATTTCTCTAATATTCTGCAACTACAACACTTTGAGCACTCATCTACTTTCCTTGATTTCCTTTGCCATTTCCCCCTGAATTTTAATAAGATTGTTATATATATTGAATGTTTCCTTTATGAAAGTGAAGCAGAGAATTGGGATCCTAATCCAAACAGCTGTGCTTTCTTTTGCCTGGGGACCAAGAAAATATCGTTACCAAGATATGATGGTTAATTGAAGGATATAATTGCAATACATTCCTTTCCCTCAGGGACTATATCTAAGCTTATTATGTGGGAAGAAACCTTGACTGATCCTGAAAACTCATATAACACTGGACAGGAACTAACTGTTTTTAAAGACTAAATATTTTATGTTCCTCCCTGGGGAATTACATAATTTTTTATTGCCTTACAATAAAATAAAAAACGCTTGCTGGTGCAAGATATCTGTTTATTTAAAGCCAATGGGAATAAGCAGTTATTGTGGGTCTCAGTATGTGTTGGGACCTTCTTTGCTAGAGGGCATGTGCTTCTGAGTCCATATTTATTACTTGGCTTGTATTGAATTCTCTGCTTGACTGAGATCATTAAATAACAGACGCATAAGCTGAGGGACTACCCTGTCCCTGCCTTTTTCTGCAGTAGCTGTGGGCAGACGGGAGGCAGGCATTATTGTTTAGCACATGATCTGGATGGCTAGTCACTTTAACACCTACTCGGATCATGGTAATATTTTGTGTATTTTAAAAACGAAATGAGCTCTTCTATTTCTGAAAACATAATGGATTATGTACAAAGATAAAATTCTTTTGGTTTAGAATGCTTTAAAAACATTGAATAAAAAATCAAAAAAAAATTGTTTTTGCTTTTGTTTCTAGCGTAAGATATAAGACCTTTGAAGAATAGAAATTACAAGAAAGTACAATTCTGGAGTGGGAGTGGAGGTGAGCTAGCATAGGAATTTTGCCCCAAGGGTTTCTGTTAACCACACAGAGATAAGAACATGGGTGTTTAGTGGGCCACAAGCTAAATACCTAGGCCCATACAGGTGGGAGGTCAGGTCAGAAATTCCTGTGCAAAGCTTTGATCTCAGGTAGATCCCTCTCAGTGGATAAATCAGAAAAAAAAAAAATACCTCCCACAGAAGCTGGCTTGCCTAAGCTTGATTCTAGATACAGCATAAGAGAGGGAGAGACAGAGGAGGGGAATAAAGGGGAATAAAGTCTTTATTATGAAAAGCTCCTAATCAAAATCTCACAAGCTCATACAAGTTTTGGGGCAAGTTTGGGGCAAGTTTGGCACTACCTATATCTTCCTCCATCCCTCCACCCCACCAAATACTTTTTAAATGATGGTAGGTTGGTAATGTTCTAGATATCTGACAAAGAAATGGAAATTCTATCTGGAGGAGTATAATACTTTACAGTGTCTCTCAAACCTTCATATTTGGGTATAAGGAGAAGTCACTTGGGAAGATGAATGAGAGAGATTCCTTGGCCTCATCTGCACAGACTCTGATCCAATAAATCTGTTGCAAGGTCTGAAAAATTGCATTTCTAACAGGCTCACAGGTACTGCTGATGTTGCTTGTCCATTGACTAATGCTGCTTTTAATGCAGACAGAAAGGAATTCCCACAGATAAAATTCCAAGGAGCAAACTCACATTAAAAAGACAAAAGGAAACAATCCACTATGAGCAAGTGTCAGGAGATACAGAAAGTACAAAATCAAATTTGCAAAGGACTGCAGTGACTGCAATCTGAGTGTGCTAAGTACGCTTAAAGATTAATGTGGGCATCAAAATATGCTGAAGGAATTAAGACAATCAAAGTTGACCAGGCAACTTTAAAACAAAAATAAAACAGAACTTTTACAAGTTAAAAAATTGTAGTACTCTACTTAGAATTTAAAACTCAACAGACAGAGTAAAACATAGATTAGATCAGGTTTTTCTAACGTCAATACTGTTGATCATTTTGGTTGGATCATTATTTTGTGGGGGTGGTATATTATGTATTATCAGATGTTTATCAGTACCTTTGGTATATACCCACTAGATGGCAGTAGCCATGTACAGGTTATGGGAACCCCAAATTCCTCCAGACATTGCTAAATACTGCCTGGTGGGCACACTGCCCTCGGAACCAGGGGTTCAGACATAGTTGAAAAGAGAAAAGTGAAGTGGAAGAGATATCTGAGAAAATTACCCAGAATAGTATAGAGACAAGAAAATATGAAAGAGAAGTCATGGAAAATAGGGTAAGTTAAGAAGATCTATCATATATTTTCAATTTCTAGAAAAGAATACATATAACATACCAAATAGATGTTTCAGAAGTCTAATGAACTTCAAATAAAAAAATATGCTAGAAACTGTAAAATGTCAGCAATAAGGAAAAGATATTAAAGGTAACTGAGGCAGGGTAAGGGGATGACCTATAAGGGAATGTTAACCAACCCAGAAAAGAATGAAATAGTATCTTTGAAATACAGAAAGGAAATGTCAATCTATAAATTCAATTGGAGCAAAACCATCTTCAAGTTGAGATCAAAATCAGGGCATTTGTAAGAAAACTGTAGCTGAGAGACCTACTGACAATTGATCACTAAAAACTCTTCTGAAAGGTATACTTTGGAAGGAAATTAGTCTTGCAGAGAACATCTGGGAAGCAAGGAGAAATAGTGAACAAAATATATATTAAATTTTTGAAATTATTTTCCTAAAAAAATCAATAAAATAATATCTAATATATGAAGGTCTAAAATAAGATAGACCTAAATCTTTAAACACAGTTGGGGTTAGAGCCCTTCTAGTTTTTGAGAGACAAATAGAGAAATTCATTAATTTTAAACTTCATTTAAATGTGTATATAACTTCTAAAAACCTAGTATAATAATTTCAAAATTAGTAAAGAAAAATAAATTTTAAATTATTGAACCACACCAAAGCAAGAGAAATAAACCCTAATACAGTCTGAAAGAAGGCATGAAATTGAAACAGAACACACACAATAAAATAATAAAAAAGGTGATAAGTAGATAAGAGATGACAGAAGTACCCCCATACATAATAGCCATCACGATCTGTGTAAATGGAATAAATTTTCTAGGAGAAAAAACAGCATAAAAATTTAAATGTATGCCTTTTTATAAGACACAAAATTATAGAAAACTTAAAAAGTGAAGAATTGGAAAAAAGACATACTAGGTCAACACTAATGTAATGAAACTACTGTAGTAATATTAGTATCGGGGAAAATATATCTTAAGGTAAAAAGCATTGCTAGACATAAATTGGGCCACTTGATATTGATAGAAGTTTCAAATCATCAGGAACATTAATATTTCTAAACTTTCTATATAAATAAAACAAAAATGGCCATTTGGGGGTTGGAGTTTTAGCTCAGTGGTAGAGTGCTTGCCTTGCTTGTGCCAGGTCCTGGGTTTTGTGCCAGGTCCTGGGTTTTATCCCCAGTACTAAAAGAAACAAACAAACAAAAGGTCATTGCAACAAATATAAAAGAATAAATGTTCCATCATTGCACGAGATTTTTAATGCAATTTAGTAATTGCCAGATCAAACACTAAAAAACAAACAAGGATGCAGAGGTTTGAATAACCCAATTTAGAAATTTGATCATATATAAAACATTTATATTTATATTATACATTTATATTATCTTTCATATTTTGCTATACCCAACAACTGAAGAATACACATTCTTTTCAACCACACATGAAACATTTAGGAAAATTAATAATGTTTTAGGTCATAAAGGAAATCCAACACAAAGAAATGGTCAATGTTTTAGGTGATGGATATTCCAATTACCCTGATCTCATCATTACACATTATACACATATATAAAATATCACACTACACAATTATTATATTTCAAATAAAAATAAATACATTCCAAAAATTAGTATCTAAAAATGAAGTTGGAAATAAATAAATTAATATCTAACAAAAACTCTGTAATTTGTAAACTGAAACATATGTACACATCTAAATAACCCATGGGTTAAAATGAAAACCATTAAATAAATTAGAAAATACATAAAAATAAACTATAACAAATTGCTACCTATCAAAAATTTTGACATGAAATTAAAGTAGTACTTAGAGGAAAATTAACAGTTAGATCCTTAATTTAGAAAAAACTAAAACTAATGAGCTAAGTAATCAACTTAATAAGAATAATACAATTAGTTCAAAGGAAGGAGGAAGAAAATTAAAATAAGAGCACAAATTAATGATGCCGAGATGCAACAGAGAAATTGTATAATGAAATTTACAGATATTTGGTGGGCCTAACTGAGAAAATGAAAATAATTTCAGGAATACAAATAGATACAGATACTTCAAAGATTAATAACTAATAAGAAAATGTAAAAATATAGGTGAAATTGACAACTGCAGAAAATTTCTATTAATTAAATTATTTTAGGAAGAAATAAAGCTTTTGAATAATTAATTCAGATCTGAATTTCAGTTATCTCTAAATTTATCTGTAGACTCCATGTAATTCCAAGAATAAATCTAAGAATTTTTCATGGAGTCTGACAAATTAATTATAAAATTAACATGGAAGCCCAAAGAGCCAAGAATAGTCTATGTTATCTTTAAAGTTCTAACTGTAGGGTAGATATTCAGGGTAGATGGGGAATGTAATAGAACAAAATCTGGAACCACATCCATGCCTCTATGTAAACCTGCCATATGATTAAGAGGGCACTACATGTCAGAGAAGAATGCATAAACTAGTCAATGTATTGTGCTAGGGTAATTATTTTTCCATATGAAAAAGGAAAAAAATGAATTCCTACCTCTTATCATTTACATAGTATATTACAGTTAAAGACTACAGTGTAAAAGATAAATTTTAAAACTTTTAGAGGAACATCAGAATACTTTATTACATTGAAATTCCCATAAAGGAAAATTTGGATGAATTAAATGATCTTAAATTTAAAATGTTTTCTTGATTAAAATGCTCCACAAAGAATGAACAAGAAAACAAGCCACAAACTGGAAGATGAAATCATGTAAAAAACAAAGCGGATTAGTATTGACACTATCTATACTCTTAAAACTAACAATAAAAGACAAATAATTCTCCTTTAAAAGAATGAACTAAAGACATAAACGAATTCTTTCTTCAAAGTGAAAACAGGAATGCTAAGTAAACCTGTGCAAAGATACCTCAAACTTCAGAAAACTAGAGTTTGTTACTTTAATCCACTAGATTGGTAAAAATAAAAATGCTGAACAATACAAATGTCAACAAGAAGACAGCAACCTGAACTTTGATTACACTGTTGGCACCTGTGTGGAATTGCTGCCACTACTTTGGCATTATATACCAAAGTTATGACTCAATAATTTCACTGCTCTGTGTATTTAGGGAAGTATTCTGAATTAAGGCCCATATACAATATTTATGGAGGCATTGAAAATTGCCAACTTTTGAAAAAATGAAAATGTCCATCTAACATAGAACGAATATGTAAATTGTAATATATTCAAACAAATGAATACCATTCATTAGTAAAAATTAATATAATAATACTAACTGTCCTAATAAGATCAATGCTGAACAAAAAAAGAATTGTATAACTTCACATAAATGAATTTCAAAATCAGGGTAAACAAAGCAAAACAACATAGTTTCTGGATACATACTCATGTCGTTAAATATGCAGAAAAGATTAAAACAAAGTTCCAAAGAGTAGTATATTCTGGGAGGTAGGGTATGTCATTAGGTCAGGAAATACAGGGGACTTTAAGAAAACAGAGTTCTATTTTTTTCTATTCTGTGTCATGGATATTTGACTTTAAGATTTTTTTAATTTAAGCTCTATTTTCTATCTGCATTCTACCAACTTTAATTTAATCTCTACATTCTTTCTGGGCTACATTTCATTAGTTAGATTCCTTTGAAAAATTCAATAACTTAGGAGAACCACTAGAATTAGGGGGATAATTTGGTAGTTTAGTTTTAGTTATTATTCAGGCATCTCTACTTTGGTGATTGAAAAGAGACATAATACTATCTTGCTTTGATGTTTCCTCTTACACATATATTTCCATCTCCTTGAAAGGAGCTGATTTACTCTGCTCACCAAATAGTCTTGTGATGGTCCGCCCCAGTGTGAACTAGATTTGATGCAATGAACCCTGAAGTGTGAATTACACCTATGGTAAATAAATCCTTCTCCTGGGGAAAGACCACAATACATGTCTGTTCTCTGGGAAAGTCCTGATTTGGGTCTGTTTTCCTTGTATAATTATAAAAAATGCTCCATTTCACTTATAAAAATGATATATTCACTCTCCCTAAAGTTATCTAGTTATGAGGACAAAGAAAAAAATGAATTAATTTTTTCCATTCATGACTAGGGAAAAGTCTACTCCCATTGACATTCTCATATCTATGCAATTGCTGCTGAAGCAAATTGAAATTATCATCAGTATTATTCATGGTAAGAAATTACCAAAAACTAGAAATCACTGTATGGGTTACCAATTCAAATGGATAAATAAGGATAAAATACTTAAATATAAAGAAAACAGACAGAAGTGACTTCCATTTGAACTGCTTACTTTTTTCTTGTATTTTTGTGATTGTAGATGATATAAGCCTAGAGGTGAAATGAGTCCTTTTGTGGCTCAGTGGTAGAGGGCTTGCCTAGCATGCATGAGGTACTGGGTTCAATTCTCAGTATATAAATAAATAAAAAACAAAGGTCCACTGACAACTACAAGAAAAATATTTAAAAAAGCATCTCTTTTTAAAAAAGGCCTTACCCTTACATCTGATAATTCATACTACAGAGAAAGATTATGAGGAAGAGCTGTGCTGGACTTAATATTAAATCAATTATCCTTGAACTTAGGAGTCATAGCAATAACAATAAAAGGATTATTTAAAACAAACAAAACCCTTTAGATTGGTAAAACTTTGAGCACTGAAGTTTCTAGTATTACTTTCATCTACTAACACTTTTTAATTCTGAAGAACACTGCAATCCTTAAAAAAAATCACATTTAAATTCTATGACAAGGAAATAAAACAATAAAACTATTCAAACAAAACTCAGGTCATAACTCAAAAATTGTATTTAAGCTACACTCAAAAATAAGAGCAACAATGGGGGCTGGGGATATAGCTCAGCTGATAGAGTGCTTGCCTTGCAT
>JAJEJO010001637.1:796672-923994 GCA_020662805.1 Glaucomys volans | reverse complement strand
CATCATCATCTATACCTTTCATTCAATCAGCAGCCAGTTCTACCTGGTTTTCTCTTAATGCCTGAGAGTGGAGCTTCTTTAAACTTTGATTGATTCTGACTTCTAGAATTTTCACCTCTGACATACGTACACTGCTTGGCCTTAAGCTAGGATCAAAGACTCTCAGGTTTGAAAGGAACCCCTACTACTCACCCACTGCTTCAGCCCTCCGCATATTTGCCCCCATCAAACCCAGTCTGATGGCAAAGAGCTCATTATTTCCCAAGGGAGGCCACTCCATCAGTGAACATCGACATGGACCAGAATATACCTCTTGCTTTGAGACTCAGAAGACACTGCTTACAACCATCAAAACTCTCTGTATTTTGTTTCTTATCATGAGATTCATGAGCTTGATGAGATCAAACAGGACCAGAGTAGGTTCCACAGGAGAGGGAGAAGGAGAATCTAGAGGTCTGGTAACTGATCACTGTCATATTTTGGTGAAATAAAATAAATTTTAAGTTTTCTATGGCTTCCAGTCCAATTTAATGGCAAAAGTCATGCTCTATCCAGGAATACAGTGTGCCTGGAAACTCCTGTATCACAGTTCTTTGGAAACTAAAGAGTATCCCAGTTGGAAATCAGATAGGTTGGAATGTTTTGATGAGAGAGAATGAAGTCACAACACCCAAAGGTTTGACCATCAAACTATTCCTCAATATTCACTTTAAAATAATCTCTATTCAGGGTTGGGGATATAGCTCAGTTGGCAGAGTGCCTGCCTTGCAAGCACAGGCCCTGGGTTCAAGCCCCAGCACCGCAAAAAAAAATAAATAAATAAAAAGAATCTCTATTCAGAAGCCAGTATTAATTTGTTCTACTGGGATTATTTTTTCAAATCCCTAAGTGTGTTGTTCTCTTTGTTACAAGCCTTATGTTTCTTCTATGCCCACATATCTTATATAAACCCTGAAAGCTTCCCCTGTATGAAGGGATTATGAAAGGATTCCTTCTGTTTTTATATCACCAGGGAATGTTAACAAAGTAATTCCAATTACTGGATGAAAGAGTCCTTTTTTTGCCAGTGATAATGAATGTATTGAGGAGGAGTTCTTAACATTTTTTGTTTCATGGATGATTGTGGAGGGGGGCTGTCTATGACTTTTCTGATACCATATGCTAAATTTTGTCTCAAAGTATGCTTTTCTTGGGAGATTATCCATAACTTTCATCCAATTCTAAAAGAATCTATGTCTCCAAATGTTAAGAATCACTAGTTTAGGGCATGAATGTGTGGTGTGAATCTTTAAAGTTGAAAATCTCTTTTCCTATTATGAATTTATCATGTATTTACACATGACAAGGAATATTTCTAAGGAATCAATGTTTTTTGAACCATTAAAAATCATTCATCATCTTCTTTATTACAGGAGGCCTTATACAATTAAGTGTATTTTCAATGTGTCCAGAGATACTTATTCTTATTTAATTAAATATGCATGTGGTGTTGCCAAGAGCCCTGAATAGAATCAGATGACTATTCTCTGATCCCAGTTTTAGCATCAACTAACATATGACCTTGAGCAAATTCACCTTAACTTTCAGAGCTTTTATTCTCTCACATGGAAAGCATGTTAATGAAAAGAGCTGCTTGGTAAAGACCCTAATACTGCATGATACATATTTATGTGCAGATTTCAGCTCAAGATCTTTGAAAGGCCTAGACCTTTCCAGTGAGTGAAGGGCAATCCGTTAAATCTCATCAGGTGCTTATTTGATGAACAGTTGTCAAATATTATTATCTCATGATTTTCTAATTCATATGGTTGTTTTTCACTCAATTTTTCAAAAGTTGAAATAAAATGACTTGTTATAATATTTTCCCTTAATCTCATTAGGCAGTTGCCTGAGAAATTTGATGCCTTGCTTGTCCAAAAATTTTCCAAAAATAGCTATGACTGTAGGATAAAGAGAGATATGATAGCATCTTTGCAGCATTTTAGCTTAAACTGTCTGTAAAGTGTCAATACACCATTGTTATTGCGTATTTAACAAACTGTTCAACTAGCTTCCTGTCACCTTTACGTTCTTAACCATATTCAAACTAATGGGTATAAATTATGGGATTTGTTATTTTTGAATGTTTTAAAGTGATCTCATAATATTTTAGTAAGATTCAGCATGGTAGAATGCAAAATACAGGGCCTTTAAAGACAGGCCTAGGTTCCAACCTGACTGTATCTTGGATGGCTTTATAACTCTGGACTATTAGTTGGTCTTTCTGATCTTCAATCTTTTTCTTTTGGAAATACAGGAGGCAAACAACAAATATTGGTCATTAATGTTTATCAACCTTAGGATTCTGTACCCTAACAAGAATAGAAAATAGATCAGTATACAAATATAATTTTCAATGGAAAAAGTGAAAAATAAAGTGAAGCTCTCCATCTGGGTTTTGTTGCATTGTCATGAACAACTAGCATCATGCTTATCCCAAAAGAGGCCCTCAATAGACTCTGTTAATTATTATATCATGAGTATCTTATAAGCCACATTGACTACAGACTTTTAAAGTCTACTACCTTTATCACTTGGTATATTTGATACATAGGAAACTGCCCCATCCCCTCAATTACATAGAGTTCAAAATGAATTTCTACTCAAGAAATGGCTGGATAGAGCTCCATTCAGCCTCATTGCTCTGTCCCCGCAGCCCTGTAAGACCAAGGTTTCTCCTGTTCACTGATCAAATCCTGTGCTCACACTACTCCTGACACCGTGTGTGGTATCTGATATTTTATACCCTTATCAATACTTTATAACCATTGCAAATCTGACAGTTACAGAATCAGGATTTATGAATATTTAATAAGCATTATTAAAATTTTACTTTTCAAATCATAAATTGACAAAGCATTTCTTCAATACAAGTAAGATGAGGCATACTTTATTGACTTTCAGTAGTTTCAGGGAACTGGTTGTTCATATGACATCATTTTTTCAATATTTAATTGTCCTTTTCTTACGAATTTTTACATTTTTGAACTTTGATCTGCTTCTTTAGGAACCAATCAGTATATGATTAAGAACAACCATGCATGCCTCAAAGGAGTGACAGGCTAGTTTTCACTCTCCCATTTAGAGATCAAAGGAACGGCTCCTTGTATTATTAAGTTCTCTGGCTTTAGACATGCACCTTATTGTTCTGATCATTTAATTGCCACCAGCCCCTTATCTCCTCGAAGTCTGTGTTCTCTAAGTTTTGTAGTCACCACAGCACATATCTATACACACACTGAGCATTTTGAAAATTTTTAAAAAAGGATATATACAAAGGCTAATATTCAATAATGGGAAACTGGAATTCTTATAAAATGACAAGTCATCATTTTGAGTGGTTATATATGGTACTTGTATTTCAGGCATACGTGAAGCCACATACCTTACTGATCACTAAATGTCTTGCAAGCAAAAGCTACAAATATCACCAAGAAATTTCATTCTAGGGTTTGGAAGATTTTTCAGGATAAAATATGAGTATTCAGCAGTCATTTATTGGTGTTTCATAAAACCTGGAAAAATGATCATTTCTAGGCAAAGCTTAAAAGTTTTTTGTTATAATAAAAATCTGTTTTTATTGAGGAACTAATAGAATTTTATTTCTTGATGTTCACTTGGTATTTTGTATCCAGTGTTTATAGAGTATAAGAGGAGTCTATAAACCACAGAATAAAAGGAAATTGAAAGACTGAGTTCAAAAGTCACATGTGACCAAAATACTTTCTAAAGAAGATCTACTTTATATTTTTCAATGCTTTGCATTTGTATACTACTACTATGGTTTAAATATGAAGTGCCCTCCCAAAAGTTCCTATGTTAATGCAGGAATGTTCAGAGATGAAATGATTAAATTGTGAGAATTGCAACATTACCAGTCCATCCTACTTTGAATGGACCCATTGGGTGGTAATTGTAAGCAGGTGGGGCATGGCTGGAGGAGGTGGGTCACTGGGTTGTGCCCTGGAAGGGCACATCTTCCCTACAGGCTTTCCTCTTGCTTTCTCTGCTTCCAGGCTGTCCTGAGATGAACAGTTTTCCTTCCCCATACCCTGCAGCCATGATGGTGCATCTCACTCAGGCCCAGAACAATGGAGTTAGCTGACCATGGACTGAACCTCTGAGACTGTGAGCCAAAATAAACTCTTCCTCTAAGTTGTTTTGTCAGGTATTTTGGTCACAGTGATGAAAACCTAACTAACACAAACACTATACAATTTTCAAAGTATTTCTGCTGTTCATTTTAATTGATCCTTGCTTTATATTTTCTAATTGATAAGTAATAAAACGAAGACTTAGAGAGTTTAAAGTTCTCATACAAAGAAAACACAAGACAAATAATATTAGTAGTTACTATATTTCAGGCAATGTCATGAGGACTTTCTATCTAATATCTCATTTAACTCTCACATGAGCCCCAAAAGATAGATATAGTAGTTCTATTATTACTTTTACTCTCAATTTACAGATGTTCAGTTAATACCTGTCAGTGCACTTTTAACTCAGGTATTCTGACTTCAGATCCCTCACATAATTTTTAATTGTTTTGTTATACATTGTGTTTCCTAGAACATGTTTATTAGGATTATTTCTCCCTTTCTTTTCTCCTCTCACCTCACTGCCTTTCTTCTCCTTTTTGCCATTAATTCTGAGGGGCAAAACAAAACAAAACCCCACAGTTAAGAGTTGGGCTTAGCAATTCAGGTTGACCTTCATTAACAGTACTAATTGGAATGGGGTGGGGGGGGCAAATTCTTCCAACAACTTACTAGATCCAAGGCAGCTGCCAGGATGGATGCATCAGGTATTGTCCCTGGCTCACAGCAGTTTAACAGAAACTGGAAGCGTCTCATGCCTTGTCGGATTGCTCCAAGATTTACCACATTTTTGCTTTTTCCACCATCTTGGTTGGGAGAAAGATGGTCGTCGAAACTATGGCAACCTATAGGGATCGTGCCATCCAAGAGGATGAAAGAGAATGCATCACAGATTTAAAAAGAACTTTAGGGATGAGTTGAATAACTTCTCTCCCACTCCTCCTCCCTTCTCTGAACCTCTCAAATGCTTAATTTGAATTCACCCTGACTTTTGGGAATCAATGACACATGAAAATCGAGAGCTACTTGAATGTAGGGTTCCATCATTTTGCTGCTGAGTATCTCTACTACACGTAAGAGCTCTTGGTATGCTTTAAATGATTTTTCCTGTAATAAGCAGCATTTCCCCCATGAAGGTGATAGCAGAGTTGAGCACATAGAAGATGTGCAATGAATTTGTTGGTTGAGAGAAAAAAAAAAACAGTTGCTTTAATCAACCAAATATCTTCCCATAAACATAGGCAATTTGATCCATTCCTTAAATAATTTCAGTGAATATAAAACACAAAAGAAAAAGATAACTGCTTTCTGAATGTCATCTCAATTCCAGTAAATGTTCACCAGATGTGTTTTTAATTTGTTGAATATTTTTTTTTTAGATTTTAAGAAAATTCTATTGTTGATTTATCTCAACTACATGAATTCCTAATTCAACATTTAAATTGAGGGAAGAAATGTTTGATGTTTGTTTTCTTTAACAACTTTAAAGAAAACAAGGAAATTATGTGGTTAAAATAATAAATGAAAAAGGACAAAACATCTCAAATGGATGCACAGGGATTGCTTATATGCCTAGATTGGGAAGGAGGGAAAGAGGGAAGGAGGGAAGGAAGGAAGGAAGTTAGGAAGGATGGATGGAAGGGAGTGAAGAAAGGAAAGGAGGGAGTGAGGGAGGGCAGACCCAAAAGGAAAGATGTTCACATGGAAAAGATTGTCGCAAAATACAATGTTCTTAGACTGGCAGATAATGTTGTTTTGGTTCATTTAGAACAGCTGGAGTTACTTGTCTTCTGTAAGAGAGTCCAAAATAATTATCTCACAGAATATCTTTTTTAATTTTTAAGCCAGAGATCACAGACAAGGAGCAGTAATGTATAAGCGATATTCCTTTGCCAGTCAAAAGCACATAAATTATGCTAGATATGAATCTCAGATATTACTCTTTTGCTTTCTAGGCAGGCAGAAAGAGACTGTATTTCAAGGACTTTCTTACTAGTCATAGAAATCAAGTTTAAGGATAAATATATTTTCAGCACGTAAGAAAAGATTTCCTAATAATTAAAGTTGTCTAGCTATGAAACAGGTTGCTTTGTTAAGTTATGAACTCCCCCTTAGTGGAAGTGTGCAGAGGGTGGCTGGCCACCTGTCAGGGATGTAATGAGCAGAATTCCCAAATAAGTGGTGGGTTGATAAAAATTCTGCAACTCTCAGACTTTAATAAGAAATAGAACAGCAGAAGAATCTGTTTTATTTTTTGCAAACTCAGTGCCACCAGGGGGTAAGGAATGTAGCAAGGCTTCTATGAATTTCTTTTCACCCAAACTGATAATAAATAGGGAAGCTATACATAATAGTAAGTAAAAGTCATGTCTGAGAAGCAAATACATGAAAAACCAATGGAAATGGAAAATGACCATTTCAAAAAAGCAATTTCAAATAAAGAATTTTAGAAATTAAAATTAAAAAGAAAATGGACCATTTCATGTAAACAAATTTTTCTTCTATATGACGAAAGCTGAACAGAATTCTTAGTCTGCATGACATTTACCAAGACGTTTGAAGAAATTCTCCTCCTCTTCTCTTCCATTTTCCATTCCACTCCCTGGCCCACTCTCTGAAAGCTTCACAGCACTGGTGAATTTGACCTGAGAAGAAAAGGAAAGGAGTCTGATAACCAAGTTCAGTGGCAAATCTTTGGGTTAAACTAATCCTTGGTTTAGAAAGTTGGTTGGTTAGAATATGAAGATTGCTTTGTTCTTCTGAATTCCATGTCTAGTTTTGTCACTCTGGTTTATTCCTATATGCCAAAAAAGATGTCACTAAAACTGCCCGTGGAAGGGAGATTCCGGGTCAGAGACCAAAAGTTGAATAATCAGGTACCTTGAAAAATAACCTGGTAAACACCTCAGATACTCTTAGAATTAAATTCTGATAAAGTCCAAACTCAAAGTCATGAACAGCAAGACAAATTCATCCTTTATAAACACCATCAAAGGTGAAAATCAGACCAAAGTGAAAAACTGCCAAATAAAATAATTTAAAATTTTAAATAAATTTATAGAGTGCACTCTAATGAACATGCAATATATTTCTCTTTCTAAGCATTATTGTGCTCTTGATCTTGTCTTTAATCCAAATCCTCAAATTTTGAGCCTAGAAAGAAAAGCTGTGGGTCTCAGACTCTCAAATATTTGGCCATTTTTAGTTAAAAAAAAAAAAAAGTAAATGTATTTTCTAAATGTTCTGTAATCTTGCTATATTCTTTTTATTTATTTTAATTATTTTTTATTTTTACATACTGTATTTTGATTCATTGTACACAAATACTGTACATCTTTTCGTTTCTATGGTTGTGCACAATGTAGATTCATACCATTCATGTAATCATTCATGTACATAGGGTAATGATGTCTGTCTCATTCCACCATTTTTCATACCCCACCTCTCATTTCCCTCTATGTAATCTAAAGCTCCTCCATTCTTCTTTCACCCCCACTTCCCCACCCCCATTACATATCATCA
This sequence comes from Glaucomys volans, assembly GCA_020662805.1. Classification (NCBI taxonomy): domain Eukaryota; kingdom Metazoa; phylum Chordata; class Mammalia; order Rodentia; family Sciuridae; genus Glaucomys; species Glaucomys volans. Next base: position 916,336 of record JAJEJO010001637.1, on the reverse strand, counting down.
TCCACTTATCAGGGAGAACATTTGGCCTTTGGCTTTTGGGGGTTTGTTATTTCACTTAGCATTATATTCTCCAATTCCATCCATTTATCTGCAAATGCCATAATATTATTCTTCTTTATGGCTGAATAATATTCCATTGTGCATATATACCACAATTTCTTTATCCATTGGCACAGCCACTCTGGAAAGCAGTGTGGAGAAACCTCAGAAAACTCGGAATGGATTCACCTTCTGACCCAGTTATGCCACTCCTCGGTTTATACCTAAAGGGCTTAAAATTAGCATACTACAAAAATGCAGTCACATCAATGTTTGTAGCAGCTCAATTCACAACAGCTATATTCTTTTTATAATTTCAATATATTACTCCTAAAACACTAGATAGAAGAAACCAGCTTTAGCGAGATTTAAAGAAGAAAGAATGTAAACAAATAATTGGTAAATAAGGAAAGGTAGCTCATCATATGCTGAAAAGCAGGTATACAAGTGTCTTATTTATGAATGACCCACAGGGAAGACTCCTAAAAATAAATTTTACTGAGAGTCATTCCAAGTCAATAGCTACTATAATGTGCAAAAGTAGTATGAAGAAACCATGAGAAAAGGCAGCCTGAGTATCTTTCTCAACAGAGAGAATGGTCCAGATGGTCCCAAGATTGTGAAAGGGGAATGAACGGTGTGCATGTGTATGTGTATGTATTTAATATGTGCAAGGAATCACTATGGAATTATTGCCTGCCTGGAAATTAGCTTGGGAGGCCAACAATTTCATATGTGTTTGTTTAAGTTTAAAACAGCTGGGAAATGATGCATTATAATTTTATCTAATTTTTGCTGCACTTTCCCTTTCTTCCCATTCTATGACAGCCTACTACTTAAACATTTTGATTTTTCATTGCTCGTCAAAATTTCCATAAATTTGTTCAAGAGTTCCTTCAACTCTTCCTTATTTGGCCCCTCCAGGTGTTTAGCATTTCTCAGCCCTGACATTTTTCTATCATTTTGTAAGTGACTCCAATTTTCACTTACACAAGTAATGTCCTGTTTACCTTGGAGCTCTGCCTGATGAAAGACAGGCGGTCCACAGAGCTGATGTCCAGGAGGTCCTCCACGCCATCTGCCAGGCCCGAGAGGGAGGATCGTTTCAGCCAGTTTCCTATTTAATAATTTTTTTAAAAAATTAGACTGTTACAGCATTTGCTCTCAAATGGATTAAGCAGAAATGCCCGCATGCGCTCAACAAGCAATGGAAGTTACATGGCTTTGATATAAATAGAAGCAAAACAAGTTGTTTCCAGTGTGCATGCTTTGAATCAAAATGTTCAGTGTTGGACTATAAAATTACATAAGCAGGCTAGACCAGGACAAAAAGAACCTGGTCCTCTCTAGTGAATGAAATCATAATTCAGTCACTTGTCCCTGACAAATTTCACATCTCCCTTTAAAGCCTATTCATTGTACCTCTAAATACCTCTCCAATCTGCCCACTTCTCTCTGTCCACTTAGTCACCCAACCCAAGTGTCCATTCACTTACACTAGATTACTAGGCAGCTCTCCATCTGCTCTTCTAATGCTCCCTCCAGGAAGACTTCCATGCTGTGATTCTTTATAATAAAGTCATTCTTTTTCTAAATTTTTTTTTTTTGTAGTTGTAGAGGGACAGCATGCCTTTATTTTATTTATTTATTTTCATGTGTTGCTGAGGATCGAACCCAGTGCCTCACACGTGCCAGGCATGCACTCTGCCACTGAGCTACAGCCCCAGACCCCCATGCTATGACCTTTTAGAAAATGTTTATATGCTTGTGTCACTCTCTTGCTCAACAACCCACTTTGGTCATAGACTCCAGGATGAACCTGCAAAATCTAACCTGCAAAATCACATCCCCTGGCTCCATAGAGGGCAGTCACTCTTTCCTTGTTTCAGTTCTTCAATTTCCTTTGTCCTGTTATCTTTGCACTTACTATCACCTGGAATGCTCTCCTTCTTCTTTCTTTTAAGTATTCTATAGATCTTGAAGTCACTGTCTCTAGGAAATCTTCCCTGACTCCCACCTCCTCCCTCCATTTAGGTCAGGTCTCATTGCTGCAGGCTTTTATAATGCCATGTATATCTTCTTCATAAAATTCATAGTTTGCAGCTATATTTAGCTGCATCATTATCTGCTTTAGCGACAAAGGCTCCTGCCTGTTTTCAAGTTCAAGAGTCAGTGTGTTTTGCTTGCTGTCTAATCTCTGATACCTAGCATAGTGTTTGCACACAGCATAGGCAAATAGTAGGGGATTGAAAAGTACCTGCAGAAACAAAAGAGGGAATGAGCCAATCGGTGGATGGAGCAGTAAGCCTGGGCCTTGGGAGCTGAAACTTTCTCTTTTCTGTACCCCACCATGCATTGCTCTGTTTTGGTAGTAAGTTGATTTGATGACATGGCAGGTGACAAGAGAATCCATAAGTAAATACAGACATACTTTTACCTATGGGGAGTTTAAGCTTCTTCCGGAGGGAAATTCTTCGGGACCGTGAGCGGGCACGCCTGTCTGAGGTGTTCCCTGAGTGGGCGGTGGTGCATTCCGAGGTGTCCTGCTCAGACTGGCTGCTGGTGTCACTTGCTGCACTCTGGGATTTGAACATCTTGCGCCAGAAATCCTTCCGCCCTAGGTTGCCTCCTTGCATTTGTTCATCGCTGGAAGCAAGCAGAGGATAGATAGGGTTAAATGCTTGACAGCACACATGAAATTCTCCTAAATTTCTCTCAACCTCCTGCTGATGATATTTAGGCAAATTATGCAGAAAGATCTTGATGGGCTGAGTGTGGAAAGAGTGGGAGTCAGAATGGGAGGAGGCCCAAGGTTGACTCTGAGTTCTTCCTGAAAACAGTCATGTCTCAGCTCTCACATGGAGGTGGTCATTTTCTTCCAACCTTAATAAAAAAAGACTAAATATTATTGCAGGTATTCACCTGCAGTGTGAGTCATAATAGCAGAAGAACTTAAAATGTCAGTAAACATTTCGCTTTTTAAAAACTCCCTGGGGCTTCTGTGTACCGTTTCTCACTCTCCAACCCTAATATCTAACACTAGTTGAACTCACAAAAAATATTTAAATGATTGAGTGAACAAACGAAGAAAGTATGACCACCATACCCAGGGGATACATCATCCTACAACCAATAAGTCAAAAAAACTGAGCTGGAGTTTAAAAGTAAAAAAAATAAGTACAGCTCTGTAGGACAAATAGATTTTTGACCAAGGCAAGTGGCCAATAATATGCAGAGTTTAATCTCAGCAGGAATACTACTACTGATACTACTAATAATAAAAATAAGCCAACTGAAATGAAATTCCTATTTTCACTCACCAAATCTGCATAGAATAAGGGTAGGGGAAAGAAAGCCATGGTTACTACTAACATACTGCCAGTGGTGAGGTAAGAATAGCTAGCTACACGTTTCTGGAAGGATAACTTGGTAATATGCTTTTCAAAGCCTATATCCACACCTTTGACAGAGAAATTCAGTTTCCAGGAAGTAATCTCAAGGTAATGATGGATGGAACAGCATACTTAGTTGCAGATACAAGAAAATATTCTTGGTTAACATTTAAAAAGTGGGAACAATATAAATGTTTAGAGAAACAGTTGAATAAATTATGAGACTTCCATTTGGTGATATGCTCTCTAGCCATTAAAATCTTATTTTAGAAGACTATCACTACGGGCAGTGTTCATGATACATTGCAAAGTTCAAAGGCAGCTACTAAATGGCTTAACATAATAATACCTTCATAATGTAATATTATGAGTTTGAATTTAACAAATTAGGACAATGCATTCATTACCATTAAAGTAATTCTTATACAGAATTCCTTAATAAATTAATTAAAATTATTTTTATTTTCTCCAAAAATTACTTTTCTAATAATATAACCACAAAGCCATTTCATTTCAAAATAAATAAATTTTAACTAAAATATAAAAACATAAAATTGTGCATAGAAAAATAAACAGGATAATACACATCTGGGTATGAGTTTATGTGTAAACACGCTAAAAAAGATAAAATACACCAGAAGTTTACAGAGTTATCTTTTGTTGGTGGTAAACTACTTTTTCTTGATGCTCTTCTGTGTTTTCCACATCTGTCATCTTGAGCAGCATATATTACTTTAATAGCTTGGAAAGAAGGGGTTATTATATCCATCTAATAACATGACGAAATTTATTTATTGGGATTTAGATAATGATTTGCTTATAAGCTGAGTCCCAAATTGACCCCAAATTTGACAGTATTATAAAGTAGCCATTTTCTGGAGCTATTTACATGGAAATACAGATTTTATCTCTCCAAATGTCATCAGTGTACTAAATACTTTTAAATTCTTATTCTAAACTATGGCATTCTGTTTATCAAAATGGTATGCATTTAAACCAGTTTTCTAGAATTGGACTTCTTGGCTACATCTGTATTTTGGGAGGATGGTGTCACTACACGGTCTGAGCAGGAGAACATCCAGGGAGGCTGTCGTTTGTCAACTTTCTCAATAAAATGCTACAATGACTTTGTTCAATGGGTTCAGAAAAATAGGCGCATACAATCCACTTTTAGTACCATTCAGTTAATGAGACTATTATTTAAGGAAGAAGAAGAAGAGATAGAACAAGAAGCATTGGTAACAAAAGAGAATCAGAAGGTAGAGGAGGAGTCCGGGTCATCCAGAGTAAGCACTCACCTTTTCCCCAGCTAAACGGAGACTGTCTGGAGCATGCTCACTCCTTGGCCCCCTTGGATCATGGACAAGTTCCATACTTAATATTTTATGACATTCCTCCAATGAGAAATATTTAGGTAGAGGCATAATAAAACATGTGTCTTCATTCAAGGAGAAAGAATAGACATGTTTTTAATGCTGAGAAATTGGGTGGTGTTTACAAAGGAACGCTGAACAAAGAGAATATTTTGGAATCTAAAAAATGTAGTCATATCTAAAGGTAGGCAGTTTTATTTTTATAATCCAATTTACCTTTTAGATCATTCTCATTGATCAGATTACCTCAATAGTTGCAGGTATTATTTGGGGGGGGGGAAACTTCTCTCTTCTTTTGGGCAGATTTTCTATGGATAAAGCCTATGAACTAGTCTTGTGTTTATTCAGCTATGGAACATCTCATTCATATTCATTTTTCCCTTGCCAGAGATTATATTTGGATTTTTACCATGTCCTTAGGGGTTTTTTTTTTTTTTTTGTCCTTAGGGTTTTCTTAAAGAAGAAACTAAAACTTAATTTTGATGAAGGAAATTAAGAAATCAAAATCTTAATGATAGTATGACAAATTCCGCCCTTTCACTGATTAATTGAATCATTCATTCATTCTTAAAATATATATTAAATGCCTATCATGGGCCAAGCTCCATCTTGGTTCTGGGGTTATAATAATAACCAATAATTCACATGGTCGCTGGACCTGTGGATTTGATCTACCTTCTCCTTACCTTTAGCTACCCAACAGGGGCAATCTCTAAGATTTTGAAGTGCTACAACTATACCAACTTTGGTTCTTGTAGATTGTTTTTGCTCATTAGGGATTACAAAATTCCTATTTGGTGGCTATTTGTTTCTTACCTTTTATTTACTTGACTGTGGAGAAAGGATACCATAATACCTAAGATATTCTGCATAATTAGTGGGAAAACAACTATTTAATACTGAATAGGGGTTAGCAAAACAAAATGATGTACAAAAATTATGTGCGTTTTTAAAATACTGATCTCTCCACTTGTGGGTAAATAATTCCCAAAAGAAGAAAGAATACGGAATGAGCCTTGCATAGAACTTGGCTATGTAATCAATGTTTACAACAACCTTCACATTTCCTGGGGGCATTAATTTAAAGATGCCTTTGTTTTCGCCATTATGAAAAGTGGAGAGAAGCAGATGTTGGAATGAATCCTAGGGGCAGACCTCAGAGCAGTGGAGTAGTATATTTCAGCTAAACCCGAGCAAAAGTTTTGTTGAGCACATTGACAGCCACTCATTCATTAAAAAAAAGATGATTTTAAGCAAGTGATTTTAAGCACGAAAGTGGATGACACCATCACTCCACTTGATATACATGCTATTTTAAAAAATGTAGCAGTAGTAGTGTGCATGAAAGGCAGAAAGGCAATTAGGGAGGCTTTCTCTAGGCGCAAGGCTGGTTATATGACCTCGCCTGGAGAGATCAGTAGCATTGGGAATGAAAAGTGTAGGGCAGAAACAAGGTGAGCTTCAAAGGAAATGAAAACAAACCAGTAAAACCCCAAATAAACAGCAACACCAAAAAAAAAACAAATAGCAGTTTAGAAAACAGAATTTCCTCCAGTGTGAAGTGCCTAGACCTCTGCACTGGAGATGATATCAAGGACACTTACTGCTCTGGAGTCTGTGAGGGGCGACCAGACATGAAACTGCGACATTCCTCAGGGGCAGAGGACACTTGGCCTTTATCCACAATGCTCCCCGCCTCTGACCTATGCAAGCAGCACATTGCACCAATCACAACAGAGCAAGACACCACCTCTTAATACTTCAGGCCTTCTATAAAGCAAAACATCTGTTATAAACATGCTATATGCTTGTCACTATCAGTCTGTGTTATATAGAATTTACGACCTCATACTGTCTTACTGCTTACCAGGACCACTGTTATTGCAAATGGTCATTAAACTAAAAGCAGGATTTTAAGTTTAGGAGTTTTTTTTAATCTTTGTAAGTGGTATTTAGTATGTAATAAGCATAAAACAAATGTAACTTTACTAGAAGAATAAACAACATGAGTAAGCATAGCAATATGTCTTTTGCCACATTTAGAATATCACTTCCTGAACCTGATGATAAAGTCTCAGTAAGCACTTTTCCTTTCTAGACATGCAGAAAAGTCTAAAACATGCATTATTATTTTACCATATAGTGAAAAGTTAGAAGTGAAGTTCAAGTATATGAAAGTTTGGGAACAAGTGAACTCCCATTCTCAGAGAGGTTGTTATTTATTTAATAGCAACTCATTTCTTTTTCTAAGCTGCAGCTCAGCCACATCAGTGACAGAACTTATTACCAGCCCTGCACTGAAGATCTGCCCAATTTGGAGCATGTGGACAGTACAGCTGAAGACGATATTCTACTGACACAAGCAAACAACCTATGCAGAGAGCTCCAACTGCCAACCTTTTACTGCCTGCAGGCTTTGGTTCCTGCTCATTCTCTTCCACTTTTTTTCCTGGTGCTAACTTCTCAGCACTGTCAAGCAAAGCGCTAAGAGCCACTCTCCTGAAGACATTTCCATGAGCTTCTTTGATAAACTGGACCAGCTGACGGATGTCACAGTATAATCCCTGTTTGAAAACAAGAAGAAAGTTTGGGGAAAGAAAGACAGTGGTATGAGTAGTTTTCATAGGAAGAGAGGGGGACGGCAATTCCTTAGTTTTAGACAAGCACAGCAGAAAGACAATTACTGCTGTTGAAACTTAGAGAATATTCCCTCAACATTGTTCCTTTAGAACATTATCAAGGACCTTGCCAGTCATTTTTAGCATGAAAAGCATGGTTACTAAGCAAGATGCAGGAGACTGACTGTATCATTAGAAAGACATCAATCTACATTGTTGCCATTGGATTTATAAGCTTTTTGTCTCTTAATTCCAAAGAGATCTGAAGAGATGCCTGCAAATAAAAATGTAGTCAGAATTTTGTTTAGAGATTTCAGTCCCTGCTCTGCTTCTCCAAATTTTTTGATTATAACAAAATGTTCTTCTCTAGATACTTCTAACAAAATCTGATTAATCAAAGGATGGTGAATTTTGCTGGACACATTAAGCAAAAATATGTATGTTGTAGGCCCTTTGAGTGTGAACTTGACTCTGAACTTAACACTATGATTGATAAATCGACTTTTAAAAACATATACAAGACTTTTACTAAGACATGAAGCTTTGCACCCCCCAGCATTTCCTACCTTTCTCTTCCTTCTGTAAAAAGGAAGTTACTGTATTCTTTGCCTTAGGAAAATTCATGGGAAAGCAGATTGCAGAGATGTTAAAAAAACAAAACAAAACAAAACACTTTCTTTGATAGCTTTTGCTTTTATAAACTTAACACCAGTGGGAAAATTATACCCATGATTTTTAGGAAAGCAGAAGGCAGGACCCTGGAGGATAACAGAGAGTGCGTGTGTCCTTGGGGCTTGTGGGTATCAGGATCCTATGTCCTTCACTCTGTTCTGCAATAGCTCCTTTATGGAAGGGGCAAGACCCCAAAAAGCAAGAGTTTAAACTCAACAGAGAGTTCTAAACATGCAGCGGGAGTACCATGTGAAATACTAGCTGTAACTAATGATTGAGACCTAGGTAACCACCTTGGACCCTAGAAGCTACCTAAGACAGGAATCTTTATACCACGCTATGAAATGGGGAAACTCAAGAATGACTGAAGTTTGACTTCCTGTCATCCTAGTGGGAGAGAAATTCAAAATTGAGCTCATGATAATTGAAAGAAAATTAAGAAATGAATATTTCTTCTATATGTAAAATTGTGGGAGAAGACTCATAAGCAATCACACATAGTATACAGCTTGTTAAACTACTTCTTGCCATGAACAAAAGGCATGTAAACATGGCCATCGTGTTGAACTCATGGCCCAGGAATCTTGTTGGGTTGACTTTGACGATCAGCAAATGTAAATTCCCTTTGATCTAGAGTTTTGCTCTGCTTACCTCAAGTCAATCACTTGAATAGCTTAGAAGTGCTGAAAACAATGTCCTTGACTTAGCTAGATTAGCAGACAGTGTCTATATTTGCAAATAGCCAATTTCTGCACAGGGGTCTAGTATCTAAGAGATCAGTAAGATGGAGACATGTTCCTTTGCCTCCCAGAGAGACCTGAATTCATCTATTCACATCAGATTTGCCAGCCTTAATCTATATTTACTATCCCAAGCCACAATTTCCTTGGGAGAGTCAAATACTAACATTTTATAGCCTAGTTCTCCTCCTCCATACACTACTTGTGTCTTCTAGAACACTGTCCTTAAGGAAGAGTATCTAAAAGAGCACAGGGCTCAATTAAAGAAAACAAAACCAATTTCAGCAGCATGTTTGCATTAATTTTTAAAGTAAGTATGGTTTCAAGTAATGCTTGATATATCATCCTTTAATATTTCATGAGGCAATAAACTGTGCTCTTGTACCTTCTATTGAAGGGCTCAAAATACCTTGCCACAATTTCACCAGACGCTACAACCTTTGAGATGAAAACAATGAAGATATGTCAATCTTCAGATAAGATAATAAGATAATAAGGAACAAGGAGGAGCAGAGCATGCATAAGGCTCCACTGTGAGTTACTGGTAACAATGAGGAAAATGATATCTCAGCATTAAGACTTCAACTTCTCTTCCTTATGGCCAGGACGTGAGCAGTTTTCTCAGAGCAGAGGCTGAGAATCCATGGGAAGGAGAGGAAAACTTCTCACCAGATTCTCAGGGCTGTGCAGTTCGTGTGTGGTGGAGGCGCAGCGTGTGATGAGGGACTTAAACATGGCACTGACGATAATGCCTTCTACATTTTGGGCAGAGGATTTGTTGTCCACTGTGGTGAAGTTATTTCCAAACCCAGCCTTGTCTGGAAAACAAAGGCACAAGTTAAAGGCAGTGTTTCCATGAAGCTTCACAACTGAGAAAAGCAAGGAAGTACTCGGCACCCAGGAAATAGTGAAGGGCTGAAAAAATCCAGACACTGAGGATTAAAGACGCCTCTGGTTTAATAATCTCTATGCAACTTGGAAATAAAAGAATCAGGTCCTCCTTCACAGTCTTTTTTATGACATGTTCAACTGCATTTGTGAAGTATTTTGATTGATTTTTTAAAAAGTGATGGCCTATTTAAAACTGAGTCCAGACCTAAAGTCCACAGCTGATCCCCTTTCCTTTGCTATATATTTCTTTATAGATTGTCTGGAATAATCTGTTATCAGAATTGTTTTCAGCCAAGCATAGTACAAGTTTGAAAACAATGAAGTGAGGATTCTAGTCGAGATCTGCATATCTTTTAATGTGATAATCAAATGATAAAGTCTGGGATACAGCCAGAAAAAGTGCTTCTAAACACATCAGATATGTCTTCACTTTCATGGACTATCACTTATGTATAATATGAGCAATTGTAGCATATACTAAGTTGTTATTCCTTCCAAGAATTTAATTTTTTAATTTGTCTTTTTAGATATACATGACAGAGTGTATTTTGACACATTATACATATATGGAGTATAACTTATTGTAATAAGTATAACCATTCTTGTGGTTGTACATGATGTGGAATTTCATTGGTGGTGTGTTCATATATGAACATAGGAAAGTTATGTCCAACCCATTCTACTGTCTCTCCTAATCCCTAATTAAAGTCTTTTTCCAAGACTTTAATCAAAATGTGTATTTCACTCAACTCAGGCATTATGCATAACATTCAGTTCATTGGTACATTTTCTTTCAAATGGTAGCAGAAGTATTCAGTTTATTATGAACGCAACTGGAATTCATTGGTTTCTCCCTGTAACTTAGGTCTTTAGACTGAAGTTTTCTTAAAACCATGAAGCTATAAAATAAGTTGTAGGTCTATGGATGGATTCATTTGCTTAGCTTAGTTTATAAAAAGTAAGTCTATATGTAGGTGTGTATGCGTGTATCAAAATTGTGTTATTACTGTGTTTATTATGACCACCTGTTTTTTTTCTGTTTTATTTTATGAAAAAAATTGCCAAGCCCTGTATTTGGCACATAATAGGATTCATTTTGTATTTGTCGAACTGTATTTGTTGAATGTTCCCTGTCTCTTGATTGCTACCTCAGGTGCCATAAAAGAGCAGGTCACATGAGACACAGGAGTACGAAGAGCGGTAGTATAAAGACAGCTAAGGTGAGGATGCCACAAGTTTACCAAATTCCTGTTCACCAGGTGAGTTATCCTCTGAGGATAAAATCTGTCATCAAAGACAATGTGCAAGCTTCTCTTATTTATACATTCTTACACACACCCGCATCCACACACATCCACACCCATGCACATGTACCTTTTTGGTCTTAAATCTTATCCCCACAAGCTTACTGTGCCCCTGAAACACTACCTGCTTCATCTTGCAGCGATTTCTCCTAGAACTCAGGTGCAGCTTTACTTACTGTCAGTGACCGGCTCCATACAAAATCCTAGCAAAGCATGCAAGAAGTCCACTACATTATTCAGAGAGTCCTTGTTCACATAGTCCCTCATGGTTTGTCGGAACTGCATCTTATCTAGCTTGTATAGCTTAGTGAGGCAGTGCTGGGCCTGCAAGGAAGGAAGAAAAGTGAAAAAGTCACAAGTACCAGCTTAAGCTATGGGTGTCGTTAATCAGAGACAGAAGCCTTCAGAAGGCCAAGACTTCCATCCATCCCCACCCTGCTAGCCCCTCCTGTCTGATAAGAAGTGGGCAGAGACAGACTGGGCAGTCCAAGGGGAAAAACCCAAAGATAAAGTCTAATGCTGATCCCAGGCGGAGTACTATATTTACACCAAGATCAAAGCTTTAAGATTTTTTAAAAATTTATTTTATTTATGTATTTAATTTTTTTTTTATGTGGTGCTGAGGATGTGCTGGGCCAGGGCTTTACCACTTATCCACAACCCAGCCCAAGGTTTTAAGATCTTAATGAAAATAACTCAAAGTGTAAAATTGAGGTAAGTGATAGAATTAACAATGCACACTTAGAAAAACTCAAAGGCTTTATGCAATGGGAGGAAGCATGCCACTGCCATGCCCAGCCACATCGAAACTAAGTAGATTTAATAGAGGAAGTGAGGCAAGAGGAGTAGGAAGAGGGTGTCCCGTGTGCTCTATTTGACCCAGAGAAAAAAAATCCCTGAAACACATAAAGGTGAAAAACAAAGTCCAATTTGTTTATTTATGTGTCTGCTTTTGAATGTGAAAGTATGGTATTTAAATAGACACTGATCCTATGGATGTGAAAACAAGTGACATGTACTAGGTCCTGCTATTCACAATAGCTGTGTATTTCTTATGGTCTGGAAAATCATTTTGCCACCTAGCAAAGGGAAAGAGAACAGTTCTCAGCATCAGAACCAAAGAAGTCACAATCACTGGCTGTAGAAGGCAGCAGACAGAATGATCTGATACTGCCTGGGAACATTAGGGGTTCTTCTAGCCCTCTCCTGTATCCAAAGAAAAATTCTATTTGTGTGGAGTTTGCTACTTAAAAAGTGTTTATTGCATATAAGTGCATCAAATTCGACTTTCACTCCATGTCTGTGATCCACCAAGTATCTCTTTAGTACAGTTGCAACACAAAGAAGTCAAGGACTTTATCTAAGTTGACACTACAAGCTCTATAGCAGGGTCAAAAGTGGAAGTCATGCCTCCTGGTAGTTATTTCTCCTATGCTATAGTATTCTCAATAGTTAGTGAGGTTTTTGAAGAAATAGATTTAGATACCACCCACTTCCAAAAAGGATTTAAGATGATTGATAATAGAAATCAAATTGGCATGTTGAAGGAGATGTCATCTGAACAAAAGAGATAGAAGAATGTCCACAGCAATGAAATGAAATGGGAAAATGGAAGAAGTCTTTAAGATGAGGGAAAAGAGCTAAGGATGTAGAAAAAAGGGGCAGCTGGGGAGCACTGCCTTAATTGAGGATGAAGAATTTTACACAACCAGGTATAGGAATGGAAGTCAGATTAGAGAGGCAATTACTGAGAATCAGAATCTTGCTGCTGGATTCCTCCTGGTGACCCAAAAGAAAACTTGTCACATTACCATTTTGATAAATCAAGAAAAGGGAAAGATACTTGGAAATTTTGAGAGGAAAAAACAGAGTATAAAAGACTGGAACTTGGAATTAACTAAAGACTTCTTGGTATGACCTTGCTATAATCTCTCCATCTGTATCACAGTCAGATGGGTTTTTTTTTTTTTTTTATCCTTTCTTCACTCTGTCCTAGAAGATCTCAAATTAGGTCTTTTTATTCCTAGAGAATTTATTAGTTGCCAGATCTCAAACAGACTCATTTATTTTTATTTTATTTTATTTATAGAAATATATGCTACTTGTTATAAAACAAAGTTTACAAAGCACTTAGGTAAAATGTTCTGCATGAAAAATTTAATTTTCATTTCATAAAGAATTTGAGAAGATCTTCATTATAATACTTACTAAGTGCTTTTAAAATCCTGGATTGGAAAATCCTAAAGTTCAAGTATTCCATATTCTGTACAAAACACACCCAAAAGGCATAATTTCAAATATACTGTTTGGTGACCCTCAGACTGTCCATATAATCTTCCTGAGTTTAGTGGGAAGTTTAAGCAAGAATAAGATTCCGAAGCCTTAAATATTTTGATTGTGAATGAATAGCCTAAATTTCTTCAAGTGAGGTAAAATGGTTAAAGAATGCATTCCTTTCAATAAATTGGGACTACCAGCTAATGATTAGATTAATAATCTAAACGGTATTGAGGGATTATGTGACAGAATTGCTGGGCACTTGAATAAATATCATTATAATGATCTTCTGTTTTTATAAAAACACACACAAAACAAACAAAAACTATAGAGTATCTGATCTGGTAAAAGTGAGAAATATTCTTAATTTTTTAAAAGTTAGGTAACTTCTCACTAAGTCCTATTGCTTAGGGGAAAAAAAGTAACTGCTGTAAATCCAAAGGTAGAGAAATGTAGAAATATCTAAATTCTTGAACCATCCATTTCCCAGGGAAAATTTCTCAAACTTTTATCTTAATGTGTTTACTGAATATGGGTAAACACATATGATCTCTATGATGCATACAGACTACATCTACAAATAATGGAAGAATTGCCCCATACATCAGATTGAGAAGCCAGGTAGAGAACAGTCAGAACTGCCTCACAGAAGCATTCAATACCTGGGGAGAGAAAAGCATGGTGGACAAGAAGTAACAAAAGCTTCTTTTCTGATCCAGTTAGTCCTGCTTTCTGTGAATCCAGAGACAGGCTACAGTTTTCCAAGCCAGTTTATACTACAGCATTTAATTACTATGTTTTAGCATTTAATTTCATGAAATTGGTCTTAGCATGAGGACTAATATGGTTTATTTAACCTTGAAGGCTTTTATTCATGCTGTGATAGAATTAAAAATCAAAGATTAAAGAATCACATACATATGTGCAAAGATGGAGGCAATGTAAGTTTTCTATTGCCTTACTAGTTATCGCTTTAAATTTTTATTTATTTATTTATTTATTTATTTATTTATTTATTTATTTTACTTTCAGTCTCAAAAATCCAGATCTTGGTCGAGTTGTTCATGTTTCAAATTAATTACTTTGTAACTCCCCACATACATGTTGAACTAAAATAACACAGCATAACAGAATATAAAAAAGATGGATGGATAAACACATAGATGATAGAAGATACATTAAGCAAGAATTCAGCATGCCAATACTATGTGAACACCTCATGGCAAAACTTAATGCCAAGGAAAACTGGTCCAGCATTAGATTTTGACATGATCCTAAAACTCTGCTAAGATATGCCAAAGGGTTTTCTGGACTCAGATTTGCATCAGATCTTTTTTTTTTTCTTTTTTGTGAAAAGAATATTTTCTTAGAATGTCAATTCACGTATGAAGCAACTGTCCCAGCTCAGGCTTGCTGTGACGGTGGGTGGTTGGTCAAGTCAGAAGGGACAAGGCACAGTCAGTAGAGCTCATTGAAAAGGAGCTGTAATGTTCCATTACAGAATGACATGTGGCAAGCCTAAGTGCAGAGTTTCAGGTTTCACACAGTTCAAAGGGACATGATCTTAAATATGTAGAATTAGAGGTTTCATTCTCAAGCAAAGCAGCCAGGAAACAACTGGCTACTTTTGCAGTCCTGTTTTGTCCCAATAAGGGCCATTTTCCATCTCTAAGTAAGAAAAACAAACTTAAGTCCTCAACTTTGACCCCTTTCTCTAATATGAAATATGCTTCTATAGAAGCCAGACAGATGATTGAAAATCATTTGTCACAGGTCATCAGAAGCTTGCTAAATGTATTCATCTGTGCAAAGTTCTTCCAAACTGCAATTCACACATTCCAATCATATACCCTTTCATCAACTGAAGGTTGGTCTGCTCTAGGCAGGAGGCAGAAGTGTTTTCCCAATTAAGCTTTCCTAAGCCAGTTTTAGTTTTGTCTTGAGATATCTTGTGGGATTTCTCCCATCCCAAGATACCATTCAATTACCCTATAAAATGCAATATTTTTCAGGGAACACTGACCCTCATTGTCAAAGGACTCATTCTTCAACTGGAGGGAGGGAAGAGGGAGAGGAAATGGAATCTACTTTAATTCTCTTACATTCTCTCGGAATACCTGGTGTCTCAGACGATCTCCGGAGATCCCTCGGTGTCCTTCTCCACAACCATAGGCACATCCCAAAGATTTCACTATTTTGATGAGCATGGTAAGGGCAAGCCTATGGTTGCTTACAGGTGTACTTTCATCCTGGTACCCATGATCAAGAAACAAAAAAGAAGTCCATTTACTTTGCCACTGAAGCACTATCACTACTAAGATTCTATTTTATAATTAAATAGAATTTGTACGTTTTACAATAAGCACCTTCAATTTGAGAAATAGAATTGTCAAGGGTTCAACAAACAAACTCACTTTTCTAAGATCTAGTTCATGAATTAAAAGAAACTAGTTTATGCATTTTGAATATCTTCTGGCGCTAGAACATGAACATAGACCTTTTTCTCAGAAGATAACCTTCAAATCCTTGACAGCCTATTGGAACATCTATCTATCTATCTATCTATCTAAAGAGAGAGTGAGAGAGAGAGAGAGAGAGGGACAGTGGGATCATCAGTGATGAAGGCCAATCAATTTTCTTAGAAACTACCCTCATGAGCCATCTTCTGATAATACCAACAGGTAAGAATTACTGCTGAATTTTTGCAACTGATCAAAGTCTGGAACTTTGAAATTTCATGGCAACTTTTGCTAGTTTTGAAGGATTTTCCAATTGCATACTTTCACTATATTATAATTCACATGCACAAGAAAAGCAAGAATATGCAGAACTTTATAAGAATTCAGCATGATTCTCCCCTTGAGACTAGATTGAAAACCCTCCTGTGATGAATTATGAGATTCATTATCATCCACATTTTTGCTCTTTTTAATCCTTACTGTGAGTGGAGAATATGATGTCCAAAAAAGGAACTTCCTTGAACCGTTTCCAAAGAAGCATAAGGAAGTTGTTGCTAAGGGATGATGCTGAGCCCCGTGTGGGATAGTCATTACTTTTGGGAAGCAGCAACCTGCCTCAATCATCCTAGCTACATTCAGAGTCAGCACATGCATTGAGGACTTGGGATTGTAGCTCCTGGTCCATAATCACATATAACATTAGATAAATTAATCTTTTTTGTTTCCTCACCTGTGAATTAAGCATCCTAACAGCTGCCCTTCCTACTTCACAGGTTTGCTGTGTAAAGCAAATGACATAATGGTGACCACTGCTCAGTAACCTAAGGAACTTTTCTGTGAGTTACATGAACAAGTCGACACAAACTTTCGGGCCACACATAGAAAGAGTACTCCAGTGTGGGTAGGGTGTGAAAGAAAGTAAATGTATAATCTTGGGCAAGCTACTTAAGCCCTCAGTGTCCTACAAAATTGCAGCAATAATAAAATAATATAACAATCTCATAAGTCAAAAAGTAAAAACATGTAAGACCCATAATAATAGCAAAATAAATGTTAATTATTATTTCTAGGTCTAGGACACTGTTATTTTCTGAGGCACCTTTATGCAAATTAGAAACACACCTCTCCTGGTGGATGAATTGGAAACAGCCAAGCCCTCTGTGTGGATGAAGTCCATGGACAAAAAGCTCTGTGAGCAGAGCTTGTACTGGATTTCATTCCTCACCAGTCCCCACAGTCAAGAGTCGTTGGATAGTATGTGGACAACCGAATCATTCAGCAGTGTCTCAGAAAAGGTCACCCTAAGCAAGGGCTTACTTGGCAGATTGGTTTACATATATTTTAAAATTATTATATGTCCATTTAGAAATTCTGTAGCTCTGCTGAGCATGGTGGTGGCATGCCTGTAATCCCAGCGGCTCGTGAGGCTGAGGCAGGAGGATCACAAGTTCAATGTCAACCTCAGCAATGTTCAGGTGCTAAACAACTCAGTGAGATCCTGTCTCTAAATAAAATATAAAAGAGGGCTGGGGAGTGGCTCAGTGGTCAAGTGCCCCTGAGTTCAATCCCTGGTACCTTCCCCTCAAGAAAAAATCCTCTACTCTGAAAACCTTTGTAAGGATCGGTTCAGGTTTTTCTTTAGATCTTTAGGTGTCCTTGGGATTTAAGCTGCTTTCATAGAGGACATTCAGAAAGATGTATCAAGCTACATGCAGAAATCAGAGATGCTAAATAATATTTTGACAGTATAAGCTAGTGGCCAATATGGAAATAGAAATTAGATCTTCCTTTCTGTCTTAATCAATTTCCCATGTTTCTGATATCAGCAGGCTGAAAAATTAGATAAACTTTCTGATTCCACTGAAAATAACAGGTGGTTTTAGGGAAGAACAGGCCTTTGTGAATCACAAACACAAGCCACTTGACCCAGGATCAGATTTTATTTTATAAATTCTTTGTAATAAAAAGAATATTATTTTGAGAACTAACTACAAAACAATTTAAATGTTGGTTGATGTTTTAGACACTATCATATCTGGTTTTAAAATCCCCCATACTGATCAAAAGTGATACTTTTGGTCAAAATAACATTTATAGCACCAAACTACAGTATCCAGAATAATAATATCTAGGTATACTATATAATTAAGGCAGAAGAAAATCCTAAAGAAAAGGCTAAGGAACCCAAGAATATTAAAGCAGGAATATTTGGATCAGAGTCCATGAATACTGGGAAGATAAAAGCCAACCATGAACTAAGGAAACACAGATGATAAACACACATTAATTATGTAGCAGGGGAGACTGGAAAGAGAGAAGAAATTGTAAAAGAGGAGGGAACTCTGCAATCCTCATTTGAATGTAAAAATCTAACACCCTGTGGGGGAAATGGACAATTTACAGTTTATATTACGTCTGTGGATGTTAGAACTCTATATAGTATAAGCTTTCACTTGTAAACACTTGACCTGATATGCAGATTGTTACCTGCTAGAGATTCAAATCTCTTATTGGTTTCAATCTCTGAACAGTGTATTCCAGTTACAACCTCAAATCAAAATCACTGTGAGTTGTGTGAATTTAAGTTGTGGTAATTTGTCTTTAAAACTCAAGAAGAAAAAAATGAATTCTTGACGTTAAATGCAGAGATCATAACCAGATTTTGCCAAGGCAGAGGGAATGAAATTGCAGAATGATCAATAATAGGAAGGCAAAAACCTCTGGGATCTGAGGCATCCCAGAGGCCTCAGGGGACTGAGGCATCAGGGGACTGAGACTAGAACAGTTGTTCCCATGCCAAACCAACATCAAATACATCAACCAACTAATCAAGCACCATTCTTCTCTTGCTTTCCCCTTAATTGCGGTTAAAGTTGGTTGCCAAAAATACAATGTATTTTAGGAAGAACTTATATTGAAGAAAGTCCATGCTGCTTCTTATGGATTGGATATTTGTGTCCTCCTGAAATTCATACACTGAACTCTTAAACTCTAATCTGATTATATTCGCAGATGGGCCTTTGGGAGTTAATTAAAATTAAATGAGGTCAGACACTGGGACCTGCATCCAAAGGGATTAGGTTTTAAGTCTCCCTGCATATGCACAAAGAGGAGGCCACATGAGCACACAGTATTGGTGGTCACCTACAAGTCATGCAAAAGGCCTCAGATTAATTCCACCCTGCTGGCAACTTGACCCTGGCCTTCCCAGCCTCTAGAACAGTGAGGAGCAAATTTCTGCTGATTAGGCCATCCAATCTATAGTATTTGTTATTACAGCATGAATGGACTAAGATACCACTCAAGTTACACCATAAAAGTCTCAAGAAAAAGGCTATCCTTGGGGGCACACTGAGAATTATAGAAATGGAATGCATTTGAGATGTTCTATTGCAGAAATAACATAACTGAAAAATTCATTCCAACAAAGCATTGATGAAAATCGTTTGTGGATTTAAAACACAGTCTGATCTATTTCTACTCATGCCTGCTGAGAATCTAATTAAGAGATTTCTACATTCAGTATTTTCTTGCTCTAGTGATTAGTTGCTATTCTGAGTCAATAAATTGCTGGCAAACCAGCACTGGGAAGAAATTCAGAGCAATATTTCATGAGGATACAGAAGGTGGTTCGGTCATACCTTTTCTTGGTTCTTATCATTCTTCTCATAAGGGCCTCCTCCACCTCCTCCACCTCCTCCTCCATCACCTCCTCCACCTCCTCCATCTCCACCTCCTCCTTCTTCTCCTCCACCATCTCCAGCTCCACTAATGGAAGGGCCCCCAAATCCACAGGTAGAACTTCCAGAAACTCCTTTGAACTGGAAAGTTCCTTCACTTGGTCTTTTTTCTACAGTGTCATTTTCTTTGTTTTCACTCTTCTTTCTGTTCTTTTCTACACAGGGGACTACACCAAGTTGAAGCAAGCATTCCACAATGTTCAGTGCCACGTCACAGATGCGAGAGCTGATGTCATGGTTAAGGACAAGATAAACAGCCTTCAGAACCACCTGCAGAAGACAAAGATAAACAGGATGATTAAGTTACCTCTTCCTCAATAGATTTGGTTATTCTGTTTAACCCATTTTTCTTCTTCTTTGCTATGCATATGGCATAAATCAGGTAATTTTCAGATTTTCTTATCTAAGGTGCATGGGGACAATGTGTATATGCTTAATGTAGAGTTTATATCATCCAAAGAATTAAAGTCATAGACTTTCTCACTTAGATCTTCCCAAACTTGTCATTATATAGAGAGTTAATGGGGATATTGAAGAATAGTGAATTAATGGGAGAGTAATTATTTACTCAAATGGAAACTTGTACAACTGATATTTAAAATTAGGGTGTTTCAATTCTCTTTCACTTTCCACAAATAATGAATAAAGAAGAATGGTATATTTATGCTCATAATAAAATAACACTTGCTTATTCACAATTGTATCATTATTTCCCCTTCAACTTCAAACGTATAATATTTGCATGTTTAAATTATGCCTCTCTATTGATTTTAATATTTTAAATTATTTGCTAAGCCAGGTTCCCTGATGTGCAATAATAATGTTTGTGAAGTAAAATTATAAAATATAACAACCCTTTCATTTGCTAATAACTATATTCAAGAAAGGCATTCTTGCGAATTCAAGTCTAAATATTTTAAGGACTTCCATTCATTTTTTCTGACTACCCAGGAGGTTTGTAGTCTTGTTGCTTACATAACCAAATAAAATAAATAAACTTCTTAATCTCTGGGAAAAAAGAGGTTTAACAAACACAAAAACATATTCTTTATATGTTTATATTTAGGGTTCACTAAGGTTTTTGAATTATAAACATATTCTTAGATCAGATCAAATCTAATGCAATGCCTGGAGAAAACAAAGGTGCATCTATGATGGTTAACACAGTTATGAAATTTTTTATGTGGGTAGTTTTTTCATTTTAAGATTCAATACTTCTAAGAATCTCTATGCCCTTTTACCCAACCTTGTAAAAATCGTATTAAAGAATCAATATCTTTCTGGCCTTCATAAGAAAAATTCTTGCTCCTTACAGAAAGATCAAGCATGCCATTCTTGTGGACAAAGTTGTTGGTCCCATCGATGTGCTCTGTGTCCTCCAGGTAGCTGTAGTTTATGCAGGAGTCTGTGAGGCTGCGAGGCAGGTTCGCACAGGCCAGCGGTTCGTGAGGCATCTCTGGGATAGGCACTTGGTTGCAGAGCTTCCGCATATGCTCACTGAAAAAGTCTGCGTAGCCTACATTGAAGGATGCCAGCGTGGTATTGAAGGTTGCTACTGTGATGGTGGAGATCTGGGATCGCACTAATAAAACAAAAGTGACATCTTAGTTTTCCTCATATTCACCTGCTAGTTATGCTATTATTTAAATTATGACCATGATCAATGCTGTAGCCTTTGTAGATATTTGACTTATAATCTCAAAGCTATCTTCAACTCTCTTGGAACTGCTGAAGCTGTAAGGTCAAGGAAAATTGATAATTAATGAAGGCTATAGAAAAACTGAATTGCAACCGGCTTCCTTTAGCTGAAGTTGGGATTTACCTTTGGTCTAACACTGACTTAGTTCACTGTAATTGATCATAGTGGCAAATTTTATACATCATTAGATGACAGATCATAGTGACAAAAACTAGTTTAACTGAAGTAGATCCTATAAGTTATGGCTGTTAAATCATCTTATTTTTCTTTTTTGGGGGGGCAGAACCAGGGACTGAACTCAGGGGCACTTGGCCACTGAGCCACATCCCCAGCCCTATTTTGTATTTTATTTAGAGACAGGGTCTCACTGAGTTGCTTAGGACCTCACTAAGTTGCTGAGGCTGGCTTTGAACTCCGGATCCTCCTGCCTCAGCCTCCCGAGTTGCTGGGATTACAGGCTTGCACCACCACGCCAGGCTAATTCATCTTATTTTGATCTGGTTGCATTACAAAAGAAAACAAACAAAAAGGATTTTTTTCTTCTCTGGTTAAAGTAATGGAACAGAAATTTGTAACTAAGCAATATTTGAAGTACAGTTCAAAGAAACGAGGGATTCAATTTGTGTTCCTATGAAAGCATAAGAATCAATTATTCTGTTAAGAGTAAAAAGAACCTGCCTTAGATTCCACATAGAAACACATTCGATCTGTAAAGCCCATAAGGCACTTATCTGAACTAGAATCTGGGTGAAAAAAGAATCGGTGGCCCAGGAAGGCAGTGACTTTCTCCCCATGGAAGGTGTATAAGTCCCTCCAAAGCATGTCACAGGAAACTGAAGTGCTACATGCTTTGCAAGGTGATTTTAGCCCTGTGGGTCTATGATATTTTGAACACATATATGAGTGGCTCATCTTTCCTCTTCCTTTAGAGATCTGGTGGTCACAGTGTGGTGTCAAATAGCTCTTACTGCTAAGGATTCACTGAGAATGGCTAAAAAGTAAATTATCCCGTGGTAACACAATAATGAAAGTTTTCAACAAACCCAAGTGGAGTACAATGAAAATGGAACACAGTGTAAGCACAGGGGACAAGAAAAGAAGTCTGCACTCCAGCCCCAGGCTGCCTAGGACCCACCTTCCTTGACGGTATTCTCTCCGTGGCTGTTGGAGGGGTCAGGCAAGTCGCTCACCAGGGTGTGGTGGGAGTGGGAGTGCCTGGCACTCAGGCTCTCCATCTCGGTGGCTGCATCTGAACTGCCCCGCCGCGTCAGCTTCCCTGAAATGGAGGAGAGCGTCACAAGAGGTTTTTAAAATCTGGAAGGTTCTCTGCTGAGATTTTTGTCTTTCCTAAGGACAGCAGTGAGAGTGAGGGGTATTAGGGAGATCAGAAGGCACAGCCAAAATAGCAAGAATCAAACTCGCCTTGGGTATAGTCAAGGTCAACATGATGGATGGAACTGCCTGTGATAAGGTCAGCCCCAATCTAAGCCAAATGTCAGAAACCATCTGTTGCGGCTCTGCCAACTGTCAGCTCCTTGGTTTTAAGCTGGCCGTCTTAATATGCCATCCCAAACAGAAAAATGTTTCTTTTTCTTTGCTTCACTTTTTCCTTTACTAAATAACAGAGTGAAAGAAACGTTTGTCTTTAGATTAACCAACGAAAGTTAAGGCACAGAACCCTTTAGGGCCACGTTTCTGCATCTGGAGCAGATCTAAAAAATAGGGCCATTACCTGGCTAATTATACAGAATTCTTACATAATTACTTATTTGCATTTGTTTGGTTGTGAAAACACAGCATTATTTCAAAAGTACTGGGGAAGCTGCAGTTCAGACCAAATTTCTTGGCTGAATTGTCCCAGAAAGACCCAGACTTTCCAGGGAGCCACAGGTCAAGATTCCTAAATAGGTCACTCAAGCTCTGCCCTACTTCTAAAGGTCTTTTGTGATCACCTAAAATGGTGGTTTGCCAGCCTCCTTTTTCCATGCCTCGCCTGTCTTCTCCAAGCCCTGAGAAACTTCCAAAGGAGAATGTGCTACGGGTGGGGGACACATCCAGGTGGTCCTCATGGAGCAGGAATGGCACACCCATTTTTCGGGGCCTCCTCTTCCCAGTGTGGTGGAATGGAATGGAGCCTTTCCTCTCTCGGTCTTCTTTGCGGCTCTTGAACTACAATGTTAAGAGATGAAGAGTCAGGCACAGGGCAAAGGAAAGGTTGTAGTTTACTTCTCAAGGGGCTCCATATCTTGTAGTAAAACACAGGAAATGTTCCAGGCAGAGGAAACCCAGGAAGTCACTGAATGTTATTCAATAGAAATGGGTGAAATTTTCCCAATTTGTTAAAAGAGAAAAGAAACTAGGGCTGGGGTTGTGGCTCAGTGGTAGAGCACTTGCCTAGCATGTGTGAGGTATTGGGTTTGATTCTCAGCACTGAATATAAATAAATAAAATAAAAGTCTATTGACAACTTAAAAAAGAGAAAAGAAACTAAGCAGAAGGCCACACATTTCATCAGTCTTTCTGCGTGGTGGATTAAAGGAGTGTTCTCAAAGTGTGGTTCCTGGACCAACAGCATCACTTGGGAACCTGCTAGAAAGGTACATTCTCCGGTGCACCTCCAGACTTACTGCATCAGAAACTCAAAGGTGAGGTCTAACAATGTGTTTTAACAAGCCTTGTAAGTGATTCTTAATGCACACTGAAATTTGAGAATCACTAGATAGAACGTGGGATTCCTGGTCATTTGGACCAGGCTTCCCCTTTTTCAAAACTGAGATTCATTATTTTAGTTAACCAACTTTGAATATGTGCAACTGCTCACAGGATATAGTCAAAGATGATACAGAGGATGTATTGATACAAACCCATTATTCCTACAAAATAGTTCAAGATCAAGTATAACTAGGAGTTTAGAACTGTCTAGAACACTTTTCAAATATACCAGTGCCTGAGCCTATCTTCAGCAATTCTGATTTAATTGGTCTAGGATCTGCCCTGGGCACGTGTCTTTTTATAAAAGCTCCTCAAAAATTCTACAGGCAGCCAAGATTGAACATCTCTTTTTCCTCTCAAATTATCAATGGTTTTCAAAAAATGATGGCCGTTGCTATTGGTGCATTATTAATGAGGGCAGTCATGACAAGCTGGGCTCATTAACATGTGTTGTATTATTCATTGACATAATTCAGTTAATAATTTTAAAAGCAAATTATTTTCAAAATAAAAGGCAAAAACCTCTTACTTAAATATATGTATGTACATATGTACATGAGTCCACCATACTATTTTCTATGCAATTTGTTCCAAATATTATAAAAACGAGAGTGATGGATTCAGAAGAGCATAGAACTATTTAGGTAGATGACCTACTTTTAGGTTTGGGTTCACTCTTTGGTGACTACCTAAAGTTTCTAAGGGTCAAATTCTTCTCTGCAAAACAGGTAGAATAAAAAATTTCACTGGATTAAATGAGAACTTTTTATGTAAAATACTTGATGAAATGAATTGAACCATACGAATGTAAGTTACCATCATTACCACCATCCCAGTGCATCATCCGGACTGAGCTTCCCACAGCCCTGTGGAACACTGAGAGTAGGAAGCATACTCATACGCATGGAGGGACTTACACAGGCTATAAGGTTATGCTATAGGTTACAACCCAACCTATAGTGTTGTAACCACCCTATACTGTAGCATGATCAGAAGTACCTCATGCCCTACTGAATTTAATTACTAAAATATCAAAAGATCTAGATGATCCTACTCACCTTTTTAAAAATGTTCATGCCCAGGTCTGAAGAAAGATCAGGTACTGCAGACCTGCGAAGATTGGTCAATGAAACCTTGGAAAAGGCCTCAGGGCTAAGAGATTTTTCCTCTTCATTACACTTCATGGTGAGATCCTTAACATACAATAAAACAAACAATGATCAAGGACTTAGGCCTGTTATCCAAATATTTTGTTATTGATATGTTGTATTTTTAATAGGGATATGCCTACTGTTTTGATATTTATGAAGTATTTAACTTGCACGTCTGGACTTTCAAAATCCAAATTCTACAACCTCAAAGATGTATTCTGTTTGGAGTTTTCAGCACTGAGGCCATGTAACCTCAGATTCATAGTGATAGAAAGTAGAAAACAGAAATCTTTTTTCTTTTTTAGTTAAAAAGAATCTTTTTCCATTTAAAAATTTATTAAAGGAAATAATTACTTTGGACAGAATATCTACTAGTAATGCAGAGTATATCTCTTTTCCACTCTGATATTGCTCATGTATACTTTCAGAATATGTAGGAAAGAATTTTAAGTCCCACAATTGGAAAACCCTTCAAGTAAGATTTTTCTCTACATTTTCAACATACAATGCTGATGAGAAAGAGGGGAAGAGCAAGCATTCAACTTTTATTAGGACAGTTGTTCATCAAAAAGCAATTCTCATCGGGATGTCACCACATCTGTATACACTCAGTTTATTTCTCCAAACATCTATAATAAATAGCAAGACTATATATCAAAAAGCAATGTCTCTAATGATGACACTGAAATACTGAAAATTTTTGAGTTATGCCATAGGGGTCACTCACATTCAGTAAAATGCTGGTGTCCGTAATTGACAGATGACATGTCAGAACACTCTATTACCCACTTTGATTACCCAGAAGACTCTATTTTCACTATTCTGAATAAACCAAGACTTACACTACAGTAACATGTGTAAGAGGTGCACTTCTTCCAATGGTAAACTAAGAACTGAACAGTGGCAAAGAAGTACAGAGGTGAAAGACGGAAAGGAAAGGACAATGGCAACAGAGAAATCTACCAATCAAACAGCACTGGGCGCACAGAAGGAAAAGAGAGTGTGTTATGGCCAAAGTTGCTAGTTCAAATGACAACGAATGGAGTGTCTTACTTGGGTTTTGTGAGTGTTCACGAGTGAGGGTGCTGCCGCCACCATGGAGCTACTCCTGGGTCTGGGTAGGAGAGGAATATCTGGCTCCGGAGGCTTCTCTGGCTTCTCTTCCAACATGTGTCGCAGTCTTTGTAAATAGTACATCAGAGACCACTGAGTTCCTTCTTCAGACCAATGGGGCTGGAGTAGGCAGCGGAGAACAGCAACATCGAAGTAGGTGGCATAGCGGGATCTTTGGCATGGAGGTATAACCAGAGAGGCCCTGCTCCCAATGGCAAGAAAAGATAATTACACTGGCAGTCAAGCCTTCCAAGGGCCAGCACAACATGGCTTATAGCTCCACTTTTCTCATTCATTCATTCATTCATTCATTTAGCTCTTGTTTGATTTGCTTGAAAATCCTCCTCACTCATTTTGCTTTTGCTAAATATTTCCTTGAAACATACACATTGAAAGAGTTTTGAAGAATGGGTGAAAATTAGCCAGCAAAGCTGAGGTTAGGGCAGGAAGGTAAATCAGCATTTCCACTAGAACAATGCTTGCAAATGTTTGGATTTTTTAAAATCTTGAGTGTGGAGAGGGAAGATTCATAAGCAATTAGTTTGTTAGTGAGTAATTTGGGTGGGAGGTAATGATGACAGTCAGAGCTATAGAAATAGTTGAGGTTCAGGTCATGATGTTTCTTTTATGCTAAGCTATAAGGTTTAACTCCAGTAGAAACAGGAATGGTGTTTGTTCTGTCTACTAAACAGGGCTATTTTAACTTCAGTTGGGAAAATATTATGTAAAAGAAAAAGAAACTGCAAATGCTAAACACAATTTTACTATGAGAAAATTAAATCATTTTGAAAATTCTTAAGTTATGTATCCATGTAAGATAGCAAAACAATTTTTTTAAAAAAACTACAAGTTTCTGAAATTCTATTATTCAGTTTAAACACACGATATATTCATTACTTAGTGTTTAATTTACTCTTACTAAAAAATAGTTTTAAGTGATTACTCAGCATAACACAACAACTTAAGCATGCTAGATGCACTGAACTATATGCTTGTGACTCTCAAAATTTGTATTTTGAAATCCCAGCTTCCAATGTGATGGTGTTAGAAGGTGATGCCTTTGGAAAAGTAAGTCATGAGGGTAGAGTAGTCATGAATAAGATCAATTCCTGTATAAAAGGGATCCCACATAGCTCTCTTGTTCTCTATCATGTGAGAAAAGAATGAAATGACAGTCTTCAACCAGAACCTGACAGTGCTGCCACCATGATCTAAGACTTCCAGCTTCCAGAACTGT
Source organism: Glaucomys volans (assembly GCA_020662805.1). Taxonomy (NCBI): domain Eukaryota; kingdom Metazoa; phylum Chordata; class Mammalia; order Rodentia; family Sciuridae; genus Glaucomys; species Glaucomys volans. The sequence goes on along the minus strand of JAJEJO010001637.1, from coordinate 888,919 downwards.
GAGAAATAAGTTCCTGTTGTGGATAAGCCACCCAGGTTATGGTTCTTTGTTATAGCAACCCAAACTGACTAAGACATGAGTGGATATAAAGGATCATCCTAGGAAGCATATAATCTAGTCAGGATGACAGACAATAAATGATAAAATATAAACAGTATTTCTGGGATCCAAGATGGCATCTGGAATCTAAAATCTAAGCTTACCACCAAGGACTCCCTTCTGAGCCATATGATGCAAAGGGAAATTTTTGTACCCTTCTCTCAACAAACAAATGTCACTACCCACTCATGAGGACCTCTTGCCAAAAATACAACCACTGAGAGCAAGATGGAGAGTTTCCTAAATTTCCCAGGCATGTATTTTGAATTGGAGATTATGACTCCTCTAATGGTTTAGATCTAGAAATGTCCCTTGAAATGCTCATGTTTTGAAAGCATGATCACCTAAGCAGCAAGGTTTAGAGGTGGGGCTTTTAGGTAATGATTAGATTATGAGAGCTGTAACCTCATCAGTGGATTAATCCATTTGATGGATTAATAATTTGAATAGGCTACCAGATGGCAACTGAAGGCAAGTGGGATGTGGTTGAAGAGGGAAGGTTACTGGGAATGTAGTCCCTTCTTCACTCCTTTCTGGCTACCATGAGCTGAGAAGCTTTCCTCTACCATACCCTTGCACCATAATGTTCTGCCAGAGTAATGGAGGTGGCTGACAATGGATTGAGACCTCTGAAACTATGAGCTCCATATAAACTTTTCCTCCTTTAAGTTGCTCTTATCAGGTATTTTTGTTACAGCAATGAAAAGCTAACTAATATGAGTCATTAATATTTCAAGAAATTAATTTAATAGGACACAGCTACTCGAACCTTCTAACTAGAAAAAAAACCTATGGAGTAAATACTTGTATGTGTGGTGAAACTTTTGTTTAACTTCATACATTTTTCATTAATAATTTAGTCAAATATATTTCTTACTGTGTATTGCAATAAAAAGTTTAAAAAAAATACAGACCCCAACCACGTCTAGGGCATTGTTATTTTCATAGTCTTTCTGCTTCCCTATTGAAGCATGCCATACTTTGTTACTTCTATTTTTTTAATAGAATTATCTGTTGTGTTGAATGACAACTGCCAATATACACAATGGTTTTGAATTTCAATGCCACCTTATAGTTTAATATTCTTGAATATTTTAATTGAAACAAGAAAATTAAATATGCATTGTAATTCAATCACATAAGGTGCTACAATACTAAATTGTTTAGCTGGGTTGGCAGTCATACTGAAGAAACTTACTATAATACCCTAAATTCTCATACATGTAATACCAGCATTTATCCTTTTTCCAGAGAGCTAAAATACTCTGTGAATATTAGTTTTGTGCCAACTTCGAAGGCATTATAGAATCCCACAGATTCCCTATCAATCACTTCTCATTATCTGTGGACACCACTCTAGTCTTAGTCACCAACCTCTCTCATCAGGTGTATTGCCATTACTTCCTGCTTTCTTCTCTTATTCCTCCACTTTGTTGCTCAACCTTTTCCATAGGCAATTCAATCATCCTTAGAATAAATGTGAGCTCTTTACAGTGGTCAGCAAGGCCTGTATAATCAGGATGTGCTTACCATTCCAACCTCATTTTGTATCATGTTTGCTCTGATATGCCAATTATTAATTTCAGGTCAAATTTACCTTTTTTTAATAGCCCCTGTTTTAACATCTTCTCAAATTTTCCAGCATACTACTTGTTTCTTTCTGAGACTTTGATTATACCTTCAAGACAAGAACCTTGATTCTAATTTCTCCCTGTTTCCTAAGAGGTTTTCACTATGCTCCCTTCCCCTGAGCCCATTCCATTTCTCTTTCCTAACGAAGCATGACCTCCTCTAAGCTTATCATTTATACCTAAGATAATGGGAATTCTCTCTTTTTCAGTGCTATACTCTTGGATTTATAAAGATAAGACAAAGCATGAGGTTGGCTGGCTACCAGCTGTGTAATTTTAGGTCCTCAAGTCTCCATGACAATCATGTGACTTATGAGTGCCTGTGAAAACCATCATTTTCTTGAGAAGATTTCTGTGATTAAGGCAGATATTAGTAGTTTTACAGAATTATTTCCCCCCTTCCAACTAGCTGTAGTTATTTTCTGCGCCAATTACTTTGTTACTAAATTAGGTTAGGGAATACCATAAATTCTTTCAAATCCCTAGAGCATTGTTCCACATGAGATGCCAGTGGACCCTTCCATTGGAACCCCAAGGTGGATGGGAAAAAGGGAGGTCGTTAAAAATGCAGATGCCAGCATTTCACCCCAGACTTCTAAACCAGAATCTTTGAGGTTGGGCCCCAGGACCTTTATCTTAAACATTACCCATGGGTATTCTTTAAGCACTCTAAATAATACTGAATGACAATTGCCCTAGAAAAATATGTAATGCTTGATTTCTGCATTTTAGGCCAACATCCAAAATGATTCCTATTTGGAAACTCCATAACTGGAAATGATGTGTTGACAATTTCATTCCTGAGGACACCAGATGACCAACCTTATATCTTTCTCCAAATACCAAGCTTATCTGACTGAAAATTTTACTAACTGTACAGTTAAGTCCCATAGGCATGAACTACTTTCTAACAAAGCTTGTCAGTTCATCTGACAATGGGCGGCAGAGCAGCAAGACTCCATGAACTCAAGGCTGTGATCAGAGACAAAGAATGTGTTATAAACTGCTATCAAAATTTGCTAAATCAATTCACATTTCACTTGTTTAATATTGAAAGGGACTTGATTTGAAACAAGCAGCTAATTATGACCTTCTGTAGCAAATATTTACAATTGAAGTAACTGTTTAAGGTGTTATTCAAGCACTAGATTATTTGTTTTAAAGTGTGAGCTGAACTAGTTGGAATAGTCACTAAAAAGCAAAAATGATTACTAAATATTTTTATTTCATTTAGGGCAGCATTGTCAGATGTAATTAGCTGTTCTTTAACTGATAAATATTTTAATTAACAAACTAACATATGAGATGAAAGTTTATGTAATTGGAAAAACTGTATGGGGGAAGCTCATTGTATAAGACGATGGAAGATCCTTTCTAACTCTAATATTCTATGACACTATTGTTATTTAGTAGAAAAAAATGAAAGTGAAAATTTTGTAGAAGAAAATGAACACAACTTTTCTTCTAAATGGTACATGTAAAAATAATGAAGAGAAGCACACATACAAAAAGTAATAGTGTGTATGTATACCTGATGGACTTGTGGGAGGATTTTGCTTATTTTTCTATCTTTTATACATTTAAATAATTATCCATAATAAACTTCATACAAAATTATATGCATATACTAAATAATACATTATGGTAAAAAAGATTGTCAAAACAGGTAAGAATTGCTTTCATCTACTTTCCAAGCATTATGGCTTTGGGAAACCAAGTTAATATTAATGAATGCTGGAAGATAATAGTAGAGAGCTTAGATGGCAAATAAGTACTCCGGAAATAACAGAGGATCTGTGGAGGCAGAGAACGGTGGAAATCAGTCTTGACCCTACGCAGAATTTAATGAAGCATAAATTAAATCTGTGCATATGGTAATTAAAGATGAAATCTCACATTAATTTAAAAAACTAGCTACCTGTTCACTGACTGCAGAGTGCAGGGAAGAGTGGTGCTCAGTTAAGTCAAGGTCAAAGCAAAAGACATGATGAATTGAATTTGTCTGATACAAGCAAACAGCTTTTGTTGGTAGGATATTTGCACCACTTTGTTATTAAAGTTCTCTCCATTTCTGATTAATACAGGATCTCCCCCAGTGAAGGCACATTAACATTAGCATTTTCTGAAAGGTTTACCTTGTGCATAATAATGTCCATGGCAACCACCCACTAGAGCTAAGCAGAGAAAAGAAGTAACTCATTTTTTCAAAGTGCCACTGACTCATGTCTAATTCACACATGTGGTGTATGCGTGCTGTGGGAGATGTGTGCATGTGTGTGTCAAGAAATGCATATATATGTAGATGCTTGGGTGTAATGTCAGAAAACAAAAAACAAAACAAAACAACGTTCTTCCACAAAAAGGAATTTTGGACATTTCATTTGTTTTTGTTTTTATAGGAAAATTAGATTGGAACAATTACAATTTGATTTCTTTTCAGAGAAAAGAAACATCATTTTCTGTTTATATTGGTAAATTTCTAATTCTTACAAGGGTTAAGAAAAATCATGTAAGAAATGTAAGTATTTTACAACCTCAAGATTTTAAATTGATATAGGTTTTTATGATTAAAAAAAGTTAGACCCAAGCATAGTATAAGAAGTAAGAGACTGCTTATTCTTATGTTAAAGTAAATTTTTAGATTCTAGAATTTGTATTAAAAATAATTAATGGAGGAGGAATGTTCAATAATTGATACGAAGAAAAAGTGGTCATAATAATTACAATACATAAATGATGCTGATTTATTTTCACTTTTATTTGTTGCAGCTGGCCTTCAAAATGACTCCCAATGACCCCTGCCTTCTGGTATTCACACCCTATTGTAGTCCCCTTCCAGACATAGTAGGATTGGTTGGTGTGTCCATACAAATGGAGAAGTGATAGTAAGTTCCTTCTGAGATTGGGTTGTACAAGACACTGAAGCTTCCTTCTTGGTTGCTTCCTCTTTTTCTCCAGTCTTTATTTTAGGAAGAACCAGCTTGGGAGTCATGTGCAGTCCTATGGAGAAGCCCCGAGGGTGAGGAACTATGGTCTCTGACCCACAGTCATCTGAGTAGGCTTGACAGCAGATCCTCCATCCCAGTCAAGCTTCAGAAGACTTTTTCTCTGGCCAACATCTTGAGACACTCTGAACCACAATCACTTAGCTAAGCTGATTCTGGATTCATGAACTTCATAAACTATGTCAGGTAATAATGTTTTGTTGTTTCTGCTGTTTTAAGCTACTAAGATTTGGGATAATTTGTTATGCAGCAATTGTTGATCCATAACAATTTAGGTGCAAAGATAAAACCAAGTTTTGGGAATGGCTGTAAAACCCTGAAGTAGGTGAACCAGTAATGACTTAGAGGAATGCATTTTTTTTTTTTAAATAAAAAGTACAACTTTCCTTGCACAGATGGTAAGTAGAACTGAACTTTGAGGAGGCTGCTAGCAAGGGCTTAATGGAAGTAAAGAGGATGCTACTAGAAACTGTAGGAGAGGCATCATTGTTATGTGGTGGCAGAAGTTTCCTTACTGTGATGTGGAAAGTTTTAAAAATGTGCCTAATAACCCAGGTGAAGATGATTTCTAAATAAAGTGTTGAGGATACCTTCTGATTTCTTCTTGCTAATTATAGCAAGTCAAGAGAAGAGATATGAACAAAAGGAAAAATTTTTAAAGGTTAATCAGAGAGGACTTGATGACATTGAAAAATTATCAGCCTTTCCTGATAGTAAATGATGTTAAAATTATGAAATTGCTTCCAAGCAAACAGAACATCTAGTGAGTCATTTGTATAGACTCACAATGGTCTAAGTTCATCTCAGAATATTGCTTCCTCAGACAAAAGTCCCTCTAAAGACTTTGAGAGTAGGATTCAAATACCTTCTCTCTCTCTCTCTCTCTCTCTCTCTCTCTCTCTCTCTCTCTCTCTTTCTCTCTCTCTCTCTCTCTCTCATGTGTGTGTGAGAAAGAAAGAGATGGAATTATCTTAAAGATTTTGTGGGTATGGAGCTTATCTATTCTAGTGAACCCCAGTAAGATTTACAGTGCACCTATAAAGTTTTAAAAATAATTATATCAGCAAAAATACTTCTAGAGACAGTTGAAAAGGAAAAGAAGTTGATGGACCCCTAAAATTTTACTAGCAAAAAAGATGCTAAAAATATTATTCAGCTGGAAACATATGCTACCTTTCTCAGAAAGGAAAGTTGACTTAGAGGATAAAATCAAGAGCCATGGCCAAGAGTGGGCCAACGTCTAATCAAGGAGCTTCCCAAGTTTGTCTAGCTTAATTTCAGAATTGCTATGAACAGTGCCTCCCAACTGCTCCCTTTCGATAGGCAGGTACACAGCAGTTACGTCATACTGGTTTCGCTGTGGTATGTCAGGGGTGTTGGGTGCAGATAACTCCTCTCTTTAGTTCACAGGTATTTTTAAATACTTTGGAAACAGTACTTACGTAACTGATTGGGAGAAGGCAATACTGATTATAGAAATATTAGTTTGAAAACAGTTGCAGAAATCCAAGTAGGATTGAATAATCAACTATGAGATTGGAAACAAGGGAAAGAATTTGAGAGATTGAAGGAAGTAAAGGACTTGGGGTGCAGTGAACCTCAGATATTTTACTAGGATGTCTGGGTAAATAATAATGTTATCTAGGAAAATAGAAATGAATGAATAAATGAGTACTTAAATTATACCATAGATTATTTACTCTAGTACTATTTTATGTATGTTGATGTCCAGAAAGGGTAAGAGTTTTTTTCTGAAACTTTATAATGTTTCATCAATGTCACTCCATTTTCCCTTCTTCTGAGCCCCTAAAAACTGCTAATCTACTACTCTTTGCTTCTGTGAGATTGTCTCCTTTAGATTTCACAAGTAGGCATATCATGGAGTATTGGTCTATGTCTTGTGTATGTTACTTAGCATAGTATCTTGCAAATTCATCCGTGTTGCAGAAAAGATAGTTCTTATTCTATCTATGTCCTAAGTAACTACCTTTCCCCCAAATCTGTCAACTTGAATGTCATTTTTATCATCAAATAAAATGAGAGTTTTGTGGGGGTGGAAGTGGTCATGATAGTTAACTCTTGGAGAAGAATATGGGAAGAATTTGTACATCTTCAAAAAGACTGCAGACAGACCTTTAGGGAGCCATCCTTGATTCTCATCTGAGAGTGTTCACAACATATGTAATTTTCCACTGGGCACAGGCAGGACCTGTGACTTGCTCATAAGCAGCAGAATATGGCAAAGGTAATGGGATGTCACTCCCATAATTAGGTTACTTTATATGACAAAGGTGATAAGATGTCACTCTGTGTTTATCTGACATTACAAAGACCATGAATAAGCCGACTGGAATTAGAGTTTTTAGTCCTTGCTTGTTTTGAAAAAGCAAGCTACCATGATGTGAGCTAGCTTACAGAAAGGATCATGTGGAAATGAACTGTGGGTAGCCGCTAGGATCTGAGAGCAAGTGCAGCCAATATCCAGCAAGAATACAAGGATCTCAGTCTCCTATCACAAGGAGATGAATTCTGTCAAAAACCTGAGAGAGCTTGTAAGTGAATCTTCCCCTATTGACACCTTTGAGGAGATGTCAGGCAGCCCATGATGATACCCAGGTTTCAGCCTGGTGACATCCCAAACTAAGAGGAAACCCAGTTAAGTTGTGCCTGGCTTTCTTCCCACAGAAATTATAAGGTAATAAGTGTGTTTTGACATCACTAAATTTGTTGTAATTTATTACACTGCAGTAAAAAACAAAGCAAAACCTAATTCAAGAACCATAGAAACCACAGAAAAACAAATTTGGGTCAAATATAAGGATATTCCACTAAATAGAGCTATCTAAAAATGAAATGAGTTAACCAGAGAATACTAAATTCCCTATTGTTTAAAATATTCAAGGAGTTCAATGTCAATAATGCATCAGAGAGATGACAAGAGATTGGATTGTTATTGTCATAGGGTTCCTGCCATATTCATTTGTAATTTCATTGACAAAGAACAATTATATATCAATGGCGTACAATGTGATTTTTTGATGTACATTACATGGTGGAATGATTATATTAAGCTAATTAGCAAACCCAACCCTTCACATACGTATATTTATGTGCATGTGTTGAAAACGTTTTATGTCGACCCTTTTAATAATTTTGAAATATTCAATGCATTATTATTTATTATAATAAACAACTACTGCTTTGTGCAAGAAATCACTAAAGCCTATTCCTCCTCTTCTCCTGAAATCTTGTATTACATCACCCATTTTCCCAACCAAACCCAGTCCCAGCCCCTGGTAACCACTATTCAACTTTCTACTTCTATGAGTTCAACATTTTTAGTTCCACATATATGTGATTTTTAAGTACTTATCATCACCATTGACCTGGGATGTAAATGAGTGGATAATCAAAATCAATCCCACTTACACAATCAAGATTGCTCTCAAATTTCATATTGTCACCTAGCAGATGATTCAATTAGGTCACTTGCTTTTAAAGTTCAAATTAAAATGCAAAGATAAACATACTCTTTACATATTAGTTTTTAAGTATAACATAGTAGTATTGGGGTTAAAAACAGAATTGCATTTATAATGCTCTATGTTTTCAATAATTTTAAGATCTTTTGAAAACACTGTACACATTGCAACTTGGATTTGGTGCCAGATGAAAGTAGATCATTCAAAAATTATCAAATGAAAAGGAATGCCAGATATTAGGAAGAAATATCTGTCAATCTTTTTTTTTTTTGAGAAGGATTTATATCCAGAATATATAAACAACTCTTAAAACTCAATAATAAGACAACACAGTTAAAATGCTGGCAAAAGTTTTGAATAGATGATCCATCAAAGAAGATCTTGATGGAGTTAATAGGCACAGTAAGATATACTTAACATCATTAGTCATTAAGGAAAAGTAAACAAAGCCACAGTCAGATCCCTTTTCACAGCCATTTAAATAACTATAATAAAAAAGATAGACAATAACAGATGTTCCCAAGGACATGGAGGCACAAACCCTCAGAAGTTGCTGGAGAATGTTAAATGATATAGCCATTTTAGAAAAGTTTGGTGGGTTTTTTAATTAAACATGAATTTGCCATATAACCCAACAATTCTACTTAAAACTATCCACCCAATAGAATTGAAAACCTATGCCCACATAAAGATGTGTAAGTAAATGTTCACATGAGCTATATTTGTAATAGACAAAATGTGGAAACAAAATATCCATCAACAGTTGAATAAAGAAAATGTGATAGATTCATATAATGGAATATTATTCAGCAATAAAAAGGAATGGATTATGGATGCCTGCAAGGATATGGACAAACCTTAAAAACATATGGTAAGTGAAGGAAGCCAGATGCAAAAAACCAGAGACTATATCAATCTATGCATATGAAGTCTAGAAATGCAACCCAAAACAGATGGAAAGTATAATAGGTGTGGGAATGGGAGTGATTGTAAATAGATACAAAGGACATGTTTGGGTGATGAATATTTTTTTAAATTGGATTGTGGTGATAGATACACAGTTTTGTAAATTTATAAAAATCATTAAACTATAAGCTTAAAACAGGTGAATTTTATGGTATAGAAATTGTATTTCAAGAAAGCTATTTTTAAATGCCTACTTTTAAAATACTGCTCACTAGACTATAACTTCATTTGGGAGTAGAGATATACAAATGGTCTTAGAGACTCTTGCCCCTTAGGTGAAGTGGCAAACTTCATGAATCCAGGGGTCAATAATTTAGAAGGGAGTAGGAGAAGTAGACTAGCTCTTATTCCTGGTGAAGGTGTTTGTAAGCAAGTTCACTATGCACACAAAATAATAGTGGCAGGGTTGGCATGTTTGCAAAGAGCAGATTTTATGCTTCCCATGTACTTTAACCTCTTTCAATATAAGGATCTGCTGGAATAAAGTGTCCTTATGCATTAAAGTAGATCCTTCAACATCTCTGCAACACAATCTTTTGATAGCATCATTGGCATCTCTGCGCATAAACATTTAAAATAGCATCTAATTCAGACATCTCATTAAATCAGACATGTCTTCTCACTTCCACCCTGGTTGGCTTAAACGAGAGGCATTCATATCACACTTCTGCAATTAATAATCTAATTATACCTTCGCCAAGAATATGTATATGCAAAGCATGCACATACATATTTTAAAGAACAGAGGCTATGAAAGTAGCTAAAAATGCACATTTAATTTCTGGGAACTGGGAATACATTTTGTCTCTAACACTGCAATCATGTACCTGGAATGTGACGGGCCTCTTTCCTGGGAAGTTTGGGAGGACAGACTTCCATCAAAGGAGTTTCCTCGGTGGCAGCCCGAAATGGTGGCCTTGGGTGAGATGGAATCTGACTGCAAAGTTTCACAGACCACCTGGAGTCCCTTTTGGAGGTGGAGACAGCAGATTAGGGTTTTTTTTTTTTCCCCCCTTCAGGCATATCCTCTAGAATTACCTGTGATATTACATACATAGGTTCTTTTCATCAAAGCTCATTATAATGTCATAGACAAAGGATTTTGTATCTAAAAGGAAATGGAAAGAGACTTCTAGAGAGCACTTCTGTCATTCCAAGCATTAAGCTAAGTACTTTCATATATTTTATTTCATTTTTTCCTTGATTCCTTTCTTTTTCACCTTTATATCCCATATCAGTGGGAGATTTATGAACCTGACAATTCATCAAAGATTACTCATAATGAGAACTGAATGGCAGCGTGGGACTAAAGACCAGCACCAACTTAGCAGGAAGTAATCAAATTAAAGCCAGCATGTGAGAATAAAGTGCAAGGTTCACATTTTTTCATCATTCATCAGAGGGAGATGCAATACATTTTCAATTATATGTAATAACAATTATTCTAATTTTTAAATATGCACCCAGAAATTTTAATTACACTTAGGTGATAAATTTAATCTGAGATATTGATCCATAGGTTACAGATTGAATTCCTTGCTAAAGTATGAAGACCCTTAAATATCTATCATAGAAGTTTAGCCCTTATACTTTCTATTTTCATACACAAAAGAAGTCATCATTTAACCACAATTTATAGAAAAGCAAATACAGCTAAAAATTTCATGAAATGAGTCCTCTAAACTTGATCAAATGATCCATTAGCATGGGTACACTGTATGTGTATTTCACATAAAAATCTGATTAGGTGGTTAAAGCTGTAGTCAGGATATGAGGTCCTGGATTTGAAGGGTGTTAGTGGGCATAGAAAATAAAGAGCACATCTTAGTAACATAATGAAAAGAAATACTATGACTCAGCAAGAGATCAGAAGGATTAAGCAGAAAAAGTATGAGATTTGCATATTTCACTATAGTTAAGATGTCATCTCTTATAAGACACTATTATTTTAAGCACCATTGAGTTTAAAAGGTACTCTGTTAAATAAATTAGGACACTTGACTTATTATCAGTGAGGACTTCCATTGTATACTTATTGAAGGAACTATTTTAGACTTAGGTAGGCATAGTCTTTCATTACATATCCATCCTATGTGTATATGAAAGGAGTGTACACATGAAATAAATTGGTGGAGGTATTCCTAACATTTCTTTATATTTAGAATTTTTAACTCGGAGCTGTTTATATTTTTTCCAAAGAATAACTTTCTGTGTCAAGATGTGTTATTTTGTAGAAGTGTCATTTCTCAAGAGTGTACCATGATTCCCTCTGACATTCTTGCAAGTCACTGACCCTACTGCTGCAAATTTCAATGCTGGAAATGACCAAATTCAGGAGGCACAAGATTAACAACCATATTAAGACTGCCACCAGGCAGGGAAATCATAAGAGGCCAAAGATTGTCAAGTATACTCAATTTCACAGATGTTAAATGTGAAAAAAACATAAACCTTAAAGCATATAAATCAGTGTAAGAAATTGTTCAGTAAATGGCAGATATACTAGGACACCAACATTTCCAGCTTAGAGAATAAAAAGGATTATGATATTCTTGATGGTAATACATCAGTTGAAAAGAGGATCCAATTTCTGTGGAAGACAGCTAGTTGCACTTTGAACATGTTGAAATCAAAGTGAAGGCAGGTCAACTAATGAAATGCTACATTAATAGCAGTATACATTTCCACGTGGCTTTCATTTCCCTGGCCTTCATTTCTCTCTTACACAAACCAAATGTGACAACTTCACATTGAATAACATTGTTTTATCTTGCATCTTCTGTTTATGTGGGTAAGTTCCGACTTTTCATTAAACTTCAGATTCCGTAAGGGGTAGGGCTGTATCTTCTCTCTCCTTCCTCCTCCCTCCTCCCAACCCCCTGAGACACTATTAAGGCTACATTAGAGTTACCTAATAAATATTACAGGATTCAATAATTGAGAACAAGATGATACTTTATTTACTGTGAGATGAATAATGATAAGTGTTACATCCTAGCCAGTGAGATAAAGCACTATTTATCACATACTGATCATTGAGATAAAACACGAGTCATACAATGTCTTTCTTCAGCACTTCTTCATTTTTTGGGAGATGCATAAAATTGATTTTCATGCTTGACTGACAGAAAACCCCAGAGGCTGTTAAAAGTTTCCCATTTAGGAAGGAGGGCTCTGAGCTTAGTAGTATGATTCTGGAACTTAAGTCTCACCCTCCACAGTACACTACACCAGAGTTCCTCTTTTCCTGCTAGCAATTCCAATAAACTAACCTCTCGGTGTCTTGACTCTTGATTTGGTGATTCACAGGTCAGACTCTGACTGTTTACAGGAGAGCTTCTCTTGGCTGGAAAGATGAAAGAAATTCCATCATGAATTTTATAAGGTTCTAAGTTCATCTTATTTCATAAGTTCTTTTCATTTTCAAATAAAAAGTCAATTTAATAGATCATTGTCACCTTGAAAGAAACTGTTGAATAACACATTTAAGAGAAATAAGAAATTCAAAATATCTTAGCACTGCTAGGTTATCAATGACAACATTCATCTCCTTAGTCTAACTCAGATTATGATGCTAAGAAGTTGGCAATACTAAAAATAATAACAGATAACATCTACCTAGCACTTACTATCCACAAGTTCTATTCTAGGAATTTTATATATATATTAATTAATTTAACCCTTTCAATAATCCTATAATACTACTATAAAATTATACTCATTTTACAAATGAAGAAACTAAGGCATGGGAAGTTTAACTTGCCCAAGGCCACCTGACACTTACATGAAGACTCCAGCCCAGGCTCTCTGACTCCAGAGCCTATTTTAACCACCACATTAATCTGGAGAGATATGCCAAGGTCACAGAGTGCCGTTGCTCTTTCTGGCCATTCTGGCTAAACTAGTCTAATGCCCTCCTATGCTGGCACCATTTCAAGTGCACAGCATCAGGCACAGGATAAAAAACACAACCATGAGCATCATCCAGAAGCAAAGGCAGGGTGAGGTGAAAAGCCCAGATGCTCATGGAGGAGCAATATTTCTTAGGAATTTTTGTCTGTGTGTTAGGTGACCATTTCTGTGTATGTGTGTTGGGGGGTTCAATGCTGGGGATTAAACCTAGGGCCTCATGCATGCTAGACAAATGTCCTACCACTGAGCTATATCCCAGCCCCAAGTTATGTATTAATCATAGAGAGACATGAGGTTGGGTGAGAGATGGTAGCTCAGTGAGTACTTGCCTAGCATGTGTGAGGTTTGATCCCCAGAACTGCAAAGAAAGAGGAGAGAACCCTAAATTTGAAGTGACTATCCCATTCATAAAAGAAAGTGATAGAAAGGCTTAAAAACATTAAAATTGTCTCTTTAACCAACATACTATAAAGACATGGCTTTTCCACTAATAATTTTGTTACACTTGAGCATAGTTTATTATTTTTGTCTTCTTTCTACTTCTTTAGATTAAAAAAATCTTTCATCTATTCTGTATTTACTCTCCAATTATTTGAATTCAAAGTAACCTTATTCTATACACAGAATCTGAAGTAGATTTCTGGGTATGACACCTTTACTTATTTAGTTCTTTGATATTTGATACTATGACAGACTGTCACTCTTGAATCTGTATTTCAAACATTAATGTTTTGTATATATGTAAGTTGTAGAATTAATCTACTTTTATAATTTGAAAATTTTAACTCTCATTTTGAATGGTTATATTGACCATTAAAAGCCTCTTGCCAAACATATGAATAACATGGTACCCCTTGTTTTTACAATTCCTTAACATATACTTTGCAAGGTTATGTTAAGTTATAGAGAGTAAATGTATGTAAGAACATGCTTAGAGTTTCCTTCCATTTATAGGGCCCTTTTACATGCATAATCCTCCTCTGCCTGCACAAAAATCTTTAAAAAATTAAAAACTAGACACATATGTGTGCATAAGATATATGTATATATGTAGATTTTTCCACATAATAATTTAAAAAATTAAAAATAATAAATTAAAAAATTTTTGTAGTTGTAGATAGATAGAGTGCCTTTATTTTATTTGTTATATGGTGCTAATGGTCAAAAACAGTGCCTCACACATGCTAGGCAAGCGCTCTACCATTGAGCCACCACCCCAGTCCCCACTTAATTATTTTTTAAAGTTTTTACTACTGTTTCTAAAAATAAAGTTGGGAATAGAAAGATGGAATTTTTGAAGCACATGCTATATAATGAGCACTTTATCTGCATTCTCATTTACTGTTTGCCAAGATGCCCTGTCAAGTGCCATTACTGTCTCCGTTTTACATTAATGGAGATAGGAAAGTTAGGTTACATATCCGTAGCAAGAGACAGATTTGGAGAGAAGTAGGGGCTTCCATGCATTTTTCAATCTACCCTGTTGTGCTCTTTCTGTAATTCAATAGGTTATCTCATTAGATGACTTCTGAAGTGAAATGCTTTGATAGCATCTACTTCATCTACCATGATGATGATAAAATCATAATTATAATAAAAGCTACTGCTTACTCATTCTCTAGGTGCCAGGCATTCACTGTGTTTTTAGAATGTCTTACATGTCTTAACTCATTTATTCCTTACAATAATCCTGTAAGTATTATTAATATGATGTTTTGTTCCCATTTTACAGATGAGGGTACTGAGGCAAATGTCTTACCCAAGGTCACATAACAGAAAAGCATGAGTCCCTATTGGGTATGAATAAGCTCTATAGTTGGGACACCTAGATAACCCCCCAGAAAGTTGTTCTTCTCAGCTTCTTAAGGGCAAATCATCCCAACCCCCTTACTTCCAGGTGTGAGGGAATCTGCTAATACTGTCCCATTGTCGAGTCACAAACCTGTAATGATGTTCCTGATGGGTTTTACCAATGCTGTGAAGCCAGAGACTTCAGGCTGTCTGTGCTCCCACATAGGCTGCCATATAACAAGCCCACTGGCCAATCGGAAGGTGAGGTCAGATTCCTGGGGACAGAAAAGATCTCTGTCTAATAACAGACTTGTAAGAGCTGGTTGGAGGGAACAATGCATTCACAAGGTTATTTTCAGAATGGGGTGATCTGCCAAACTTCTCAGGGTAAACCAATGACCCTGAGCAATCTTTGCAATCACCTTGGAAATCACAGTCATCTGCTTTAAGCAAAATAAAAAATTAATTAAACTGTAGCTTTGGGCAAAGCATGGAACACACAAATTACTGTTTTGTGTTTGCAGTGATTTCAAAAGTCTTGGTGGATCTCTTCACGTGAGCTTGTCATTACAATTTTTCTTAATTATTTAATCGTCCTCATTTTTCCCTAATAGGGCAATATCCTCACATCCTGGCTATTTCGACTTTCTGTTCTTCAGTCCAGCACTTCTTGCATTTTATGGAATCAGGTAAATATATTTAACCCCTCATGGTGTGTTATTTTGTTCTCTTAACCATCTTTAATTCCTTGAGGGCAGGAACAGATCAAGCAGCCTCCTTCCCTCCCACCCCATCATCACAGCACTTAATATAGCATTAGGAATTGTGTGCACAATAGAGAGCCAATAAATACTTGCTAAATTGGAGTGACTTTACAACCCCTGCTCACACGACTTATCTCTAATTAAAGGTCTCTTCCAGAAACACATTCTCTGCATTATTATTATGTTATTTCAAGAGGCTGAGGTATTTAAAATGTAATCTCATATTGTGTAAGTCCAAATATGTGTCGTTGTAAGAAAACATCTTACACAACTCAGCCTCTCAGAACAGTGTGAGAATGGAAGCAGAGAATGTCATCACAGATTAATGAATACATCCGAGACCCAGGAATTCACTTAGAACAGAGATATATAACCCTGCCTTGCATATTGTGATTATTTGGGGAGTTTTTAAGACATAAGCAGCCCAGATCTCACTTCCCTTCCCTACCCAGACCCACTAAATTAGAATCTCTGTGAGGTTTTCTAAAATTCCTTGTGGTGAGTCTTACATGTAGCCTTAGATGGGAACCACTGAGCTAGAAGGATAAGAGCCTGGAAGAAATTGGAAAAATAGAAAAGAAAAGTGATTCTGCAAACAGTGAATCAATGTAGCTGAATGACAAGGGATCTTCAGTTGAAAAGATTGATAGAGTCCCTGAATAAGTTCACACACACACTGGCAAAGAAGGGGCACTTCTGCAAAACTGAAGACCAGGCTGGGGTTCTGGCACCATGAGCAGCAGAGTCCCAGCAGTGCCCATAATGGAAAAGCCTCCAGGTTTCCCTGGGAAATTGCTGGGACAGCTCATGAAGCATGTGGTACAGTTCATTCCACATTTATTCTACAGATATTTATAGAGCATATAATATGCGACTGGTACTATTCTAGGTTGTCAAATACAATGGAGAATGAAGCATGCAAAAAATCCTGCTCATAGAGCAAAGGAGAAGTAAAGCTGGTAAAGAGGTATGTCAGGAAAGGTGTTGATATCTTAGGAAGGTCTGGGAAAGCATAGCAATCCCTGAAAGAGGACTAGCAAGTGCAAAGGCCCTAAGTTTGCTGAGTGTCAAGAAGCATCCAATAAACTGTTGGTGTGTAGTTAAGAGAATGAGAGAAGAATGGTAAAAAAAAAAAATTTAAAAAAATTAATAATAATAATAATAATAATAATAATTTCAGAGAAATTCCCCAGTGTCAGATGACTTACTGCCTAACAGCGCATACTAAGAACTTCAGCAATTGCTGAATAAGAAGGAAAGTCACCAAAGGGTTCTGAGTAACAGACTGACATGGCTGGACATGTGTTTTAATAGGTTCACTTAGACCATTTCGAATAGTTTGAGAAAGAGGATAGGTGGAAAGAGAGACTATTTATCAAGTTATTTTTATCATCTAGGTGAAAGATGGTTAGACTAGGGTGCTAATAGATAATAAAACGAGAAATGGTAGATTCTGAACATGTTTTGGAGATATAATTACAAAATTTGCTAGCTGATAGTGTGCAGAATGTGAGAGAGAAAGAGGTATCCAGGATTTGGGGTTCTGAAATTAATGAAGATGGACAAGATGAAGAAGAGCAGGTTTGGGGATTTCAGGATGATGTGTCAAGTCTGAGATGCCAGTTAGGTTTTCAACTAGACATATTAAATAAGCAGTTAGAAACAAGTATGTCTGAAGGTTAGAGGAGGGTAACCCATATTTCCTTCAAGTGGCCCTAGAGAAGTCTGCATGATATTATCCAGCAAGCAGGGAATTACCATTAAGCAAAGCTTATCAGATTTGTCTCCAGAAATGCAAGAAGCCAAACCTCAAATGTCCTGGTTGACATCTTAGTTTTTGAGCTCAATCCTTGTCCATGTTTCTCATAATATCAAACCAAATAAACCAGGCACAGTGGCGTACGCCTGTAATCCCAGCGGCGTGGAAGGCTGAAGCAGGAGGATCACAAGATCAAAGCCATCCTCAGCAATGTCCAGGCACAAAGTAACTCAGTGAGACTCTCTCTAAATAACGTACAAAATAGGGCTGAGGATGTGGCTCAGTGGTCCAATGCCCCTGGGTTCCATCCACAATATCCCCACCACCCACCCACCCACACACACACAAACAAAAATCAACACAAGTAAAACTCTGATGGACATTGCAACAGGAAGTGTTAAAATCTCTGGTACTAAAATTCCTTGTACAAAAGTTCTGGCTTTAGCACACTGCATCTAACATCTGACACCTGGCATTCACTGACTATAATCATTTTGTTTTCTTGATGTAACCCCAACTAAATTGCATTTTTTTGGGGGGTACCAAAGATTGAACCCAGGCTACCTTCCCAGTACTATTTATTTTTCATTCTGAGACAGGGTCTCAGTTACTGAGGAACTCACTGATTTTCTGAGGTTGGTCTCGAGTTTGCAATCCTCCTACCTTAGCCTCCTGAGTAATTGGGATTAGAGGTGTGCGCCACCACAAACTGCATATTTTTTGAAGACAAGTTGAGAACTTCTTCTGAACATTTCCCTTTGAGCATCAATACATAATTGTTGATTAAATGAACATATTTTCACTTTCTCCAAAGAACAGCAATTAAATTCTATCATTCTTCAGACTTGAATATCTACAGCATCTATGGCCTCCTCTTGTGTTGGTATGTTCCTGTGTAAATTGTCTTAAGTTGGCTGAGTGCATAAATTCTGAGACCCTAATTTTACTCTTCCAGTCTCCTGTAGTGGGAATCCAGAGCTATGTATCCACACACAACCAGAAATTCACCACTTGGAGAAGATACTTTTCAATCATTCAAATAGTTGTGGAGCAGGTGGTCTAAAAAGGTCCTGAGAAAAACCAGAAGGTGTAAACACTGATGGGTGGAATCCACATCTCCACATTTCGGATGATTTTTTGCTTTCCCTAAGGGTCTATTTCCATGATATCATGAAACCATTCTAAATGTTCTGACTGGTTGCTTAGAGAGATTTAATCAAACTATTATTTTAAGTTCCATTTTAAAGTTGTTTATTTCACATATAGGGATTTTGTTAAAATCCCCTTGCAGGCTTGTATTTTGTCTAATTTCCTATTGTTTCTCCATTACTAGTGCCTAGATAGAGCACTCAAGAAGTGTTCATTGAAGGGATGAATGAATATTATAAAACCATGACAATATTGACATCATATTTTAAAAAGATTCTTTAACATTCATCATTTTTCACTGATAAGATTAAATTTAGACTAAAAGCCATCATGTACTTGACAGGATTTTCAGATTATTGACTTTATGTGAACTATTTGAGCTTATTATAAATTTAAAGCAAAGGAAAATACACATTAAATCATGCACTGTCTTGCCAATGAGTGAATCACTTATATTAGAGCTATTTGCTGATTGGTGAATTCATTCATTCAACAAAGATTAAGTACCTATTAAACACAGATACTACATTAGCTACCAGAGGTACAATGATAATTCCTATCTGAGAGAGATAAAGAGATGACAATAAAAAAATTAAATACAACAGTAAACATGCCCCTAAAATATTATGGAAATAGAGGAGGAGTAAGAATGGATCTCTAATGATGTTCTAAAGGATGAACAGGAGTTTTCTAGGCAAAGGGGTAGAGTTTGAGGCATTTCTAGACAGCAGAACCTGCATTAGAAAAGACTTGAAGAGAACATTGCTATATTCTTAGGAGGCTCCAAACATCTGGAGCTCATAGGAGAAAAGTAGTTAGACACACCATACAGGGCACAGTGCCCCAGACCTCATTACTAAAGTTTTAACCTCTATATTTTGAGAAATTAGAAATTATTGTAAGCATGTTAGTGACATGGTCAGATCTGCATTTTAGATAGGTCATTTTGGTGTTGATGTTGGGTTTCATGAGGCCAACCAGGAGATTGCGGATAGAAAGAAAAAGTTCCAAGAAAGAGATGACAGATAATGAAAACTTAGGTTAAGGTAGTAAATAGGGATGAAGAAGATGTGAAAAGTTTGAAAAACATTTAGGAGACAAAATGGGTGGGATTGTGTGATCAGTGTAAAGTGCGGGTAAGGATTAGAGAGTAAGAAAAGGTAGTTTGAGTTTGTGTGAAGGATCTGAAAGACAGAGTACAGGGACCAGGGCTCACTTCAGGAAAAGTTTGAAATTCCCATAGATGAAGTCAGTTGAAAATCTGGTCTAGAGGTCAAGAGAGGAGTCTGGCTTGGATATGCAGAATTATGTGATCTGAGCCTATAGGACACAAATGGAATGAAGCTGGGAGTGGGGTCTTCCAAGGAAATGAAAGAGGAAGAAGAATAAGATAGCCATCTGTCGCCATGCCTGTAATATCAGCTACTCAGAAGACTGAGGCAGGAAGATCACAAGTTCAAGGTCAGCCTGGGCAACTTAGTGAGACCCTGTCCCAAAATTTAAAAATGATTTTTAAAAGAAAAGGGCTCACTGTAGAGTGGTACAAAAAGAAGAAGAAAAAGGAGGAGGAGGAGAAGGAAGAGGAGATGATCCAGGATGTATCTCTGTGAACCCCAATATTAAATGGACAGGAAAAAAAAAAAAAAAAAGGAGAAGAGGTCTCAGAAAGATATAGAGCAGAAATAGGGATACAAGGAGAATTGGCACCATGAAGAGAATAAAAAGCTGTGTGCTATCATGAAGAGAATAAAAAGCTTCAATGGCGGTTTCAAATATAGCTGAGGTTTAATGAAATAAGGACTGCAAAATGGAGATGAGGTTCAATGATTCAGACCTTAATGAAAAAAAACTGCTGCACAGAAACTTAAGAAAACTTTGTAGGAAGTCAAATGGAATTGGGTTTGAATTTCTCTTTAGTTATTTACAAGCTTGACTATTATCTCTCTCAACCTCAGCTTTGGACACAAAGGTACTCACATCCATGTGCGTGGTTGAAAACTGGAAATGATGTGTGAAAATGGCCTGCCATGACATAGAGGCAAGCAGAACAAGTGCCAGGGGTTGAGGTATAAATGGGAGGCGAGGATGTAGAGGCTTGGCTCCTGCCTTGACTGAACTTAGGCTTCCCAGGCTCCTCCATGAGGCTCAACCTACGACACTGTGTTGTAAGTGCTGAGTAGGGACTGAAGGAGTACAGTCAAGCAAAGGACTGAAGGGTGTTCAGTGCCCTGGGGTTGGAGAACATAGGTCTGAAGAAGTACAAGCCTGGATGGTTGTGTAGTTTCCCCAGCAGCACACAGATGTCTGTGGCATGGATAGAAAAGATGGTCTTGAGGTTGGAGTTTTGAAGGGCAAAGGACATTAATGGTGCTGGCGAGGGAGGGGCAGTTCACACAGGCTTATGATTGACAGGGAAAGAAGATAGTTTTCAGCACAACCTGGTAATCAGCAGACAAATGGGGCAGAGAATTCCCCTCTGCTCACCTGCCCAGGGACACTTGGTGACACCTGGAGTCCCTTGCAGTTGTTATAACTCAGGGAGGAGGGGATATTACTGGCATTTACTGAGTAGAGGACAGAGATGATTCTATATATTCCACGATGCATGGGGCAGTGTCCCAGGGCAAGGCATTATCTGGACCAACATGCCAAGAGTGCCAAGACCAAAGAATCCTGATCTACAGATTGTATGTTCCCTAGCAACACTGAAAAAAGCAAACACCTCTTTTTCAAATGGGAAAAGTCTTGCAGGAAAATTTATTGACTAATACTTTTTATTATCCATAGTATCTAGAA
The DNA here is from genome assembly GCA_020662805.1 of Glaucomys volans. Taxonomy (NCBI): domain Eukaryota; kingdom Metazoa; phylum Chordata; class Mammalia; order Rodentia; family Sciuridae; genus Glaucomys; species Glaucomys volans. Next base: position 867,565 of record JAJEJO010001637.1, on the reverse strand, counting down.
TAGTACTTCCCTCCTAGCAATGGCAAAACGATAAAACAACAATCATGCTAGTAATGTAACTCATAATAATTATTTACTACGTATCAGCCACTGTGCAATATTTGGTATGAGCTTTCTCACTCCTTTGTTGGTGCTCTGTACTGAGGGTTACAGGTAAAATGTGGGAGTTTGGGGAAAGTTTTTCCAACTATCTGTAGTCTTTTCTGAAAGAGGATCTCAATGCCTCTTCTCCTAACAATACATGAAGCCAACAGCAAAACAAAAACAAAAACAAACTAAAAGCAATAAAATACCAACAGCAAAACAACTAGCCTTGTCATGCCTTTCTGTGTGTCAGGTTGAACACTAGAACTTACTTAATTCTCACAATGCACCATGAATGTATTCTTAAGTCAATTTATACTTGAGAAAACTGAGATTAGAGAAATTAACTGCTCGATGTCACATGGTAGGAAACAGAAAGCACTGAATTCAAAGGCAGTTTCATCTATTTCCAAAAACGTGGACTTCTTCCAAATAAAATCATAACCACTCTGGGCATGCCTATTTTCCCAATGTGGGTGATATTTGTTGACACATAGATGTGTTCAGGGGCAATGATTTTTCTGCCCTCTCCATTTTAAAGACTGTGCAACCACATATAATTGCTGGTTTTAGCATTTGGATCAGCTTCTGATAATCACTTGGGTTTCCTAAGTGAATCAGTCATTAACATTCATTGGGATGGATCCTCATATGCTGGCTACTAGTCTAGACGCTGCAGACACAGGTGTGACCTGGACAAGCAGCATGCCTTCACTCTAGGACCACTGTTCAGGTGGGCACCATGGGCAGTAAACATGTTTGCAAACACTGATGGCAACTCCAGGTAGGGACAAGTGCTATGAAAGGGGAAAAGGTGTGGTGATGTACTGGTGACACAAAAGTATCCAGGGAAGAACTTTCAGAGGTGTTGATACTTGAATGGTGAGCAAATTGATAAGAAAGTCATGCGATGTGAAAAATCCAAGTAGAGGGTGGGAAAGTCATGCGATATGAAAAATCCAAGTAGAATGAATGTTTCCAACAGAAGGAAAAAACAGTGCAACGGCCTGAAAACAGGAATGAGCTTATCAAGTTTGAGGTAACTTTGGGCTTCCAATAAGCCCAAAGGTTAGTGAACAGGAGAGAAACTAGTGAGGTGAAGGGAGAAGAGGTCCAAGGGAGGGGCCAGGTCCTTGCAGGTTCCATAGGCCAGGTAGACAGTCTAATTTAAAGAGATGCTTTCCATTAAGGGTCCCTTTAAATCACTTTTTAAATTTTAAAAATTATTTTTAAATATTTTTTTAAATAGGATGTTAAAGCTTTTAAAACAACAACTTGATTTAACAATACCAAAAAAATTTAGTATGTTTTATTGGTCATGTTGCTACTATATGTGTTGCTTTTGGGAATTTATAGGTAGTTTGAAATCCATTCCTACCAGGATTGGGACAGAGTCAATGGGAAGTGAACTTTTTTTGAGAAAACCAAAATGAGTAAAAAGACTGTCTAATCCATTCCCTTCATAGTGATTATTACTGGTCATGACATCCTTCATGTCTACATTGCTATCTTGAATATCTATTCATTAGTGTCATAATATTCTATTGAAGATTAGTACAATGCATTCCTTCTTATACCATCCTTCGATATACTATGGTATATGTGTCTTCACAAAGATCCATGCTTTGTTGGAGGAATCCATAATTTCACACAACTGGGGATTCAGTAGGTTAAGCAATACCTCTAGGGTCACACAATTGGAAAGTGGTAGCACACTGATTTCAAGTTATATTGTATTTTCCAGATCCAAGCAGTAGATGAATATAATTGTATTTTAAGATGATTGGTTTTCATGTAATCCTATATTTTGTATTTTATACATTGAAAAATATTTTAAAATGCAATTCTTAGACTGATCCTGTCAAAAAGTCCAAAGCACATACAAATTTTAAACTTCAGCTTTAGACCCTGTATTGTAATAGAGGTAGTTTCAAAATGTTACAGAAATACAGGGAAGATTGGTGACAAAGTCTACATGGAGAAGGTCAAAGGAAAAGCTTCATGGACATGATGACACTGAAGTTGGAGCTTGAAGGATCATGAAAGGAAGAGAGAGGGAAAGGAGAGCAGAGCAAACAGCAAGAGCATATTCAGGGGATGGTTCCAGTAGCTCCCAAGGCTGCATCATGAGGGGGCTGACAGGGACTGAGAGTTGTTAAGTCAAAAAAGGGATTGAAGCTCCAGATCATGCTTGGTCTTATACCCCATGTTTAATAGGTCAGATGTTATCTTGAGGCAGATGAAGAACCATTGAAGATGTATATATAGGTAAGGCATATATGGAGATTTGTGTTTTTAAAGTAATGTGCATAAGTTTAATCTAAAAACCAAATCTTCCATGCCTTGATTTGCTATAAGATCATACGAAGACATGGACAATCAAATACAGAAGTATCACTGGAAGCCCACTCCCACCTCATCTCCATCCCACCCATGTACCCATGTCTAATGCTTGCATACTGCTCACCTTAATCCTATGTACCAGAGGAGCAAAGAGAAACACAAAGAGCTCCACAGTAGCCATGGAGTTCTGGAAGATCTTCCTCCTGTTGTTCTCCTCTTCATCATTGCTGCTGCTCTGGCAAGGCTGACCTGGAGAACCCTGGTTTTCAACCTGGTGGATAAAAGCGCTGCTGCTGCCACCCCAGCTGGAGCCTCGGTCTGTGCCCCCAAATCGCTCACTGTTGCAGTCCTGGGGGGCCTCTAGGAGCATCCAGTGCAGGGTGTGAAGAAGTTTGGTCTCAGCGACACCCAGCTTATCCTGGTGGCCTGCATGGGACAACCACAAAGCCAACTAATAGTAAATTCTGACCAAAAAAACAGATGATGTAGTCTTTGGCCTGGGAAGAATACCTCAACTTTTAGCTCTGCAGCTTGATTTCCCAGAAGACACTAGCATTTCTCTACACATCTAACAACTACCATTAGCAGGGCTCATTCTTGTTTGGGGGACTTTCTTGCTGGCTGAAATCTCTGTAGAAGAGCATATTATATCACGTAGATAGAGCCTGCAGTCATACCTCATCTGTCAAATATCCAAACATATTTCCAAACAGGTAACAAAGTGGTTAAAATGGAGACTGTGAAGATAGTAACCATTCTATTTTAGACAACATGACCTAGAAAGGTCCCTCTATAGAGGTAACATTTGAGCAGAGGCCCAGATGAGATCAGGGAATGGGATGGAGAAAAATGTGTACTCTATCATGGGACATGGCTAGGACATATTGCCAGATGAGAAAATAATCTTTATGTACATGCACACACATCCACACTATAAAGCTGGATAAACTTCTTGAGTAGTCAAATTTGTGGTAGTGGTTGCTTGAAGAATTGGGAGATCAAAGAGGAAATCCTATAGGAAGGATTCATCTTGGGCAGATGAGAGTCATTAGCTTAGAAAAATTAAAAACAAGTCAGTTCCCTCATTGGTAAAATTGAAATAATGATGGTACTGATGAGAGTGGAATTTTGACAAATGAGATGATATGTGCACAGGGAATGGGATGATAACAACCACTCAATGCATTATTTTTTTTTATGAGTGTTGAACACAAAGGACAGCAATATGCAATAAACAAGTAATGCAGGAGCACCAACCTAGCTTGTTCCGGTTTGAAAGCAGGGTTGCAGTGCAGTGGAGAACATGAGGCAAAGCAGCCTGCACCAGTTCCCATCTGGAAATGCTCTGGATGGCTTCAGAGAGGGCTGGAGAGAGGCCATGCAACTTGTTTTCTACCAACACTCGTTCAAAGGACTGTAGATTAAAAAAAAAAAAAAAAAGGCATGTAAAATAAGGAATTGGAGATTCTGGTTGGTAAAAAATAGACATTAAAATACTATATAATTTAGAAAATACAAATTACTGGATCAAATTCTTTAGGGTTCACTCACTTGCATCTCCCACACACGTTGACCTACAGTGGCTCACTCATGACTTCCTATTATCTGCCCATTTGTAGGCTTTTGATCCAAAGATACAACTTGAATTATTAAATGATCATTATTTCTGCCAAAAAAGCTTCCTATAACAGAGATATATTTAACTTTGTGAGATTTTTGAACATAATATTTTATAAAATGTTCTGAGTCATCTGATGGGCCTGTCACAACTACAGACCAAAATGAAGTGTGTTCCACAAAGGTGTCTTGAGAGACAGAATTTGTCAATTTGTTCAACAGGTGTTAACTAAGACACAACTCTTCCAAGCAATCTGATTTTGGGGTCACAGATTTGTTCCATGTCCCTAGCAATGACCTGGCACAGAACACCCCTTAACCTAATACTGGAAACATGAAAAACATTTCATATCTGTTGAACAGAGAAACAGCAGAAAGAAGAAAAGGAGGGAGGGATGAAAAAGCCATCTTGACTTTGCTCTTATTAGTCTTCTGCCCTAACCAGGGATGCTTTCAGAGATTAGAATAACAATAATGAACATGTAACTTCTAAGAACATGAGTGGTATTTGATACCCCACATGATTAAGAACCTTGTGCAATTATCTTGGAGAAGGATCCTAATACAAGTCCCAAGTGTTCTAAATGGATTACTGAGGTTTTGATAAGAAGCACAATCATATGTAATATTTGTTTTCCTTGAAGAAATGGAATAAGGGCCTTTATATATGCTGGTGATACAAACCCAGCTACTTTAAAATTCCTCAGCTTAAGTAGTCATTAAGTAAAGGGTGGTAATGTTAGGCACTAAAAGATTAATTTAAGAATTTATATAGTCTAATGAATACACTAAAGAGGAGGAGTTATGTATTTCATTTTATTCTTAAATGTTACTAATGTAACTTCTTATAATTTTTTAACTTTAGAAATTGCTTTTCATATTGATATTTGTACAACTCTATCCCTATCTATCTACTCACCCATCCAAAAATGTAACTTACCTATTTGATATTTTGTAACCATATTAAAAATGTCAGACATGCCTTTGCCAAGAACAGAGAAAAATCATGACTGGTTTAAAGTACTATAATTGGCAGCATGGTTTTAAGGAAGACTTAGAGATTTCAACTGTTAAATTATTCTAATGAATCAGGTACAATAAATTCTTGTAACAGGTTCTTATAAGAAAGCTATATTTTAGACGGGCGTGGTGGCACACACCTGTAATCCCAGCACTTGGGAGGCTGAGCCAGGAGGATCATGAGTTCAAAGCCAGCCTCAGCAAGGTCAAGGCACTAAGCAACTCAGTGAGACCCTGTCTCTAAAAAAAATACAAAATAGGGCTGGGGATGTGGCTCAGTGGCTGAGTGCCCCTGAGTTCAATCCCCGGTCCCCCCCCCAAAAAAAAGAAAGAAAGCTATATTTTAAAAATATCTATGTGACAACTGTAAAGGACAGGAGACTCAATAAAAAATATTTACTTGAGTGTGTGTGTGTATCTAACTCTCCAGTTGATTTCCATAATAAATCATGACTCTTCAGTGCTTCTCACCAGAAGGTCTTTCATGTAGTTGTTTGTAAATATGCATGGCAATACTCAAAGGGGTAGGCTTCTACTTTTATATTATAATACGTGAAATGTCAAGGCATTTGCAGGAGCTCCACATTTTAAGGAAATCTGTTAAAATCTATGTCAATTTTGCTTTATGATTATACATCTTTATTTTTTCCCCTTTATAAAATGGGAATTTGTAAGGACATAGGATTCTCTTAGACTCGCAGGGCAAGTGCACTTTGTGTAAATATTTAAATTTTTTTTATTTGTCCATGGACCTTATTGTACTTATTTATATGTGGTGCTGATAGTCGAACCCAGTGTATTGCACATGCTAAGCAAGTGCTCTACCACTGAGTTACAACCTCAGCCCCTGTATAAATACTAATAGGATTATTTTCATTTATAATAATTTTATATTATCTTTCAGATATCCATAATGTATGCAAAACACAAAAGTACAGAAATGTGTATTATTTTGTTCAAGTGGCTCATGGCTATTCATAATATGAACATTCACTATATAATACTCTCAATTTTGTCAATTACCAACTTGACTTTTCACATGTGCTTTGCAAGACCCTCCATGCCTGGTTCTGTCATCCCTTTCTTCCAGCACTCAGTTCCTCCCCACCCTCTCCCTTACTTCCCCATTGGGTACCAATGTCAAGCTCAAGTTCTCTCTGTTCTTCCCTTGCTATGGTATTCCTCTCTCCCTTCGTTCATGTCTTTGCCCAAGCATCACACTAGTAGTTAAGTCTTAGCTACCCTTCCCATATAAAATAAAACCCCATCATGGTGCTTCCAAATCGTCTTTGTTATTTCTTTTTCCTCCACAGTGCTTATCACCCTCTAGTTTATTATATATGCATTTTATTTTCATATTTGTTTGTGGCCTGTTCACCTCCCACCGCTCCATCCCAGCAGAATTGTGCCTGGCACAGAGTAAGTGCTCAATAATATTTACCAAATGAGTTAATATGTGTAGTCAGTATGATTTAGTCTTTCTTTGGGTTCAAATTACCACACAGAATATGGAAATAAACATTTAATGGTGAAAATCACATACCACACAAGAAGCTTCATATTGCTTCCCCAGTTTAGGCCTCAAAAATGCACTGAAAAATTAATAGAGATACTTATTATAAACGTGAGCAAAATTATTATTAAAGCATCCTTATGACACATTTTTCAATGAACAAGACATGGAGCTATGAAACTCAAATTTCATGCTTCCTTATAGCTTGTTAATGAGCAGGTGTTGAACAGCTGAGGACACTTGCTTTTACACGTGTAATTCCGTCCATGAAAAGATGTGAATTTCTACAATTTTCCAGATCCACTCTTATTCTCAAGACTTTTACCTAATTAGATTATAAATTGCCAATGGTCAGAAGTGGTGCATTACTCTTGTGCACAGTCATATTAAAAATTGAAAAACGAACACAGCTGTGGATCATGACTGCCGGGATCTAATTTCTTATCTGATAAATCTCGATAATAATAGTAATAATAATAATAAATAGGGAAACCTTCTTTGCTCTTTATTGGAATAGGTTTCAGGCCTGTCTAGGGGAAGAAATCCCTTTTCAAAAATCATTTTTTCTTCAGGGGCTTAAACCAGGGAGATTACGCCAGCTGAATCTGGGCAAAAATGGTTAACAAGTGGGCATAACAAATATCCACCAAACGGGAGCTGGAAAACAACAGGTCACCGAGCTGGAATTACAGCCGGAGATGGAGGGGGAATTGGACGCAGGAGCACAGCCAGTCATAATTATCTTCCTAGCCATCCACCCCTGCTTCCCACACTCTCTGCCCTCCCACCCTCTAAATAATGTATATATTTATTCGAAAACTGCCAATCTGCTTGTAGTCAAACTTCACTGAAATATTTTTTTTTCAAATGCGTGTTTCTAAACCGGTGCAGAGGGCTGGCTTTCCAGCCCCAGAGAGGGAGCTGCAGGCTGTGGCGCGGCCTCAGCGGCAGCGGCGGTGGCGACGGCGGCGACCCCGTGGCCCCAGGAGCGCCCCAGCCCAGGGCGCCCGCGGCGCGCCCTCTGCGCCCCTCACCTGGTTTGGCGCCACAGGAAGGTCTGGATGGGCAGCGGGATGCCGCGGCCGCTGTCCTGCTCCTGGCCCTCGGAGCTCTTCCTCTTCACCATGATGGTGGCTCCCGGGAGTCCTACTGCAGGACCCAGCGCCGGCTCCTCGCAAGCCGCCGCCTCCTCCTCCTCCCGCTGCTCCCCCCAACTCTCATCCCCTCCTTCCCCCAGGCAGAGCCGGCTCTCTCCGCCCTGGTCCCCCGTCTCTCTCCCCTTCCCCCACCCCTCCCCGCGCGTGGAACATGGCTGCGGGAGGAGGGGAGGGCTGGAGGCGCCGCGGAGCGGGGAGGGGGGCGCTCGGAGGAGCTGTCCACCTCGCCGCCCCCGCGCCCGCTCCTTGCTTTCAGCACCTCCCACTGTGGACAGCGGCCCGCGCCGGGCGGCCCAGCCGGAGAAGCGAGTAGGGGGCAGGTTGAGCAGCAGGGGGATGGCCGAAAGAGTCCACGCTCCGCATGGCACGCGCACGCCAGTCCCCTGCGCGGCCTCTTCAGCATCCAGGATCCGGCTTCCCCCGCTCGGAGATGCACCCCAGGAGTGTCCCCTGTCCTGCTTCCCAACCTCTGCATCCGGAGAGTGTCACCGTCTGGGGAGGAGGAGCTCTGGAGAGCCGCAGAGCAGTCACTAACCTGGCATCATTCGCACATCTAGCAAGGAGGTCAGGAGTCCACCCTCGGGGTTTAGCAGGAGCAACTCACGAAAATCATTAGGAGTGTAAACCAGGAAGGAAGGCGAGCTTGGCAAGTGAGAGGAAGACAGAAAGTTCTCTGGTGTGAGGATTTATTTTAAAATGGTAACCACAAGAAGTTAACCTTGCTTGTTTTACCAAAGCAGAAACGCAGAGTGCCCGAACTAACCAGTTTTGGGTATCCGTTCATCACAAGTGGGGGAAGAACATTTGAATCAGGCTATGGGGAAAATGTGGTTTATTTTAACACATTAAATGAATTGGGGTGATCCTGTTCACTCCAGGGATGCCTGCCATTTTCCTTCAGTTTTACTAGTCAAATATCTATGTAGTTTATGGTTGGATTCGCTTTCGATGTACCATCTAGCTGTGAAACAAGTACAAGGTAAGGTGAGGTAGGGTAAATCAGTCTTATTAGAAAACCAACAGTATGGATCCATCTACCTGCAAACAATCAAAATAACACAGTCATATTCCTTTCTGAACAAAGATATTTGTGTAACCCCATGACTTCATCTCACATATTAACAACTCTATATGGAATATTATTTTCTGAGTCTAGTAAATAAAACTATATGGTATATATGGATGGAAATAAACTCTCCATTTATGTTCTTGAAGTCATCTTTTTTTTTTTAATTTAAAATTAGGAATTGGACCCAGGGGAATTCAACCACTGAGTCACATCCCCAGCCCATTTTTTGGCTATGTTGCTGAGGCTGGCCTTGAACTTACAATCCTCTTTTCTCAGCCTCCCTAGTCACTGGGATTACAGACATGTTCCACTGCATGGGGCTTCAAGTCATCTTTTAATATGAATCTCAAAATATGGATCTTGAAAAAGAATCTAAATAAAATTTATTCAGTGCACATTTATTAAGTGCATTTTATACAACAGGCACTATGCTATGGTGACTCCTACTCACAGCATCTCATAATATTGAAGGGAAGACACACATGCAAACAGAAAATTTCCATGAGAAAGATGAAAATAAGTTCAGTTATGAGCAAAACAAAACAAAACAAAACAAGCAAAAACAACAAGACAGAGAATCCAGGCAGGAATTCAGTAGAGATAGACTTTGTATGGTAGGCTAAAAAGTTTGTAAAGGAAGACTTTAGACAAGTGAAATACAAATTTCATTTCCTTAAGTGTGATTGACATGACGTGGCAAGAAGTCATGTGAAGTTTGTCTGAAATAGGCAAAAGGTATAGATACCTTACTACTAACACTGCTTAGAGAGAGAGAAATGTCCTGTGAATTCTTGAATCAGGTCATGATAGCAGAGTTATAAATAAGGATGTGAGTTTGAGTCATATCACAGAGATAGAATTAGTAGGACTTGATGACCAAGTGGGCATGGGAAAGGAAAATAGAGAGTAGAGTTGTTAAGAGCTTAGATCCTGAGCCAGATGATTTAGACCCTTGCCCTTCCACTTACTAGATATAATCCCCTGTGCCAAAATCTCCACACACTGGTACCTATCCCACAGAGATGAGGAACAAGATATCAACACTTACCAAGAATCTAAGAGAATTCCTAATCTATAGCAAATCATCAGAAAATATCAACAGAAGCTCCAAGTTTTTGGCATCGAACAACTGCAAAAATAGCAATCTCATTCAAAGAGAAAAGGTGGCAAGGACAACCATGATCTTATTTTTATGTGTGTGTAGGGGGACATTAATGACTTCTCCTTGACTCTACATTGGAAATCCAAATAGCTATTATTAGGAGGCAGCTAGAAATAGGTATTTGGAGTTCTAAAGAGTTAATCAGGTAAGATAGACCAATTTTGTAGTTAACTTTCTGCAAAAAGTAGTTGAATCAACAGAAATAGGTAAAATCCAAGGAAAATATATGGAAAGAGAAAAGGCCCAAATTGTAAGCATAGGGACCATCAACTTTAGTCTATTGTCACAAAGGATGCTGTCAAAAGGTGAGAGCATAGGACAGGATAGTGGCAAAGGCAGAATTCTAAGATGGAGCTCAAGATCCCTACCCCTTGGTACATACACACACCTTCTCCTAGTTATTCAGTGAAATTCTGGTTTAGATGTTATTAAGAAGTGATGTATGTAAACTTTCTGGAGTTTTAAAAAAACATAGGTAGATTTTATTACTTGGTTTTATGTTTACAGAAAAATTGAACAAATAGTACAGAGTTCCATATACTCCCTCTCCTCCTATCCTGCCTAGTTTCTCCTATTATTAACATATTGCACTGGTGTGATACAATTATTATTGATGAACCAGGATTGACATATTATTATTAAGTAAAATCTTTAGACATTAGACTTCCCTGTGTAATATGGTTCTACAGGTTTTGTCAAATAATGTCAAATATTCATCATTATGGTATCATACAGAAGTTTTAGTACCTTAAAAAATCCCATGTGCTTTGTCTTTTCATTCTTCTTCCTCTCCCATTCCTTACCCCTGGCAGCCATTGATCTTTTCACTGCCTCGGTAGTTTTGCCTTCTCCAGAATATTACATGGTAAGAATCATACAATATGTGGCTTTTTCAGATAAGTTTTTCAGCTAACAATATGCATTTAAATTTCCTCCATGTTTCTTGGTATCTTGATATCTCATTTCTTTCTATTGCTAATATTTCATTGTATGGATGTATCACACTCTATCAATTCACCTATTGCGTGACATCTCAGTTGCTTTCAGTTTTTTAAAAATTGTTTGTTGTAGATGGACACAATATCTTTATTTACTTATTTATTTTTATGTGGTACTGAGGATCAAACCCAGCACCTCACACGTGCTAGGCAAGGGCTCTACCAATGAGCCACAATCCCAGCCCTGCTTTCAGTTTTTAACAACTATGATAAAGCTGCTGCAAACCTTCATGTGCTGGTATTTTTTATGGAAATGAGCTTTCAGCTCATTTGGTTAAATACCTAGGAGTGAGATTTTTGGATTGAATGATAAGATTATGATTGTTTTGTAAAAAACTGCCAAACTGTCTTTTAAATTAACTGTACCAAGGAGGTTTTTTGTTGTTGTTGTTTTTGTTTTGTTTTGTTTTGTTTTTCCTGGATAAGAGGACAAATTTATGGGCTAGAATTAAAGAGTCATTAAAGAAAGAATAGTTAAGGATATTTGGCAGAGGGGACAGTTAGTGAACAAGGTTCTGAAGGAGGCTGTATCTGGTGCACAGCTGAATTGATCATACTTGGTTGGAGAAATAATTTCTGTAATGGGAGATCAAAAGGGAAGAATGGTTAAGATTAAGTAAAATAGAGGAAAGATGAGAGAACACAAAATTTCAGGTTTGATGGCTAATGCCAGCTATAGAGTAATTGATAAGGTCATTTTCTAAGAATGACATTTGATTGGGAGGGAGCAGGGCACTTGTCAGAAAAATTATTAAGAGCAGATAATGTATATTGAATACTTGTGTGTCCAGATCTGTTTCAAGTGCATCGACCAATTAAGAGAAAAATCAATGTGTAAATAAGAAAAAACTGAGATACAGAAAGGTTACATAGTGTAGTAAATGATGAAATAAACTGTAAAGTCTGACTTCAAAGTTCTGCCCCAACTTTGCACTATAATACTGAGTATTGTGTAGTCGTGAGAGTTTGTAATAAGTGCTATGAGTCACGTAAATGGAAACTGCTCAAGGACATAGAAAAGAATTGCTCCGTTCATGGTAAAAGTTGAAGAGTTAATGTCCCTTTCCATTCCTGAATATCCTTGAGGCAATGAGTCATCTGGGGGTGGGAGAAGTCTAAAATAAGCACTGTCAAGATCAGTTTTCAAAATAACATTTTCGTGGAGAATCAATATTACTATTATGGTGTACTCCTTATATACCCACTTAAACTACCTCCCACCCCCACTTTTTTTTTTGTCTTTTGGAAAGAAACCTGTCTTATCCACACTTCCTTCTTTCATATATTTCTTTTAAAATTAAAGTGAACACTGTTAGAAGAAAGTTGAGGACTAGTTCATGTAGTCAACCTCAACACTACAGTCAATGAATCAATTCAATCTTTTAATCCCTCTATTTTATTGTGCAAGACAACGGGTTGAATGTGAAGCTTTCCCAAAGATGGTGCCTGGTGGTGGGGTGGGCTTGGGCCAGAAGAGATAACAAGTTACTGGATCTTAGGAAACAATAAAAGTAAATTACAAGTTCTGGGCAGATGTAGCAAAATGTATGTCATATCTGAAGATTATCCTCTCTTCCTAATGGAAGAGCACATTTTGATAGTGACCAGATGCCAGTTTTCCAGATGTGTACAAATGTCAACATTCTTGGCAGATAGGCTGAACACAGGAGAAATATGGCTGAGTTTTGGAAATGATTGCTGCAGTGAGCAAAATCCCTTTGAGGACATTATTCTGCTGGTCTTTATTCCTCCCTATTTTCATATGGCTGGGCACCAGCCTAAATAGAATTTCCTCATGTAAGTTGGTTTAATTAACCTGCCTAATATAGTCCTTCATAGTCTGTCCTATAAACATTCTATTAACTCTTCCGTTTTTTACTTTATGAGTTCATCATTCTCTGAATATATCATTTTTATTTATTTTACAATTTGCTTGTGCTCAGCCTGGAGAATAGCAAGAGAATCTGTAAGTTACCTAGGAATAAGTTGTTATGGTTTGGCTATGAGGTGTCCAACAAAAGCTCACATGTGAGATGATGCAGGAAGGCTCAGAGAAAAATGATTGGATTCTGAGAGTCTCAACCTAATAAGTGAATTAATCCCTGATGGGATTAACTGAGTGGTAACTGGAGGCAGGTGGGGTGTGGCTGGAGGAAGTGGATCACTGGGGACATGGTCATGGGGTATATATTTTGTATCTGAAGAGTGGAATCTCTCTGCTCTCTGATCATAATGTAAGCTGCTTCCCTTTGCCACATTCTTCCACCGTGATGTTCAGCCTCATCTTGAGCCCCAAGGAATGGACCCAGCTTTCTATGGACTAAGACCTCTGAAACCATGAGCCCTCAAATAAACCTTTCCTCCTCTACAATTGTTCTGGTCAGATCCTTTAGTCACAGCAGCAAAATAGCTGACTAAAACATATGTCTAACAAAAAGTATTTAATACCTTTATGGAAAAGTATAATAAATTGTCTAAAGGTAGAAAGTGTTGCAAAAGTACCATATTCCTGGGTAGGAAGAATCATTTTAATATGAATTAAAGCTCTACGTATCACTATAGGAAAAACTTCACAGCATAGTGTTGAGTGAACATAAGAACTTGTAAAATGATCTCATGGTATACTATTTTGTTTAAATATTTTAAATATGCCAAATAATGCTATACCTCTTCTGTTTATGGAGGATAAACAGGGGGACAGAGAGTTCAAAGACAGCCTTAGCAACTTATTGAGGCCCTAAACAACTCAGTGAGATCCTGTCTCCAAATAAAATCACAAAAAAGGGCTGTGGATGTGCCCCCTGGGTTCAATACCTGGTACCAAAAAAAAAAAAAAGCAACATCTTGTGTTACTTTTTAGGAAATACAGTCTAAGCAGGAGGAGTGAAACAAATATAGGTGGAAAGGAAGTTAGTAGAACAGTGTATTACCAAGCGGTACTCAGCCTCGGTAATGCAGATGATCACTTGATCTGAAGACCCACTCTAAAAACTTGCTTCTCAGAAAAGTGTATCTATAGAAGGAAAGGAGAGGAGTTTTGAACATCTGGTTTGCCATTTGGGGTGTTCTTTCACACTGTGGACACACACATATGGGTTCAGAGGGGGTCCTACAACATCTCATGCCTCAACATCAGTACCAGATTTCTGAATCACTACTCAAGGTATGTGGCCAGGGTGTTAGGCAAGATGCAGTTGGAAAGAGTCCCCAAAGTATTGGTCTTTGCAGAGGTGGCTGGAGCTGGAACAAGTGGTCACTGGCTCCAGAGACAGGTAAGACCAAGAGATATGAAGTGGCACATAAAGAGATGATAACACTCATTTTAAGACACTTAGGAGCAATGACCCTGGAGCCTGATTTCTTCCAAAAATCAGCATTGCTTCTCACAAGCCATGTAATGTTGGGATTGCCAGATAACATCTCTGGGAGTCAGTTTGGTCATCTGAAAAATGAGAATCAAGTAGCTATTTTGTAAGTTTGCCATGAGGATTAAATGAGTCAAGGCATTTTCTGATTTCTACTGTTGCATAACAAATGATTAGTCCAAATCTTAGCAGCATAAAACAACCATTTTATTGTGCTCATTATTTGTGAGTCAGCAATTTGGGAGGTCTCAGCAGGACAGTTCTCATTCTGAGTCTCTCATGCTGTGACAGCAAGATGAAGTTGGGACTGTCATTATTTGAAAACTCGAATGAGCTATCTGTCCAAGAGAGCTAACTCACAAGGCTGATGGTTCATGCTGGCTGACAGCTGGGAGCTCAGCTCAGACTATCCACTGGAATGAATATACAAACATGCCTTTCCTGAGTTTCAGCCTCGGGGTAGTTGGACTTTGCAGCTCACTTCACTCAGTGTGCATCCCAAGAGAATCTGGTAGAAGCCACATGGTCTTTTCCAATCTAGTCTTAAAAAGTCATGTGGCAACATTTCTGCTGCAGCCTATTGGTTTTAAGCAAGTTCTAAAGTGGTTCCAGAGTTAAGAGAAAGCAATATAGACCCAAAATCTTACAGAGGAATATCAAAGATTTTGCAGGGCTTATTTATTTATTTAGACCAGTTCTGTTCAAATTGCCCACCCTGACCTTCAAGTTGCAATCCTCCTGATTCAGGTTCTCCAGTCTCTGGGATTACATGTATGAAACATTGTGCCCAGCAAGCAGGTTTTGAAAATAACACAGTACAGCTAACACACTTGAAAAAGTGCCTGTCCTACTAAATCATTAGTATTATTCTTTTGACCAGATGACATAGCTTTTTAGCCTACCAAATGAACTTCTTCTGTAACTTAGTCTTCTTTTTCATTTTGTGACTTAATGCTGCAATCCACAGTGCCCCTGCAGAGTGACACTCAGGAAGATGGACAAACATTAGTGCAGATAATTGTCAGAGTCCCTGATACATAAATCCTCTAGTTTTGTGGAGAGATGGCTATAACACTTACATTAATTTTCCCCCCAGCTGACACCCTGTTAAGGCTTGTTAGTCAACACAACCCTGAAGCATGGGGTTATGTGACTCCGCATCATACTCTGGTGTCTGAGGAGCACAGGGGAGGGATGGCAGCTCCTAATGTTTTTAGGAAGCACTTATTTGAAATTATTAAACATAAATGGTCAGCTCTGGAATAGGTCAGACCTCTGTATTAACTTTCATTTTAATTGCTTCACCAGAAGAATTCATACTAGCCCTGTAATTACTATCAATTGTCTTACAGTTCTGTTTCAGGAGAACAAAAACCTCTTTCTTCTATAGATAGAGAAGAGAACAAAAGAAATGTGCATATTGTACGTTAGGTGGACGTAACCTTTTAAAGTCCACTTTCATTGTTCTGTGTTTTATAAACAATGACAGGTTTCAATGTGTAAATTATATGACAGTTTCACAGTGTTGGAAGCCAAGTGTGCTGAGTCACTGAGTATTCCTTTTCACTTAATTTTGGTATGGCTCAAAACATTTTTAACCTTCCGCTTTCATTATTATGCACATTGCCTTCTTGTGATGATGATGATTAGTGAGTTTTCACTTCATATTCTATTGAACGCAGGTGACTTCATTAGGTGGAAATGCTGAACAATCCCTTTGAAAATGATACTTCAATTTAATTTTTTTCTGGAAGTCTAGAAAGACTTTTTTATTATAATTATTAATGCATTTTAATTTACAAAATAATGGACTTTGCTGTGACAATTTCATACATGCACATTACATACTTTGATGGTGTCTACCCTCCCTATTACCTTCTCTTACCTACCTTCCCCCTCCCCCTGGACTCCCCTTTCCTAATGGTCCCCTTTCTACTTTCACGTCATCCTTTTAAAAACAATCTATTTTTCTCCTCCCTCCCTCCCTTCCTTCCTTCCTTCCTTCCTTCCTTCCTTCCTTCCTTCCTTCCTTCATTCCTTCCTTCTTTCCTTCCTTCCTTCCTTCACGTACAGTGCTGATGACTGAACTCAGGTCCTTAGACATGCTAAGCAAACTACCACTGAGTTATATTTACAACTACTTATAAAAATACTTTTAAAAATTTCTATATGCCATCATTTGTCACAAGAATGATGAGACTCATATTTTCCAAGCGTCTAAGCCACTTCTGCACAGGGGCTAGTTTATAAAAAAAGAAAATTGTTTAATTTAGAAAGTATATCATTTTAAATGTGGAGAGGCAATATGTGCACTTAAATATTCTATTGACATTTTTTATTCATGAAAGGTTGGTTTGTGTGTGATTGCCTAAAATTTCAAAAGTATTTTAATTGGTGGAGAGAGCCCTGTGATGCTGGGCTGCCCCATGAAATCATCAGGGAGAAGCAGACTTGCTGCAGTACTTCCCCTCTGCTGCTGCCTGTCCTCATTCCTTAGGTTCTACTGTGTGTGCCCTCTTGCAGATGGCAGCTTCTGTCTATGACTCAGCATGGGGCAGAGCACCTACCCCAGAGCCTGACTCCTGGAAGCAGAACTTTCTCTGTTCTACAGTGAAAATAGCTCTTATTTCTTGCATCCTAAACTGCATCTGGAACTTTGCCTCCAGAAATCCGATGGTCTGAACATGGGTGGTACTTCTTCCCCATAGGAAAGGAATTCAATCTGCAGAAGCATTTGCAACTTGCTTTGAATAGAGTCAAATTCTGACAGCTCATGGTTTTTTCTTTTAAAGGGCAAACAATACCTACAGAGAGAACCAAAGAAATATATGGTAGTTCCTGGCATTGAATGAGAATGACAGAAATAAAATGAAATATGATTAAGGAGCATTAAGAACAGTACATATTTATAGTTTTAGAATAATTTTTCTTTAATTTCATCTTAGTATTCTCTAAGCTGAAATTAAAGATATATCTACTGATATATCTACTGACATATAGTAGATATACTATATATCTACTATATCTATCTATATAGTATAGATATATATACTATATATACTATCTATATATATCTATCTATATTTATATATATAGATAGTATATCTATCTATATAGTAGATATACTATATATCTACTATATATCTACTGATATATAGTAGATATAAAGATATATCTACTGATATAATCAATATCATATAAACCTTCCCACTCCCTCTGAGAATAGTCCATTTCACACTAGCTCTGAGTTATGGATATATCAAGAATCATCCCTTCTCCTGTTCCCTGATCAAAAGTGTGGGCACTTGGATCAATATCCCGTTATCTGACTAAGAAATGAACCACACACTTATTGATCCTGATGCTGATTAATTGGGATTCTAGAAGAGGTCAGGTAGGTTTCATAAAACTGGTTGTTCTCAATCCCCGTGCTTCAGATCTTACCAGAGGAATTTTTAAAATATTGAGTTTAAATACCATACCTGATCAGTTAGAATCTTTGGTGGAAGGAGCAAGACTCTGAGTACTTGTATAAACTTGCAGGTGATTTATTTTACAAGCAGGATGAAGAACCATTGTACCCTAGTCTGACTGAAACCAAAATAAATGTACAGTAGAAAAAAACAAAGAAATAGTCTAGCCTAATGTAGTGAAGGAGCAAAGTAAATAATTATGTATCTTTTACTATTATAATATAGTGAAGGTGGCTACATGAAAAACTGAAATAGAGAAATACATGGTGGCCCACACCTGTAATCCCAGTGGCTCAGGAGGCTGAGCCAGGAGGATTCCAAATTCAAAGCCAGTCTCAGCAAAAGTGAGGCGCTGAGCAACTCAGTGAGACCCTGTCTCTAAATAAAATACAAAATAAGGCTGGGGATGTGGCTCAGTGGTCTAGTGCCCTTGAGTTCAATCCCCAATACAACTCCACCAAAAAAGACAAACAAATAATTCTGTTATATCAAAAAATTAAGCAAAACTTTATTAAGAGGAAAAGCAGGAAAAAAATGTCTCCAAAAAAGATGCAATGTGCTCATTTCTACCTTCAGGCCTTTGATCAACATTTGGCCATGGGATAGTCCTACCCCAAAAGAAATTTCATAATTTATAATAATCAAAGTTCTTTAACTCCTGTAAGAAGTACTTCAAAACCCAGTTTGCCTACCCTAATTGTTTTGTTTTAGAATATGCTCAGTATTTACAGAGATAGGCAGTTTTGATGTTTCAGACTTTAAGTGATGGTCTTTTTTTTTTTCTTTTAATAATGGTCATAATCTTCAATTTGAATATATTTAATTATTCTTTTTTTTTCTTTTTGATATATCTTTTTTTTAGTATTTTTTATTGGTTCTTTTAAATTATACATGACAGGAGAACCCATCTTGGTATAATTATACAGCAGGGAATATATCTTTTTTTCACAATGTAGATTCACATGATTCATATAATCTTAAAACCCCATAAATCTTTATAGTTTTAAAACATTATACAAAGGAAATAATACTTAGTGGATCAACCAGGGTATTTAATTTGGAGCTTATTTGATTGGAAGAGAGGTCCTCAGACTAGGTTAAGTGAAGGGTAACATTGCAGGGCGGGGGACCTCACACACATGGAAGTTGTGCCCTTGCCTCACTGAATGGAACTTGTGAGTGATACAGGGTGCAACAAGGACCACAGCAACAGCTCAGTTAGAACTCCCTGTCCCTGTGAGTCAGCAATGCTCTGAGGACCCGCTCCTTTCTGTCATTTGACCTTCCCGTTGCCCAGCCTAGGGTTTGTTGCCCTGGCTTATGGAGTTCTCTGTGGCTTAAGCTGTGATGGAGTTGGGCGTAGACACTGTGTTCCAAACCACGACTCTCTGTGGCAGCAGGGGCTGTGGAGAGAGGGCAGACTCATTCCAAACCTCTGTGAGTCCTGTAGTGAGTGACAACTCCAGGCCAGTGGGGTGGCAGAAAAGGCATCTGTCTCCTCCTTTCTAATATGAGAGGGTTTATCTGGATGCAGCAAAAAGCAGCCTGAATTTACAGTTAGAGACCTGCGTTTGACTTTTGGCTCTTTTTTGAACAAGCCATATTTTGTGTAATCTTGGAAAATTACTTCATGTTAGTTTTGTTTCTATAAAATGTGGGAAGAATACATGCTCTACAGGATTATTTTAAGGACTAAATAAATAAAAGGTTGAAAATAATAAATATAAAAACACTAGACAAAAGAAAAGGAATAACCACTTCAAGGCACAGACTATCAGGTTAATTGTAAGGAAGGCAATGCTTACAAATAAATATCTACGTGGCTGTCCATTCTCACACAGGTAGCCAATGTGCCATTATATTGTGTCACGTGTGAGTTTTGTAGAACACTGAAGAATTTTGGCTACTTCACTTCCATATGTATTGGTGAACCATGTGGATGATTCCAGCTTCATGATAGCCCAAGTTCAAGAGACTTATTTATTTAAGTTCATACTGGGATGATATTAGAGAATAGGATCTGAAGTCATTTTGGATTGTGGAAGGGTGCAACTCTTAGACTAACACATACCAATCTCCTTAATGGTTTTTCTCTCCATCTTTGCTATCTTCTCCTTTGCCTGTGTGAGATAAAAATCAGAAACCATGAACCACATGAAATCTCAATGCACCCTGTCTCTAAATAAAATACAAAATAGGGCTGGGGATGTGGCTCAGTGGTCAAATGCCCTTGAGTTCAATCCCCAGTATAAATAAATAAATAAATAAATAAATAAATAAATAAATAAATTCAGAATGATTGACTCAATCGCCCAAAGTTATGCAACTATTCAGCAGGAAGGCCAGCATTAGAAAGCTCACATTCTTTATAATCTGCAACATGATTTCTCCAAGTTTAGGTTGAATTGTTTGTTTTAATAAAAATTTAACAGCAAACACTAATATGTTCTTTTATTATTAAAAAGATAATTTTCTTCTTGGAACATAATATTGTTTAGATGAGTTTTTTTCATCAGAGACATTCATGTAATTCACTTCTCAGCCATTTATTGTCTGTGGGGTCATGGTGAAATTATTTAACTTTATGAGTCCCCATTTTATTAACATGCACTGGATATAATGATATTAGAGTTATTGTGAAGATTAAAAGAGACAAAGTAGCAATACATGTAAGGTATATTTGAAAAGCAATATTTTGAGTCCCTTAAATGCATAATAAGTAATAAGGAACATAATTTACCCTATGTGTTTGCATAGAGATTGCTGAAAATTATAATTAACTGACTATGCAATTTAATTCTGCTTTTTAAGACTGGTTACTGTCAGTTTATGACTACTAATTACATATGAGATCCTTCTTTCTTTTGATTCATTTTCAAGGAAATGATGCTAAAGGAAAAGACTGACTCTTCACAAACACCAATTATCCTCTGTGCCCTTGCTATAAAATCTATACAGTCTTCCTCTTATAGACAAGCTTCTTTTACATCTAGAGAGTACCAACCTATTAAGAATGACATTTGTCTGATGACGAAAATATGTTATCTGACAAGAAAAAATATGCAATTCTTCAAAAGAGGCATTGGGTAATTTCCTTACTGAAAATGTTTGGATCATAGAATGGTGAGTTAGAAATATGCCACTCAGCAAGAAATGGTTCCTCTTAGATTTCTCGACTGGGGCACTAAAAATAGTTGAGTCTAGACCTTGCCATGAGTTCAAACACAAGAAAACAGATTCAACCAAGTGCCTTGTGTAGAGAATGATGGCATGCTGTGATTGAAACACCTTGTTTTTCTATATTTAATCCCTGTTTTAAAGAGTGAAAACTATTCATTTACACACTATTACTTAGTGTGATTCTGGTTTTTCTTCTTTCTTTTTTACATTTGTTAATATTTACGTTGCGGTGCTGAGGATTGAACCCAGGGCCTTGTGCTTGCAAGGCAAGCACTCTACCAACTCAGCTAGATCCCCAGCCCTGATTCTGGTTTTTCTGCTGATGAAAAATTTCCTTCTAAAACAAGAGTTTATCGTCTGTCTTCTGTTGGATTTTTCCTGCTTTGCATCCACTGTGTTGTTCTGAATGTGCTTCTCTAATCAAGCACGACTGTTGCCCCGGCACCAGAAGCAAGGGAACTGGCAAGAATGACAAGTCCTCTGTAAAAGCTGACCCACCAACTCAGCCCCTTCCCTTCTCATGCTGGAGCTGTCAGAAACACTTCTCACTTACCAAGAAATTGAAAACTATCTTAATTTTAGAGTGGGCATGCCATATAATGCAGAGTGTGCTCGCATGCATGTGTATGAAAATAGGAGTCAGATCAAAACAGAAAGTAATTCAAAGGCGATTATGTATAAATGATTGCATGACTGTATAATGCATTCAAGTCCATCTAGAGAAGATATCGCAATAAATTATGTAACCAAAATTAATCTACTGTGGTTTCCAGACTGGCCCTGAGGCAGAGCATTTTAAATCCATCAACCCATCATCCACTGCTCTTATAATGTGTAAATGAGAAAATTCAATAATTTTCATTTGAGAATCACAAATCACTCTGCAAATCTAATAGGCTAAAACACTAGGACATAAGAAAGAATTACTATCATTTTTGTGGCTGCAAGGGTTGGCTTAAGAACTGACTCTGAGGCCAACAAATGAAACAGTAATGAAACAGATTTTAATCACTTCTTTTAACCCCTGACGTTCCATTGGGCTGAAACTGCTTCAGGTACTTACCAAGGCTTGTTTTACCCTATTGCAAAATTTTATTTGTGCTTTTTATTAAACAAGCAAATAAAATCTACTTATATCTATTTAGAAGTCAGCGTCAAAGTTGGCAGCCATGAACTAGTAAATAACAAATACCAGTGCTTGTGAGCCAATAGGAGTAGAACCCGGTTTTCAGAAATAGTGGAAGGATGGGGAAGAGGCCAAAGCATAGAGAGATGCCTTTTTACCAGTGACAATGTTGACAAACATTGTGTGCCCAAGGAGAAAGGCTTTTCAAGAGGAAACATTTATATTCAGTGTTCCCCAAGCTAGGAGTGGGAGAAATGCATTTTAGATTGCCCTTTCAGAGTTGTAGAAGATATTTGCTTGCAAATGACTCGGTTAAGTTCTTTGCCCTGGGTTATATATGTGTGAAATTAAGAAGTACAGCACATGGAAACTTGCTCTGTCTTCAGCATCCACTGTTGCTCTGAAGTCACTGCCTGACCTAGCCTAACACTCAACAGCTTCACATTTCTTACATCGGGCAGACTACACATTAATTTTATCCTTCTGCAACATCTATTCATGTGGCTTCTGTGACATTTATTGTCTGGCACTCAGTTTATCTTCTGTTCACCTCCTTTTTCTCTACTTGGCTTTTAAATATAGAAATAATTCTAAGTCTCATTTTGGACTTTAACTTCTCCCTTTTGTGAGTCCAGCCTGGATATGTGCATCCATTCCTTAGGATCAACTGACATCATTTATATGTTAGGAATTTTCCAAAGTTCTGCCTGAGATTATAAACCTGTTAGATAAGGAAATGGGAAAAAATGTCAAGTATTATGATAGCCCAGCAAAATTAATAACTTTGTTTTGGCCTTATCTGGCTTGAGAATATTATTCCTAAACAACAGATCTTTCATCCAAAACCAAAATTGACATTCCTGATGTCTAATAAATTAATATCAAGAACAAATATAGGAATTAGAGAAAAAAAGACTCTCTCCCAACTTTGGATAGAACAACATTGGGGCAATGGACCACTTAAGAGCTGTCACTGATGATGACACAGGGGACTTGAGTATGACATAACTGGACCAATGTGAGGAAGGACAATGCAGCTGTCAAACTACTGAGTTAATATTTTAAAATTCAGTTCCTCTCACTTTATTTAAAGCAAGCAGCATCCACAGGGACCCAGAGAGGCAAGTCATGGACCTCAGGTAGTCACCAACATTGCATTCATTGACCCACCCTCAGGGGGAAATAATCCACTGGGATGAATGGAGATAGGATTTGTGGGAGATGCAAATTGTTATTTCCTATTTCTTGTATTTATCCAGTAAATAGGTCTCTTTCCTATTTTAAAAGTCTTGTTTTAGCAGGGCTCACTGTTAATCAATACAGTTGGGTTAAAGATGACTGAGGCAAGCCATCCCTCTTCCTCTTCCAGTCTCCCTGGCTTGGGACCATCCAGAATCTGGGCTGATATCACATATGCATTTTGGGTTATCATTTAATTTCTAAAATTAAGATGGGAATGAACAATTTTCTGAGATTTTCTTATAGATACTACATTGATGCCCCATGTTCTTCACCTGCAAGCTTCATCTGAGTTAATAGTATCATCATGTACTGGTTTACCCAAATTAAAAATCTCAAATTTATTTTTTTCTTCCTACTGTATCTTCTCTAAGTTTTGGCACTTTTAAAACTTTATTTATTTATTCATTTATCTTTATGTGGTGCTAAGGATTGAATCCAGTGCCTCACATGCTCTCTAGCACTGAGCCCCAGCCCCAGCCCCAGTTCTGTCAATTTTATTTTAAAAATGTCTTACATTTGTTTCTTCTTCCAGATCCTCCTGGTCACTCTCCTGGACAATCTGAAGTCACTTCTCCCTGGATTCCTCAACTCTAATCTCTTCTCCTAATCTAATCTCCACATGGTTCCCAAAATTACTTTTCAAAATTCTGATCTGATCATTCATTTCCCTCTGCAAAAACCTTTAATGACTGCTCTACTTTACACAATAGAATATAAACATCTAAATATGATAGGAGACACAAAACCTGTCTGTCTCCAGGTTTGTTTGTTTGTTTGTTTATTTATTTATTTATTTATTTGTGTCTTCATTTCATCTGACCCACTTATGCTCCAGGTGATTTTGTGTTCATAATGTGTCCTTCACTCATGACTTCATAGCCTTTGTCTTAAAAATCCCCTCCATTCCCTTGTCTGTCTTGGACTCCCTTTTCCCCCTGGGTCTTTGTGTGAACTTGAGCTTCCACATTTATCACTGTTTACCCAAGACTCTGGTTAGTTGGGTAAGATCTGTTTTCCTCACTTGACACTGGGTGTCTCCAGAGCAACACCCTCACTTGACTGTCTTGAGGGCACTGGACCAGATGGGGATGCAATAGCATTCAATCAGTGTTGGTGGAATTTATTTATTTTCTGTTTACAAGGGGATAGACATTTTGAAACTAGTCTAGCTAAAAGTGTAGAAAAGACAATTGCACCAAGATGTTAAAATGGTATTCTTTTGGCCTGAGAATCTACTGATGGGCTAGTTTGATGGACATTGGGTCACAAATGTGAAAGAGAAAAATTACCCCTTCCCATGTGCAGATTTATAGTGGAATGGTTATCAAGGACTTGTTACTCTCAGGTAAGGGACACCAAAAGGGGGCATAGAATGAGATTTGGTGACCGTGTTTTTTGGACAGAGATGCCATTTTGTCTGTGGGTCACACTTTCCTTTTAGGAGAGATATGGGGAGCGACTAACCCCTTACTCTTAGCTTGATAAAAAGAAGATTCATAGAGTCTAGTTGGAGAGCATTGAAAGGTGGTCCATGATGTTGCAGATACACATGTTGAGAAACTCTAGATTTATACACTTTGGAGAAATCTAGTAGCCAGTGGAGGACTGATGGCTCTGGTTTTAAAGCCAGAGGAGTGCTGCAGATTAGGATCTGCTTCCACTCCTAGAGTTGCTGGAGCTAGTGGGAAGGCCATATGGGAGAGGAAGTTGGAGAGAGACGTGTGGATCCTGTCCAACAGGCCTGCCTGCATAGAAGAGGAGCCTCAGCAGAAAGAGGTTGTGGTGTGCCACTGGGTGCCCACCCAAAATGGAAAGATCTGCTTAACCACCATGGTTGCAAAATCCCAGACTTCCACCCAGACTTCTCCTTCTCCTAGAGTCTTATCCCTGGAGGCTGCAAAAACAGCATCTTTTGAGAAAAAGACACAGTGAGCACACAGAGAAGAAAGCAGAAGGACAATACCCCATTCTCAACACAAGCTTCCAGCCTGTAGGCCAACCATGGTGTAGATCACACATCGGGTTCAGAGTTCTGACTCTTCCATATGCTAAAAATATTTGTTTCTAAATTGAGATTCTTTAGAAATTGAGATTCTTTAGATTCTCTCTCTCTCTCTCTCTCTCTCTCTCTCTCTCTCTCTGTGCACTTCACCACTGAACTACATCCCTAGCCCTTTTTATTTTTTATTTTGAGACAGGATATTGTTAAATTGCTTAAGGCTTAGTTAGGTTGCTGAGGCTGACCTCAAACCTTTGATTCTCCTGCCTCAGCCTCCCAAGTGGTTAGAATTACAGGCATATGCCACCACATCCAGCTATAAGATTCTTTTTGTAACCAGCTGAATTTTATTGTCTTGCAGTGATTTAGAATTCATAGGTCTGCCTTTGTGTTTAGCTCAAGGCAGGGAAAGATTTCTTCCACTAAATAATGTTTAAAGGTCTGTAAGAGACAAAAATAACTTTGTATTTTGATCACAAATCATGAGTTATACTTGTTTGCCATGCAGGCAAACAGGAAAAGACAAAGCACTTCACAGTGAGTGATTTCTTCTCTTTCTACATTTCATACAGAATAGTAACTGAGAAGTCTCCATGATATTTGTGTCTCAGCTTTCTGACATTAATTTAAAAAATCAGCATTTTTCATTTACTGATATTCAAAATCAAAAAGACTCTCTGAAACTCATATTCAGGCATTTTCACATTTGGTGCATGAACTGAAGACCCTTGTTTTAATCATAACATAAATGATAAGCTATACTTGTAATGAAAACAAGAAATTTGTTAATGATACTCCAAAATGAGAAGGAAAAAGAGCCTCTAAGAAGGCGATAAGGTGGTAGAAGCGAGGAAGTTAAAATATTTAGGTACTAGTTTATTTTATAAGTGAACACATCTATTTGAAAAATTCATTTTCTGATCTATGCAATTTACAAACCTGCTGGTCAAGTGATGCATATTGTAGTATAAATAGTTTACTCAGTTTTCCTAGTAATTTCCAAATAAGTTATTGATTTTTAGGAATTGTTGTTTGATCTTTGCTTGTCAAGAGGTCAGCCATGATTTGACTGAGAACCACGTAAAATTCTTCCAGTGATTTCTCTTCAGTCAATTGTCATCGAGTGACTGGCATTTATTTTAAAAAAAGGAATTGCTTTACATTAATGATATTGCTTACCATTTATAATTCTGTTTCATCATTTGCTGAATTAACAGCAAATATATGAACATTTTTCTAGACTTTGTAATACTGAGATTTGTATATAATATGTATTTTATATCTTTATTATTGGCTATTCTAAAGAAAGTTATTTAGATTATTTAATTAGGTAAAACAGTTCCTTAGAAGAAAGATCTCGTGTTTGGCTGCTTTGATCAAATTCTGGCTATTCTATGAAATTTGAAACAACCTCTTTATTCCTTCAACTTTCTCATCTATAAAATGGGGATGCTGATAATTACAAAACTCTTAGTATTGAAATTATATTAAAAGGAGACCGGATACAATCACTAAATAAGTATAAAATTAATATAGTTAATGGCCATTTCCTTTGGGATTTAAAATGGGGGCGAATTTCAACAGGAACCATAAAAAGTGTTTTCCTTATGCATTATTACCACCAGATTGCCCCCATGGGCCATCTTTTGCTTATAACCAACCTCCTTCTGCTGTTGACCTCGGGAGGCTGTAATGCCTCTTTGATAGCAGTTGCTTAGCTCTTTTACTGCTGAGTTCAAGTCCCGGGGCTGGTCTATCGCTCAGTGGTAGAGAGCTTGACTAACCCATGTAGACTGCTGGCTTGCATTCCCAGTACCCCTCACCTCCCACCAACCAGCAAACAAGATAGGAGTTCAAGTTCTGAGGTCTCTGCAGTTCCCATCTAAAGACCACCTAAGGGATGTCCTGGGGGTGACGAATGGAGATTGGTAGCAGGTGCTTATAGACAAGGTGTGGTTATAGGAGCACTAGGAGCTCATCAGGATATCTCCAAAGGCACTGACTCCTCAGTGAGTTCCAGTCTTCTGCCTTGGCAGGAGTTAGGGGAGGGCACGTCATTGTCAGGAGTGGGCAACTGAGAGCTGTGGCAGGTTGACTGGCAGACTGCAGGCTGCTGGATGCTGGCACAGACCTCCTACACTGTCCATCTGGGCTTCTGAAACAGCTGGTAGTACCCAGGCTGGCCCTCCAGAGCCTTTGTGGGGACAGTAGCCACTGTTGGTGCCTGGAAGGCAGGACTTTTGTGGGAACTAGAGCTGGATCTTGGAGGCTGCCTGCTATGATAGGTGTTAACCTTGTAGGTCCTGGAATTGGAGGATGACTGGAGCCCAGGGAAGGTCTGGGTGGCCCCAGGCAGGTAGAGGCTTGGAGAGCAAGCCTTTCAACATGATAACAACTTACTCAGCTACATAAGGGGTTTGGTGCCTGAAGATTAGCACTGGGCTCAAGGACTCAGCACTCCCTTGTCTAGGTTAGAGCATTTCCCCTTCACACCTTTGTTTGTTTCTTCTTAAAGTAATAGGCAATTCCTCAATAAGTTCAAGGTAACTGAGTAGGACAGCAGTTGCCATTTCTCACTTGACAATGAGTTCTTCATTTATTTACCTATCATAGGGTGGGAGAAACGGAGCAACAACTCCGCCACATTTTTCTTTTTACTTTGATTTCATGATAAATGTAGTTGGCACGAAAATTACCAGTTGCTAATGTCAAATTAATGCACTACTTAAAGGCTTCTTCCTTTTTTTCCTGGAGACAGGGCCAAATCTACTAAATAAATTTTTCCTGAGGGTCCCTGTTGCCCTGAAGATTCTAGTCTGACCTCCCTAACTTCACTGTAAGATTAGGGGGCTTGTTCTTTTGTACTTTTGTTTCACAGGATGAGGAAGAAATTGGGAGGGAGAGGACCAGGCACTGAGTTCAGGGGTTATAAACTGTAAATCTGCAGTGCCACGCCCACAGCGATGCCAAAGTGAATAAAGTAGTCTGGGAAGAAAAAGAGGTAGAGGAGAGATGTGGCCACAGACTGACGCTGGAGTACCCATGGATCTGCTCCAGGCAGCTGCTATCATGCCTAATCTGTTACCACTTTAAAAGAAAATTGAAATGTGAAATGTGTGTGTGTACGTGTGGAATTCTCAGTTCAAAAACATTGCAAGCCCAACAAAGCACACCTGGAAGCTGCAGATCCACTACCCCAACTTAACCCCCCCAGGGAAGGAGATTTCAGTGGAATTCCAAGAGCAGGAGTGGGAGCAGCTGGGCTGTTTGTATTACAGAAAAGACATGGGAGGAAAAAAAAGGAAGCTTCAACAAAGTGTGTCTCTCATACTTCTTCAAGAAAAGCTGGTGAAAGATTTAGTGTTTGGAAACAGTTTTGGAATGCTAAACTGTACTTTTGACAGCCCTCCAGCCCTGAATTATTTAGGTCACTGTTCTACAAGTGCATGCCACTTCATAAATGAGAAGAGGAAGATGTTTTTCCCTGCAAGCTACACAGAATGTTATCCTGTCATCCTACATTATATTTGAGTTCTTCCCAAGGCAAGTAAAATCATCTTTGCCTGGTTAATTAATAGAAAGGGGAATCAAGAATTTGTGATTTATGTAACTGGACAAATAAATATCTCAATCTCTTGCAGGTTTTAAAGACTCTTTGGATAATAACATGGGTGCTAATTTTGGAAAAGATTATTATTAAAGAGAAATACTAATGATTTTGGATAGACTGTCCCGAAATCTAACCAAAGGACAACTCAATGGGAAGTGAAGAGAACATTGATAAGAGAGGCAGGTATTAGCCAAGTTAGGATATTTGAGGCTGGCAAACCTCTACCACCATCTATTTCCAGTCACAACTTCGCACTACTTGGTATCTAAACTGTTTGAGATCAGAGGTAGTGTTGTCTTAAAAATAGTCTTTGGGATAATTTATTTCTGTTAGAGGGTGGTGATGGAGCTTTTCGCCTTAAGCCCTTCAGCAGCGATCATTGCTTCTCATATTTTCACGTGCAAAGGTACCAGGAACAGGAACATTATATGTTGTCTGGGCATGGGGAACAAGAATTTGCATTTTTAACAAACTCCCAATTAAGACCTCTATTTGATTTGAGTAGCAAGGAGTCAGACGCTGACTAACAGTAGTAAATACGCTGTGCAGATTTGGTGGGTATTTGTTTTTATGACCTGTACAGATCAACTCCTCTCTCTTCTTGCATTAGCTGTCTGACTTCATTTTGGAGGGAACATTTTATTCTTACATTCCTCGTATTCTCCTTCCATCCTAATCACCTGTGAAAGAGTCTATTAGGTGGCCCATCAGCATAATTGGTCAGGTAATCCAAATAGTCTGAAGATTTTCAGACCCCACATTGTCAAGCACTACCGAGAAAGAATCTTTCTTTGAAAGGAAGTCTGGAGTTTCTGGTGCCTATTATGGAAGGGGAGCCCTCTGGAGATTACACGGAAGAACCACCAAGATTTGGAAAAAAAGTTTCCTGATAATGTCTTTTGAGTGCCATGCCTGAGGTAGATACACCCATCTAGTCAGTTTCTTGAAATAGTAAATTCAGCTTTATGCTTAAACCAATTTAATCTGAGTTTCTGTCACTCACAATGGTATTATGTGGTTAAAAAAAAAAAAAACCCAATTCTCTTATCAGTTAGATGAGTTCATATAAAATTGCTTACTATAAGGATACATACACAAAACAGAACTAGCAGTTAGGTGACAAGCAATTTTATTTTGCAAAACAATCACTATACAGCAACAAATACATTTGCAAATTTGATTGAAAAACATGAGCTAACTACAACCAGCCATTGAAGAAATGCCTTTCTATGGTAACAGGCTCTAGAATTATCAGAAGAAAGAAACCCCCCACAGATTTGTAGTGGCATGTTGGAACCTTGGAATCCCAGCATACAAAGTATACATTTTGTTGATTATTTTTTTCTTTTTGCTAAAGTTGAAGTGGACTTTTATGATTGGCAGTTTTGAGTTTGAAAATAGTCTTTTTCCTGCAGAGGGACTTGGCCTCCACCTACACACCCAGGCTAAAATTTCTAGGTGTGAAAAAACAAACATAAGTGCTGATTTTAGCACATCCATCATTGAAGGAATGCCTGGAATTTGCCTTCCCAGTGAATCTACTTTAACTTTGCTTCTTAGACCACAAATGGTTTACTTTCCTTCTTGTAGCATGAGAAATAGGAGAAAAACTATATATTGCAGCTATGTCAGAATCAACATTTATATTATTTCTTTAATAATGCTGACACGCTGTTTTATTTTGGCTGATGGGCCCAGTTCTGCTGTATTACTCTATGTGTGTGTGGAGAAGTCCAGGCATGATCTGTACATTCTTCTTTGTAATGACACTGTCGTTTCATTCAGTCTTCTTCAGCCAGAGCTAGCTGGTGCTACACAGGTGTCTTACTTATGGGGGGGACTTCAGCCCATCATCCTGCTGGAACTCAGCAGGTGAATCCAGAGTGAGTTAGTTCCTAAGTGAACATGGCCTTTGAAGCTCATCATGAACTCAGATCATTCCTGCATTGTTGTAAGGTATCCAATTTTCAGTTGCAGGTGACCCAGAGAGAGGGAGTTCATTGGAGAAGGTGGCCTTTAACTCTTGGTAACTCTGGATTACTTATGTATTCTTAAACAGGTTCTCAAAGGCTAAAGCCAGAGAGAAACTGGCATTAGAGGATCTAGAAATGGAACTAAGAAGCTTTCATTTCTAGATCAGCGTATGTGTCCCCACAAAAGTGGTGTTCAAAAAGCTTAATTCGAGTCGTTATCTTAAGAGTGAAGGCAAGATGGGTTCCACCCCATATTCCCATAAGAAGACATTTTCAGTCTGTGCTGGCACAAATTTTCATTTTCTTTTTGTTAACTTTACAAAAAAATCACATTTTCAGACAAAACAAGGGCATTTATGTATTACAATTATGTTGTGATTAGAAATAAACATTTTAGTGCCTAATCTATTAATGTAATGCCTTGTATGACTTTAATTTGGACGTGTATTTGTAAGAAAATGAATTTTAATATACAAATCATATTTACTTTGTCTTAACTTTTATTAAAAAAACATTAAACTAGCTTGAAAAGATTTTTTTTCAATGTTAAAACTATTCTAACTTGCTGATAACTTATTTTTTCCTAGAGAACTTTAATCACTAACTAACAGTATCAAAACATGTAAGAAAATACCCTTGGTCTCCACACGATAATTCTATCTCCTATTTTCTGGTGCACTTCACAAGAAGGTGATGAATAAATTGCCCAGATTGATGAAATCTCACAGAAATTACTAGGCAGAAAATAGACACACCCATAAACCTACTCAGTGATTTCTAGGTTTTTAAAAAAATAACTGATTTATAAATGGTTTAAGACATGTGTGCCTCTGTAAACCCTAGTGGAGAAAGGATGGTGAGGTTTGTTCCCAGGGTCCCTGGGGGCTGTCAGGTTGCATGTCCAACAGGGCTCACAAAGTGACACCTGTGTCTCTATCTTTGCTTCCCTTGGCTTCTTGCCTATGATGTTCCTACACTTCTGTTGTCTAGTCCACGCCTATCATTGCAACCTTTATGTTCAGGAAATGATTTGACTTATAGAGATCAAAGACCTAGTAGAAATTTTGTCTTCAACTGTTTAGATCCAGCCTACCAGCCCTGAGCAAGAAAAAGAACGTGTGAAATGCCAAAAGTGTCCATCCAGTTGTGTAACTCAGGTCATGGACTATTTCATTGCTTCGTCAGTCTAAGATGAATGATTTGTAAGTAGACTAATTCATTTGTGATTTCCAGACTATATATAAAGTCAAGATGGTATTACCTACTGATAAAATAATACTAAGTCACACTGTGTTCCTTTACAGAGCACAATGTTAGAGTCGTGGAAAAAACTGATTTGGATATCTGTGTCTCAAATGTTTCATAGCTACAGCTTCTCAAAAAAATTGTTATTTTTCCTTTCTGATCAGGGGATCTTTACTTTGGGTAAGGAAACCAAATAACTCCTATTAGAGAATTTAACAAGCGGGTACTGTTTGAAAGAATGGGAACACATGTCCCAAATGACCACTCTTAGTTTCAACTTTAGCAAATGAAAAAAAAAAAAGAAAGAAAGAAAGAAAAATAAATCTTAAGAAGTTGGTTTCCTGAATGATGATAGGAATAAAACCCAAACAATTCTGTAATTAAAAATGAGATATATCCATAATCTTAAACCAACAATCTGTAAACCCATTATGTATAACTGGACCCACCCCCACAACTCCATGATGGTGAAAGCAAAGAAAAATAATTTTTTCTAGCATCACGGGAGAGACTTGTATCTGGCACTAAAACAGGGTTACAGCTTTGAGTTGTTACAGAAAGCAACTTCATGCTAAAACTTTTTGTCTTTTTTAATGTATTTTTTTTGTAATAGGGAGGAGAACCCTGCTAACATCTACTTTCACATACCTAAAATCGCAACACCAAAGGGTGCAGGAGACACAGATACTGTGAATAAAGAAGTATAATATTCAAGTATATGAGGAAGTATCACAAATGGCCACAGAGAAATATATATATATTTATATCTATAATACTGTATCAAACAGATGGAAAGGGGGTGTGAAACTGGTAGTGTGGACACAAATCTAGCCAATCAACTGACATTCTAATCAGACATGAGTCCATCCTAAGGAAAGTACGTCATTCCTAAGAGACGCACTTTTACACCACTTCCTCAACCACAGCCCAAATGCTTTGTAACTATTTTTTTAGTTAGTTAAATAATTTATTGGATTGACATACTCTGATATAATTATCCAGGTCCCAAATGTTAATAACTTAATTGCATCTTTCTTCCCATTTATACAAAATAACACTTTAAAAAAACTCATTTCTTACATGCTCTTCCCTTCCTGCAATCAGACTTCTTGATTTATTTTAACCTGAAATAAGTTACAATGGGCTGTTTTTATCATTTCGCCCAGAAACAGAACAGTGAAATGAGCAGCTTGGATTTTAACAAGGCCTTTCAGAATGTAGTGGATAGCCGTCAGGCACATGAAAGGTAAAAATGCAATTTTTAAAATAATAATAATACTCCATGCAAAACAGAGCAGAGCGAAAATAATTGTCCAATTGTACCCATGTAAAGCCAGTGTGTTCCTGTTGCAAATGGAAATCAGGTCAATTTCTGCATATACTATTCATTTTTATATAAAATTGTAACAATTACTACAGTTTGGGGATGAGATTATTTATCTTATGGTTTGTAAAGAATGAATATAACACCTGCTCAGAGCCCACTCCTGCCAAGAGCTCATGCCTAAATATTACTCCAGTGCTAGATGAGAAATATTCATAAGCCCTGCTTAGCGAGTGCCGCAGTGACATCCTCAGCCAAAGTGGCAAGCTGAGGAGATTCGAGCAGGTTGATGCTTCCAGAAGAGGAGACGTTGCTGAGTCGTCGGGGTGATGCCACGCTGGATCTGCCTGGGGACTGCGTAATGATCTCAGCCCCGTGGTCCACGCGGGCTTTCGCGTGCTCCCTGAAGTTCAACTTTTGGCTGTCAATCTGTTTGAGACAAGCATCAGTTCTGATTAACTCAAGCATCTTCACTGGCCCCTGGCTCTTTCCCTGTGTCCCAGAGCTGACACTAATGTGACTTATTTCCAGTTCTGCCATTCCTTCTTCCTGTGTGCCTAGGTCTTCAATCTGGAACCCATTTTGACAAAGGATATTTCACAAGAACATTTTTTTTTTTTTTTAAAGACAAGGTTGGCTCATGTTTTTCTTTCTTACCTTGACATTACCACCTCCAGGTACATGGTGAGCGTTGTCAAGTGATCCCACTTTTGCTTGGGCCTTTTCTTTGAAATCCAGTTTTACACTCTCAATTTTCACACGTCCACCACCTTCGAGGAGAAAGATTTTTAAAAGCCTTGCTAAAATTAAATCTCTTGTTGTGATGACTATTTCCTCCAAATGATTCTAGTAGATAGACCAGGGAAGACTACAAACTTATTAGCTCTACTATCCCTCTGGGGGTGAAAGGAATCTTTTAGAATTTGTAGTACATACTATTTCCCCCATATGATCCCAGGTGATGATATTCTTCTTAGTTTGTTATATGAATTGCTTTACATATTAATACCTTTCTTCTTTATCTGTGTCTACCTTAGAAATCAGAGCAGGTTTTCTTATTGGTATAATATAAAAATGCTAAAAAAGTAACAATGAAAATAAAACTTTGAACTTTCAGTCTTTTATTTCTAATGGACAAAGTTAAAGGGAAATGGAAACTCTTCTTTATGGTAACAAGTCAACTTATTCAAAGAAGTTTTAGGCTGGAATGGTGAAAATACAGGCAATACATAGTTGGCCTTTGGTATCCACAGATCCTGCATCCTTGGATTGAAAATATTTGGTAGAAAAAAATTGCATCTGCACTGGATACATACAGACTTTTAAAGCCTTATCATTTCCTTAAAAGCATCACACACACACACACACACACACACACACACACAAACATGTGTATGATACATGGTACTATAACAAATATATATGAATATATATGGTGGCATAGTAACTATTTGTATAGCATTTACATTGTGTCAGGGATTATAAGTAATCCTGAGATGATTTAAAATATACAGAAGGACACGCATAGGTCATATGCAACGCTACATCATTTTGTGTAAAGAATTTGAGCATCTGTGGATCTGGATATCTTCAGGGGGTTCTGGAACCAAACTTCCATAAATACTGAGATAACTGTCTTCATCTTTAAGTTTTTAACATTGATAACTTCATTAATGAAATGAGTCAGGAGCAGAGTTGTTTATAACTCATAAGTTTTAAGACCTTCCCACCTTAATTAGCACTTTGAGTCATGGATAAAGGATCTTATATTCTTGGACAGATGCTGCAGGACCAATCTGACCCTGACTTTGATCTGATAATACTGGGACAGAGTTTTGACCTTGCCATTTCCCCGAATCCTAACTAGTCTGAGACTCAAAGATCTGCTGATTGTTAGGGTGCCTCACTCTACCCTTCCCTGAGGCTCCTCCACCCCCATGTCTTTCTTAAGTTTTCAAAAGTAGGAGGTTCTTCTACACTAGGTAAGTATTCCTTAGCCATTCGCCTGTCCTTGATCTCTGTTTGCCGACGTCTTTGGCCTAGAAAGAAGCTGGTTTAGATCCTCTTTGCCCATCTGCATCTAGGAGATTTGGTTCACTTTCATCAGCAACTTGGTTTCACCCATATCATTTTTTGGTAGGCAGTAGAGGATAATGATCCTCTACTATCACTGCATTTCACTGGGGATTTTGATTTGGGAAAAATGCCTGAAGGAATCTCTGGGGACCTGGAAAAGATTTTTCAGTGTTGGATTTTTGATGCTATATATCCTTGCAAATCAAACAGAGAGATCTGTTTCGGCTTCACTCTCAAGTCTTGTTTTTTCTTATGCAGTACGTAGACGTTTGTGCTAATATTCAACTGCCTGGCCAGGGCCTTCTAGAAATCATAAGATGTTGTTGGATTATACTTTAGAGAAACACCCATTCATTCTTTTCTTGTAGGCTTAGGATGTAATACTGTTACGTAACTCATAGGAGACATATATTTAAAGTGTGCTCATTTCATATAGAGCATTAATCTTCCCACACTTTATGGGGTCTGTGTATTTTTTGGGGGTACTAGGGATTGAACTCAGTGATGCTTTACCACTACACCAAATCCCCAGCCCTTTTATAGTTTTTAAATTTTGAGACAGAGTCTCATAACATTGCTGAGGATTGCTTAGAACTTGTGATCCTTCTGCTTCAACCTTCTGAGTTGCTGGGATTATAGGTATGCACAAACACGCCTGGCTAACCTATGGATCGTACTTGTTGGTCGGGATGGGATTAGCATGATTCATGATGATTCATAAAGAGCTAATTATCTTGGATAGAGGCTGGAGGATATTGGGCTTTCAGTGAGATAAGATCAACCTCTTTAGGATCTTATTTTCATATTTTCTAATAGTCTCTGACAGAAATTGCTCTTTTAAGTTTCCTTTTCTGAATATGTACTATCTCAATATAATTTTGTTAAATTTTTGTTGAATTGCTTTTTGAGAGGAAAAGAAAAACGAGAATGTAATATGGACCCAAAGCTTGAGTAGTCTAATTCTGTTGATTTCCCACTAGAAATTCTTATGTGACTTTCAGAGAAACCCATTTGAATTCAGAGATCTAAGCCTTTGGTTCTGAAGAACTCTGGAATCCACCAGGAACTCTAATTGTGAAAGACTATAATCTCTATCAAGCTTCAGAAAGGAAGTGCAGATATTTCCATTTGTGCCTCCTGGTGGAATTGTTTGCGTTACTTTCTCCTTAGATACCACACATTTCAAAGTAACTTGGTGAAGCGCTGGCTGTTGTCAAGGATCATCATGTAATACTTCATTATGAATTTAGTCTTCTGATTCAGTTACAACAGGAGCAAGAGCTAGATTTAGAAATAGGTGGGAGTATCTGACAATAGTCTTTTATGACCAGCAAATCATACATAGAATATGATTTGCTTTTTTGTGTAAGATTTTTCTGTGCATCCCAACCCCAGGTGAATTCAACTAACTGTATTTTTGCTATCTAGAATGAGAGAGTCCAGTTTTTGTTTGTTGTTTTGTATTCTGTAAGAAAATAGGCAGTGTGGCCAAGTACTTCAGTCATGCTATTGACCAAGCAGTACAAAGTCAGCTAAGTGTTAGCAAACTTCAGCTACAGTCAGGGGAACTGTGAAGGTATGCAGTGTGGGACCCGTTCCTGCTGTCTCATGAATGGCAGAGAAGCCATTCCATTTTCTAACTCCTTGACTCGCTTCATAAACACCCTCTGACAAAATGAAAGAAGCCTAGTTTCTGGACATTTCCAAAGTTTTATCCATTTCGAAACTTTTTCTATCTTTGTTTCAACCAATAAATTCCTAATAGTCTTCTCCTAGCTGGAGATCTTATTCAGCTCAAATATTTTTCCATATCTTTATTGGTACATTACAGTTATATATAATGGTGGGATTCATTGTTACATATTCATACATGAACACAATGTGATGATATAATTTGGTCAATATCATTCCCCAGTATTTCTCCTTTTCCTCCCCTCCTCCCTCCCCCTGACCCTTTTCCTTCACCAATTTCTCTTCATTTTTTTTTTTTTTTTTGGCAGTGCTGGGGATTGAACCCAGGGCCTTGTGCTTGCGGAGCAACTGAGCTATATCCCCAGTCCTCTCTTCAATTTTCATGAAAACTCCCACCTTACTTTCCTTTTTCCTCTTTTGCTCCCATACATGAGAGGAAACATCACAACCCCAGACTTTCTGAGTCTGTTAGCTCAGTTATATTTATACCTTATTTCTGATTTGAGACAATGATTAATGGAAATAATCTATTACCTGGTTTATATGTTAAGATGCCAAGCATGGATGGTTAAAACCAATTACTTTCCTTTGTCCTTACATAATCCAATATAAATTGTATCAAAATATTCTCAATAAAATTACAAACTTGACAAATATCCATTATTACACACAAGGAGACAGAATTCAGAAAAACTATGTAATACATGATACTCAAAGAAAACAACTCACAATAGGTTAGACCTACCCCACGAAGCAGGTAAGA
The DNA here is from genome assembly GCA_020662805.1 of Glaucomys volans. Taxonomy (NCBI): domain Eukaryota; kingdom Metazoa; phylum Chordata; class Mammalia; order Rodentia; family Sciuridae; genus Glaucomys; species Glaucomys volans. Next base: position 829,534 of record JAJEJO010001637.1, on the reverse strand, counting down.
GTATAAATTCTAGTTTAGAGCAGTAGTCCTACCAGATATTCCAAAAAACTGAAGGGGGACTATGGTCAAATAAATTTGGGAAGCACTGCATTGTGTTGAGGATTCATAGTGCTGATCGACCATAGTGAGGTTAATGTGAGAAAGGATGTGAGAAATTCATCAGATACATAAGTGTTTTAGTGTCTTTGGTTGTGTTAAGCACGGTTCTTATTTTACAGAATGTAAGCAAACCATTTCATGAAAAATGTATGGAAATATTGCTATCAATCAATATTACTATGTATGAATTTATAATTGAGAGTACTTTAGGCTACATCTTTTCAAAGGTCTCCAATAAGCATGTTGAACACAGAGACCCATGCATCTATGTACCTTTTAATTCTTAACCTGTTCTGACATGCAGCCTATTCCTGGTAATTGGGTTCCCTTGTCCCAAATGAAGATGCCTTGAAATTTCTAACTTAAGTTTCTCTAAAAGCATAAAATATCAGGATTTTGAAATGTCCTCAAATTAGATGTTTCATAACAACAACAACAACAAAAAAAAATTGCTTGCCAATTTCCTGATTCCAATTAGATATTTCTCAAAGTACTAAAAAATGATTTATTTACCTGGTCTGTGGCGAATATTCTTCAGAGAGCCACATTTGGATGTCACATGGCTTAAGTCTATCTTCTTGGTAACAATTTGTACCTGTGTGAATCACATAAAACACACTTAAGATAGTTTTAGACATGGAAAAACCCCAAACTCATACATAAAATCTGGAAATATGCACATTTTCCACATGCAATGGCATATCCAGAAATCCAAATTGAGGTACACACTTACAAATACACACACACACATACACATATGCAGGAAAACATAATTTCCCATATGTTTTCCCCCAAGTTTGGACAGGAAAGAAGAGAACCCATGTGAATGAAAATCCTGGAATAGAAGGTTTTATTAATAGAAAGCAAATCATGCCATAAGAGCACAGAAACATTTGTATTAATAAGGCAAACCTCCAGTCAGAGAACTAAGTCATACCATATTAAACCTTTCCAAAACCAAAGAGCCAAGGGAAGTGATGCATTATTTTTTATGAAGTGATTTTTACATAGAAGTGACCAACATTGCTCATAGTTACAAAAAACTGATATAGCTTTAAGATACAAGAAGAAGGTTCTAAATGTGCTTTCCTAAACTGTTATGAAACTACCATATCTTGGCTAAATAGAATTTTCCTTGCACAGTAAGTTATAAAATGACAGCAACATTTTTCTTCTTTTTATGTTTTATTGCAAATGTTTCCTTTTCCAATGTCTGAAGCAGTGCTGCAAGTGTGGTCCATTGTCCATTTGCATCAGGAGTACATGGGAATTACTAAGACGTGAAGGAATGAGCTCAGGGTATCTGCATATTTAAACAAGTGTTTCTTCTCTAGAGGGAAGTTCAAGACTTGTTTTGGAGGTTCGAGGCTCCCAACTTACGTTAAGATCATTAATATCCTAATGTGTCCTTTTCTACTGTGTTTTGACCAGCAGCATTTTCAGAACAGGAGAGGATGCTCCATCTTCTGTTACCCTTAAGGGAATTACCAGGACTGGGGCTGTTCCCGTGAGCACCATGTGCTGTGTACTTACAGTCAGGGAAACAGGGAGGAGGGTGACCATGTCAGTGTAAATACTGACGCTGAGGCTCAGCCCAGGAACCCTGAGGGAGCCCAGCAGACAGTCCTATGGATTTCTCATGGTAATGATATTTTTATGCTCAGCAACAACTCCTTGTAGGAGACACATTTCTTTCTCTATACTGCTCAACTCCATTTCTGCCCAGTTGAGGAAAGAGTAGCCAGGAGTTATCAGACTGCTGAGGATTCTGAACTTGATACTGTGTAAATTACTTGTGTCACAGATTATGAGAACCTGTGGTTTAGATGCCAGGATCTATAAAATAGAGTCAGCATGTTCTGCCTTTTAAAAATTATTCTTATTTTATGAAGAACCATGCTTTTTTTTTTTTAAAGCTTGAGTTTGCCTGACTGCTTCTACTCTGCTTCAACCACTCTTAAGAAAATAGGGGTTCATTTTTTACTTCCTTTCATAGGATATTATTTCCACTAAATGAAAGAGATGGGGAAAATCCCATCAAGACAAAATGTGTACTAGAATTTGAATCCCTTCACTTTGAATTATAGATGAACCATGCTTCACCAGTTCTGTATTATTCTAAATGATATCCTTGCTCTCATGAATAATGAACTACTGAAGACTGACATTGCATACTTTGGGCACTTTCAAGTGTTATCAGTCTCTGTCTCAAGGGTTATCTAAATGGGGCTGGAAAAGTATGAGCCCAGCTGATTTTTTGCAGGAAAATAGAGACAGCAGGAGGAAATACCTTGAAGACAAAAAGGCCAGCAGACCAAGTTGGCAAGTGAAGTGGATTTGCCATCCTCTGGAAAACCATGTGCATCCTGACAAGGTTTTCTTTTCCAACAGAAAGTGAGAAATTCACTGATGATCTTACAGGAAAGGATGGGAAGCCCATCATCCACAATGCAAGGCTGGCAAGCCACCACACCAGGTCACAAGTGCAACAGCAGTGAGAAGGGAGGAGTGTGTCGGGGGAGGCAGGAAAGGAGACCGAGTACCAGCTGTGCAGGTGGCTCCACACAATCAGGACAGCTTTCTGATAGAAGCTTCTACTTACATTTCCGCCCCCAGCAGAATGTTTGATGTTATCCTTGGAACCACATCTTGACTGAACTTTGCTAAAATCGATCTTCTTGTTTAAAATCCTAACCTAAAAGGAATTGCAGGTAACTTCACTGTGCATTTTTCTTTTAAGATGCTCAGTAGAGAGAACCTGAATGGGTAGCACCAAAGAAGCCCCAGTCTCCCTTCGTGTACATATTTATTTAGGAGAAAAAACTAACACTGAAACTGAAGAGTAGTTATATCATATAAACATGAGCCCCTATTTTTCCTGTCCTCCAAGAGACAGATGCCAGAGAGTAGGTGTTCCAGCTTTATCCAGTTGTAATCTAGAAAAAACCGGAGGGACAGAAAAAGAAAACTTGGGTAGTCTTGGATTGTCTGTGATAGGGAGGCAGCCAATCTTATTGGCATCATTGGTATATAGTTCATTTTGGGCTAGCCCAGGATTCTAGAAGATAAGACAGTGCTCCCTAGAGCCCCACAGTGTTAGCCATCGCAATTATTAATCACCTCCTCAACCGGATTTGCTTGATGTGTTAATCCATTGAGCACAATGGGGCTCTCACAACTGGTCTGGTTCATGGCTGCAGGTCATGACTTCTGGGTTCTCATTTGCCCAGGTTTGGAAAAAGCCTGGGTCAACCAAGAGACTCTGGACTTGCTCTATTAAAAAAGGGCTGTATACTTCTCTTACAGTACTGGCTCCATGGCCTTTTGGAGGCCCCTTTCTGGCAACTGCTTAAGAGCAACCATTACCCATAGATGATCTCATGGAAGCGTTTCCACTTTCGGAGGTAAGGAAACGAAGGCTCGTTAGTTAGCTGTGTTGTATTGGGTCATACATAGTCCAGGCTGTGGATGGGCCCAGCAGATTACAGGTGAGGTATTTTAGTTCTATTTTCAGGAAATGTATATATTTTAAGACAGTAGCAAATCCAGATCTGGAAAGACATTGCTCTGGTGTAATATAATGCACAAAATTATAATTCTTGTGGCTTCTTACATGTGTCTTTTGAACTCTGCAAGTTTTAAACATGGAAAGAAATGTTGTTATTGTTATTACTTGTTTGTTTTGTTTGTTTTTGGCTACTGCTACTTCTCTTCTCCCACTCCACTGCTAAAGAGAAATCACATTTCAATGCTTTAGGGGGAAGTTTAGCTTCCTATTTAAAAAAAAAAAAAAGAATAAATTTACCCTAGATGTACAGTCATCTCCAAGAATGTTAACACATCTCTTGGTATTTGCAGAAAAGAATTTAAATTCCAAAGGACATTGAATCCTGACTATTTTTAACCAGGCAAAGCTGAAATCACAGTGCATGCCCAACACGGACAAGATAGCTTGTCCCTTACAGAGAAATTTCATTGACAGCTCTCATCAGCAGCCTAAGGGAAGGGCCTCTTGTCAAAATTTGAACTTAGAAGACAGGATGACTAGGGTATTCTCAAGGGCAAGGTAAAATTTTTAACTTAAAATGTGTGGAGGACATCACACAGTCCACATCTAACAACAAGAGTAGTCATATTTTAAGAGTTTCACTTTAACTGCAGATACAGATAGCTTTAGACCAATACAGACCATTGCATTTAAAACATCATGGACAAATTTCTTTTCAGGAAGCAAATAATTTTTGATTTATTAAATCTAATAATAATATTTGAAATTATTCTCCATGAGTAACTAGTTATTTTGGAAAGGAAATAATTCATGTGAGCCATTTTACTAAACCTTGGGGATAATAAAGAATTTTATATTTCATTTATAATTTCTAATTTGGAACTCCTGAGAGTAACAATCAAGTGACCCATTACCAAGTGATCAAAAGCCAAACACTAAATCAGATTCACTTACTGCAAACATGGAAAATCCAAATTCAGTTGCATAAATTTGTTTGACCTTAATATTTAATCAATCGTATGATAACTTTTATGATCTCCAAAACTAATGATTCAATCCCAAAGAATCACACTGCCAGCTTTATTTATAGATGATTTAGATTCTTAAAAGCTAACTTGTGTTAATTTTCCCCAGATTTTCAAGAGAGTTATAGATTTTCCTGGGACACAACTAGCTGGCCTTTTCTGGTGACAGACTTTCTCAGTCTATGTCTGCTTATCCTGTAATGTGAAGTAGACCTCTGATGTGCATTGATAGACCATGTTTTACAAACTCCTATACTGCAATAACTTCACATTGCATTATTTTATCAAAAAGCAAAGTATGACAGAATAAATATAAATGGCCCATCTAGACTTTCATTCAACACCTTGCTTAATGGTTGAGGGGAGGGAAACAAAACCACTTTGGACAGAGAACAGTTGGTTTACTAAGATTAAACTCTAGTTTGACAACTTAGATCTGAGCACCCACCTACCTATTCCCTATGACTCTTATTTGTGTCTTAGCAAAATTACAAATTAATTCATGTCAAAGATCTCTTGGGTTGTTTAAAAATAAACACCTCAGCATTAATTCCACAAATAACAGCAGTCTTCAGAAATCATTCCATGAAATGGAAACATAGGTGGTTGCTATGATAAAGCCATATTTCAGATCAGTCTTTTTAAATCAAAGAACTGAGCTTTTACTTTCTGGGTTTTACGGATGGGTCTAAATAAAAATTTATTTCTTTGAGAAGGATTTTTTCAGTTTAGGAAAACCCTCTTTTCCTAAAAGCCTATGTTGAGCAAAATTTATTTTAACACCTTGGAGATTATCTAAGAAAAAACATAGTAAACTTCTATTTGACAAACTAATTGTCTATGCTCATGGAATGCAAGGAAAAAAAATGGAATAACTATTACCCAAGAATATCTCTAAACCACATTTTAATCTTTCTCAATTTATTTCAACTAAAAAAGTCACTTGCATTATTCATATAAAATGGAGTGACTTGGAAGAGTGTGATAATATTTTATTCTGCATACTTCATGGCAGAAGTAAAAAATAATACATCAATCAATTGGATCATCTTTCTAAAGCTCTTCTGTACTCAAAATTCCTCCAAACTCTTCACTGCTTATTAATGCATCAAAACTTCTTAGTGAGGCAACCAGAATTCTCAGCACCTTTGATTTTTGGATCTTCTTTTCTGTTATCCTCTTTATACTCTGTATTTATTTTGGCCAGACTATATTACATTTCGTTCTTTAAGGGCCTTGTTTACATTTTGTACTTCATTCCCATGTTTTCTTTATGTTATTTCTGCCTAGAATGCCCACGTTCCAAGTTGAATCTTACAGATCATCCTTCAAGGGGCAGCCCAATCAGTAATTCCAGGGAGCAGCTGGCAAAAAAAACTAGGTTCATGGGTTTTATTCACTAGTTGGTAATTCCTTTGCATGATTAATTGACTTTTCATTCACATAACACTTATATAAGTTAGAAAAGTTGTATAAGTTCAGGTTAACACAACTGAAAATTAATCAGAATTATTTAAAAATTTTACTAATTCTATCTATCTGTTCTTCCACCATGCTAGAAAAGAACATTGCAGTTACTTTCTGGATATTCCTTGGTGACTCTAGCAGGATTTTATCATGATAATTTAATTGAAACGATCGGTCACTGTACTGTCTACCTATGTGTAATTATTCCTTTACAAAAACTACCCCCCAAATGGGGTCACGCTTGGAAAGGATAGGAAGACAAAAAAATATGATATTCAGGAAAGAACAAATCTCTCTTAGTAGTTAGCTTATAGAACCTGCATTTTGAGATAATAAATTTGTTAAACTATAAAACAATAAATAAAACAAATCCTGTCAATATAATGTAAGGAATTTCAGCGACTAGCTTTTTCTTTCTTTCTTTTCCATGTTGGTTTGACTGACAGTGTTTTAAACTTCATAGGGGATTCTATTACTCCTCTTCTTTAGCACTTAATGTAGTCTTGAGGAGATGAAAAGAACTGGCTTGGAAAGACCTTAAAATTAAATAAGGGCAAGACAGTAGGGGAGAATAAAAAAAACAAAACAAAACAAAACAAAACAAAACCTTCCTGTTTGCCTAGATGGCAGGGACCATGCCTGATATTTCCCACTCTCCCTTTGCCCTACAGCATCCAGCAGTCCTGGTGAAGCTTGGTGAAAGAACAGAAATACGGATGAAAACAGTCACTCTTTCTCTCTTAGTCTTATAGTTTATAAACATGTCTATTTCTTAATAGCAACACCCACTAGGCATTCCCAGTGGCAACTGTCATAATTTTACATAATGGGAAAATATCTTGTTTTGCTCTAATTTATTATGTGTCTCCAGAATTAATTGTTTTCTTACTTGAATATAAAATTAAAAAATAAACTATTTGATTAACATGTAAAAGGCCTAAATGTGTCTGAGGATAATGCCTAAAACTTTAAAAGAAAATATAAAAGATTCTGGTCTGCATGTCACTAACTGTATTCCTTATCACTCTCTCTTCCCTAATTAAGTTCCTATTTCAGAAATACTGCAATTTTTTAACCCAACTTCAGCTTGCATTTTGTGGCACAAGCATATATAGGTTCTTAGAATACTTCACTGCATGTTTTTTGTTGAGTTGTGATGAAAAAATACTATCATACTGTTTGCATCTAAGAGTTTAAAGTAGTGTGAACTTTCTACTCTCAAAAGATCCATGCCACATCAGTAACACGGATGTCCTCGCTGTTCCAGAACTTGTGAGGCCTGCTTCTACCTGAGGGCCTTTGCATTTATGGTTTTCTCTGCCTGAAACACTTTTTCCTGAATTATTCATATGGTTTATTCCTTTACTTCCTTTGAATTTCCATTCAAGTATCACCTGCTCAGGTCTTTCCTAGCCACGCTATCAGAGATGCAAATTCTCCTCAACATATCCTAGGCCTCTTAGTTTTGTTTTTTTCCTACATACGCTTTTAAACATATTTTTCCTACATCGTTTTTCTTTGCTTGCATTTCCTCCTAGATCATAAGTTCCATGAAGGCAAGAATATCTGGAATTTTTCACTGTTTTGTTCACTGCTGTATTCCCAGTATCTACAGCACAGCATGGTACGTAGTAGGAGCTCATTTGTATTTAATGAATAATTCATCACTTATCTGTAAAATATGTAATTTTATAAAATATGTAATTTTAGACACCTTAGTCATTTTTGTTTGCTCTAACTTTTGTTACGTGACATGAAAATGGTAATTTTATTTAAGAGAGCTTTCTATGCCAAGGATTATTTTTGAATCATATGATGGAATTCTGAGGCTACACTTGTTGAATAAATGATTAAGCAGGTGAATAAAACTTTCGGGTTTCTAGGATTATCATGGAATTGAAGACAGTCCTCCAAGTTTAAGATGCTGAAGCTGAAAATAGAACTAATATCATTATAAATCCTTGACATACTCCATAAATTCATAAATAACTAGACTAATTTTATTTGCATTCATTCATTTATTTATTTTTGTGGTGCTGAGGATCGAACCCAGAGCCTTGCACATGCTAGACAAATGCTTTCCCACTGAGCTACATCCCCAACCCAACTAGACTCATTTTAAAAATCTAATTTTTAGGTTTAAAAATAACCTATCAATTATAGGAGAAAAAAATATGAAACAGGCAACATCATTTTTGAATTTATGTAGTATACCAATACAACATGTATTTTTCATACTGTATCAACAAAACATTATTTGCATTAAATTATTTCATTAAAATATCATAAAAGTTCAGAAGCTTCAAAATTCTATCACATGATTGAAAAAACCTTGCATAAGAGGTGCTGTTAAATAAAATCACCATTTCTATGTCATGCAACAAAAGTACAACAAACAAAAATGGCTAAGGTGTCTAAAATTACATATTTTTATCGATCAGTGATTAATTATTCATTAAGTAAAAATTAGTCTGACCATATAGCTCAGCCAGGAAAGAATATTAGAAGTTATCCATGCAAGATGTGGGTAATGTGAGGACTTCTGTTTCTTACTCTGTAAAATGTGAGGGTTGAACTAGGAGATGAGCATCTTTGACCTCTAACATTCTTTAATTCAATGGATCCATAAAGAATTGAAAGAGAGAGAAACCAAAGTGCTGTGTTTCTAAAATGTAATAATATGCTTCATAGGTTCTAGTCTAATGGATTTATCTAAAGAGTTTTTTTTTTTAAAGATGCTAGAGCAACATGGAAGAAACTTTACATGAGAATGTATAAGGATCTTTACATAAAAGATAGACACTACTCTTTTCTTACACCGAAGTATAAGGAAGACACCACTATGTTTAGGCTTGCTGACCTGAGGATGGCTGACTATGGCTGTGATGAAACAAAAGTATATAATTCACAAAGTAATCAGTCAAATCCACAGACTTGAAAAGATCATGATCTATCCAATGAGCAGTAAATGAAAGCAACTATTGTGAAAGGGCTTCATTCATAAAGTTCAACTATGACAGAGGGGCATAAGTTTTGCTTTTAAAATACTTATCCCCATAAAGCTCATGGGGGTACAAAGCAACAAACCCATCAAAGCACATAGGGTTATTACATATAGAGCAAAGTACCTCTAAAAACATTAATTCATAGGAAAGGTAAAAAGCATCATTCATGGAATTATTGCCTATAATTTTTAAAGCTACATGTTTAGAGATTGTTTATTTTCATAACTTTATTTAATTCAAGTATCTGTGTTCTTAAAAGGCTAACATTAATTGAAAATTTAGACTGAATGTAAACTGAGGAGCTAACTAAATAGAGATAATTTCAAATTTGTACACTTAAGATAATTTTATTTATAACTTGAATTAAATGAACCACACTCATTATCTACAGTGAAACCATGACTGCATACATTCTTTCCAGTAGAATGAATTTTTTTAGCTAAAAAGATTAACTTTATTGAGTTCTATGAAGCTTATCATATCTTCAACTAGCTTATCTATTTCATTAGGCATTGATTGACATCACTGGACTGAATCACTGAACACAGCCTCTCCAGCAATAGAAAATTGGACTTCAGCAAAAGAGCTAAGGGCTACAAGCACAAATCTACACAGACAGATGAGCAATTAATGTTCAGATTGGGGGAAAATAATAAAGTTTCTCAACTTGGGAAATTATTGGGTTCCCACACATTGCTATTACAAAATCTGGCTCCTACAGAAAGCACCCCTTGTCATTGCTGTGATCAAAATTTGTGACTAACAACTTAAAGGAAGTAAAGTTTATTTTGGCTCACAGTTACAGAAGTCAGTCCATGGTCAGCTGGTTCCATTACTTTGGGACTGAGGTAAGGCAGAACATCATGGCACAAGGGCATGGCAGATAAAAGATGCTCAGCTCATAGCAACCAGGATGCACAGAGAGAAGAATGGGCCAAAGACAAGACATAGTCCCTGAGGACATGCTCTCAGTGATCTACTTGCTCAAACCATGGCCCACCTGAACACAGTTTCCTTTTCCTGTTAGTAGTCCATCAAATGGATTAATCCAGTGATGAGCTTAGAACCTTCGTGATCTAATCACCTCCCTCTGGACATTGCTGTATTGGGGATAAAATCTTTAACACATGAGCTTTTTGGGGCCATTCCAGATCAAAACCATAATACTCTGCCTTTCTCAATGATTCTGGATAGGCCAATTTCCACTGAATATTCTCTGGTAATTGATTTATAATTGGGACTCACATGCCAATAGCTTTGATTTCTTTAACTGTGCATGTATAGATGCTCAGTCAGATAATAAAAGTCTTTAACATATTATCCTGATCATTTCTACAGAGCCCTACTATATATTTTCTTTCTAGTCATTCTATAAAGTAGGAGCTATAAAATTCCAGTCAGAACCCTCCATTTTAACATGCTAAAAACTCTATTCAATACAGTTAATTTTTAAGTAGAAGTTCCAAGGTTACAATTTTATTCATAAGGATTATATAGAGCTGTCTATTCATTATTGACATAAATACCTGACCTTTGTTTATACTTAGGCAATAGTAGCCAGAGAAGTAAGTGGGTGAACCACGCTCTGATTTTGGAGTAAACATAAGGAAATGGTAAAAGATGTCACAGAAAATCCTTGGGAAAAAGGAAAGAGGTATAATAGGAATCACTAAAAGACAGTGAAATGAACTCATGGTCAGGATCCAAAATAGAAAACTCCAATCCACATCAGAAGTGTAACTTCATTTCTTATGTTCATATACGTATATACCACAAGTGAAACTCCACAACATGTATAACCACAAGAATGGGATCCTAATTAGAATAGGTTATAATCCATGTATGCATATGTCAAAATACGTTCTACTGTCATGTATATCTAAAAAGAACAAAAGCAGAAGGAGAAGGAGGAAGAGGGTAGTAACTTCAATTTCATAGGTTAAAATCAATAGAACCACAGAGATACACTCAGGAAAGAACTGTTAGGCAATCAACCAAAATATTCTATATGGTTAAACCAATTGTTATCCAATAATGACCAGAAGGAAAGGATGTATCCTGTGATTTTCATTATATTATATAAGCTAGTACTCTCAGAGGAGGCCCAGACTCAGCAGTGACATGTAATCACTAACTCTGTAGTGTCTCCGTCTCCCTTGCATTTTAAGGACTGTTAGGAAAGGAAAGTTATATAATAATGAATGGGATTTTATTTCTGGCAGCAAATGTGTGTTCATGCAATCCTTACCTGCCCCCCTTTAGGCTGGTATTTGATGTTGTCTGTCGATCCAATTTTGGATTTGACATTCTTCAGGTCTGGCAGTGGTTGGTTAATAAGCCGAAGCTGCTTGGGAGTGGCAGGAGATTTGGGAGGGGTGCGAATGATGGCGACTTTCTTCTCACTGGGCACCAGGATGGCAGACTTGGGGGTTCCTGGTGTATGAGGAGTTCTGGGGTAGCTGGGGGTCCCAGGAGTGCCTGGGGTGCGTGAAGAATAGCTTGGTGGGGTGCCGGGGGTGATGGCGGTTGATCCGGGGGTGGTGGGTGTTGAGGTGCCACTTTTCCCTGCTCTGCGAATTGGCTCTGACCCTGTATTAACACACAACAACCAAACCACAGTGTTATTAAGTTCTCAAGACAGCCTTTGTCCCATAGATTGTTAGAATTCAGAAAACATATAGTTTCTAAAGCATTTAGAAATATTTAGAAATATTTTATGAATTATCACAATAACACCCAAAAAGGGGAATCTCCTTTCTTTAGGTTCACAACTCAGTGATATGTCTTTGAACATGTGTTACCATTAAAATAGGGATAAAACTTGATTTTTCCTGATTTATCCTCCTGTATTCTTATTATGCATGTGTCAAAACTATTTTCTGTCAGAGGGTTTGGGAGGCTGAGGCAGGAAGATCTCAAATTCAAAGCCAGTCTTGGCACTAAGCAAGGCACTAAGCAACTCAGTGAGGCCCTGTTGCTAAATGAAATACAAAACAGGGCTGGGGATGTGGTTCAGTAGTTGAGCACCCCTGAATTCAATTCCCAGTACCCGCACCCCCCCAAAAAATACCCTCAAAAAACTATTTTCTACTTGTGTAATTGTTAAGGTGTATAGATTGCCTTTAGCTGGAAAGAATCTACAGTTAATTTGATACGTGGATCCCTATGAACTGAAGATTCTGAATGGCATGGGGACCATTCATTCCTCTAGTAAATTCCTTCCGAGATCTGGGTGTTCTATGTTTTACGTACACCCAGATTTCGCCCGTGTAGAAAGGGGTTTATAGAATCATGTTTCAAGGTTTCTCCCTCACTTTTCATGGAGGAGCACTGTGAGTTGTGTGTTCATGAAAGTTGTCAGACATTGTTCAAGTATATCATTTACTTTCTTCATAAGGAAACTTATCTCAGTGCTTCACACTAAAAAAGATCTATTGATCTCTAGAAAACTGGGATATTCCAAGAATGTCGTCACAATGAGCCTAGTGAGTGTCTGAGGGATTTTTCTCCTCTGCTTTCATCGCGAGTTTGACAGTTTAAAGTCAAATTAATAATCCTGTTCTACTAATTATACAGGATCTTTGGATATGCATTTCTTTGCTTCAAGTTAAGCTCAGTCACATTTTATTACTTTACTCTTCCTCTCCTCATTTTCTTATAAGATTCCTATCATATTATCTTTTTAAATGTGGTGGGTTTTTTTATTTGTTTGTTGTTATATTTTTGGTACTGGGGATTAAACCCAGGGGTGCTTCACCACTGAGCTACATCCCCAGCCCTTTTTAATTTTTTTTTTTTCCCTTTTGGGACAGAGTCTCGTTAAGTTGCCCAGGCTGGTCTCAAACTTGTGATCCTCCTGCCTCATCATTCCAAGTAACTGGGATTATAACCATCTGCCACTGGCACTAGCTTTTTGCCTGTGTTTTGAAAGCTGTTTCAAATGCTTTTCTGAAATGAGATTTGAAATTTTATAGATTTCAAAGCATGTTTATGAATGTCAAATTGAAATAAACACGCTAACAGGGGCTGCCCTTGTATTTTAAATTAAGAAATGAGGATATTAGGACTGATTTACTCAGATGCCACTAAATTCTAAGCCAGATCATACAATACCTAGCTTTTGAGAACGTTTTTCTTTTTTAAAAGCACTTCAGCTTCATTATGACATATGTGTATTTTATGAGAAAGGCATGATCATTATTTTTTTACTGCTGAATGTATAAGGCAAGGTAAAATGAATGAATCTCCTAAAATTTTATAGAGGACAAGGATATGTCTCAATTTTAAAATCACTGGTGAAAGAGATCTAACAGATCATCTAATGCAGTGCGTCACTAGCACAGAAAATTATTTCTGAGAAGGGGACATTTATTCTTTGCTTAATATTTTAAGGAGTTAAGGGAGCTTCTCAGATCGTTGTGATCTGCAGACAATACACATCTACCTTCTAGGTTCAGCCTTCTGGAGAAACATAGGATAACTTTGCTCCCTCTTTCAGTGGATAGCTTTCATGTTTAGCAGAAAGTCACTCTGGGTCCTTTTGGTGTTTTATTGTAAGGGCACACCATAGTCACAATCTTCAACTGATAACGCACTGTGCATTCTGTGCTTTTCTTATTGCTTTCCACCAAAATGACATCTCAAGACCTGGAGGATTCGGCCATGTGCAATGTGACCTTTTAGTAATTCCTTGTCCCTGGTTTGGTTATGGACTAAGTTTTTAATATAAGCTTAAGCCTGTTACTATGTCCATTTGATAAATCTCTCCAGCATCCTTATTTCTTCTCTGTGACATCACCAGCTTGGAATAGCTCAGATATTCTGGGGAGAGGGATATTCATATTATTGCCATTGTATCCTCCGGGGTGACTTCCCTGGGGCCCGAACACAGCAGGTGCTCAACTTATCTTTTTAATGGAATAAATTGGACTTAGAATTGATCAAAGTGTGCTGAGGCATTTTTCACTACTTGGAGACAAAGCCAAAGCAATATTGTGGATGTAGATAACAATTTTTACCATAAGAAATCATGTTTTTCTAAAATGAGGGTCATTTCAATAATTGCAAAAAAGAGTATATGTGTTACATCTGGAGAATAGACCACAAGTATTAAGGTCTTCACAGGGCTGTTCAATACATCTGTCCAATTTTCATTATAATAAATTATCCTCTAGTCATCAAAATGATGAATCTGAGTCTTACTTGCTTTGAACTTGAAGAGGTAAGATGCTAATACAATTTTTAAAATATTTACAAGCTACTTTATTACTCTGCGCTCTTACTTATTCTGTCAACCTCTCAATGACAATGTCTTTCCCTGCTCCTAAGCTAGCCAAGTTTCCTACACAGCATTGTTTCCTTCAAATCTTTTCAACAGCTTCACAAAATGCCCCATCATTCCTATGAGCAGTTATGGAGATGGTAGGCGAGTGGAAGTGGGTTACTTGCTTGCTCTTGTAATTGTCCTTGTGCCTTTTTGCTATTGTTACGTTACATAGAGCTAAGATAGGCCCAATGTCCTCAGATTATCAAGGTATCAGTTATGCTTATTACCAAATAATACAATGAAATATGCGTGTGAACACAAATAAAGCTAAAAAGTCGAAAGAGCACTGGCTCAGAACATTTCAAAAAACTAATGCATACAGGGATACATTTTAAAAGGCAGAGCACAGTGGTTTGAGGGAGTGGATTTATGGAGAAAGTGCCATTTTGCTTCCATGGCAACACATACAAGAATTCAAGATGCTCCTTAAGGGAACACTTGGTGCCTTTGTCTTATGTCATCATCCTGGGAGCTGTCGTGGATGCACAATTCCAATTCCAGATGTTTGGAGTAACAGTCCCTTCCCTGGAGATTACAAACACTTAAATTCCCTCCCTGCTAAGTTTATTATTTGAATAATTAATTTTTGCTATGGTAAAAAAGTGTTTGCAGCACAGATTTCAAAGCCTGCTAATACTTCATGAAACTAAATGGTGTCGGGCACAATTGCTCTAAGTATAATAAGCATTTTCATTGCAGGCAAAAACAGTCATGCCAAATAGTCAAACTTGAAATTGGCCAATTATTATTAAATATTTTAAAAAGCAAGTGGTGAAATCAACTATAATGTGACAGTGGTAGCAATTTCCACCATTTTATAATGGTATCTAAATGACAGGGATATAATTCCAAGTGATTCTACAGAGCATTTTCTAATACTATTCCCACACCCCAAATGTAGAGACCACATTAAGAAGACAAGTTGTGAAGTCACCAGTAGACTGAAGACCAGATTCAACCATTTACTAGGTGTCTAGCATTGGACAAATTATCCTCCCTATAAGGTCTGGTTTCTTATCATTCGAATTGAGATTATTAATACCTAACCATCAGCATTGCTAACTAATTTGAATACAAATGCATCTAAGAGTTTTGCATCTATAGGTGCTCAGTAAATGGCAGCTCTTTTTGTTGTAATAGAAAAATGTTTAGGAAAATAGTTTGAATCCATACTTTGCTAGATAGTCTTAGCAGCAAGACAACCTGTAAGTGTGTAATGATTGGGCATGATGTAAATTGTTATAATTGCCAATCAGTTAATCATATGCTGTCAGTTGAAAGGAATTGAAGCTATTGGCACAAAACATGCTATGTGTACTGCTCATTTGGAATGCAAATTCTTAACAAATTGAGCAGGATCTTAGGTTTTGGTTTTTGACTTTCCACTTAAAATTTTAGGACTTGGAATTCTAATGAGTGTTAAGTTCATATAGATGTATATTAAAAATTCCTCTTGGTTTTATCTTTTAATTACTTCTTTTTTATTTTTATTTTTTAGTTGTAGATGGACACAATACCTTTATTTTATTTATTTTTATGTGGTGCTGAGGATTGAACTCAGTGCCTCACACGTGGTAGGCAAGTGCTCTACCACTAAGCTCAACTTCAACCCCTCTTTTAATAACTTCTCTAGAATTTTCTTTTTTTTGCCCTAAGTCTGAAACAAGAGAGAAAATGTATCCTTTTTTTAAATCAATTTTTAATTTTTACAGATTTAATTTTGATTCATTGTACACAAATGGGGTACAACTTTTCATTTCTATCACTGTGCATGATGTAGATTCATACTATTTATGTAATCATACATGTACATAGGGTAATGATGTCTGTCTCATTCCACCATTTTTCATACCCCCACCCCTCCCCATCTCATTTCCCTCTATGTAATCTAAAGTTCCTCCATTCTTCTCTCACCCCCCCACTCCCCCAACCGATTACATATCATCATCCACTTAGCAGGGACAACATTCGGCCTTTGGTTTTTTGGGTTTGGCTTATTTCGCTTAGCATGATATTTTCCAATTCCATCCATTTATCTGCAAATGCCATAATATTATTCTTCTTTATGGCTTAATAATATTCCATTGTGTATCTATGCCACAGTGAGAAAATGCATTCTTAGAAAAATGACTTTATCTCAATATTAGTTAGTAAATAAGGAGTTAACAAGTTCACATTTCCTCTACTGAATGTCTTGACTCAGATATTTTGGAACCATCTAAAAGCCAGAATTTTCTGATTCTTAGGACAAAGGACATCTGTTCTTAATGCATGTTTATTTGAACACTGTAAAATATAAATACACAGTAAGAACTATTTCACTCAAAGGATCTTTAAAAAAATGATTTAAAAAGAAGCCAAACCAAAAGTAAACCTACTAGTGGTTCGTCGCGCTGAAGAGGAGATGGAACTGTTGAGAGAGAAGGAATTCTCATCTCTGTCTCCGGATACTCCTCGGCGAGGAGGGAGAATGGAGGAAGGTCTTGGGAGAGAAGAGCGCTTTTCTGGGCTCTTGGTTACTCCATCCTGATTTGGGAAAACACACAGACAGTGGGTTCTTCTCATATTTTAATTATGAGAAGGGATTACATCACTTGGGTTATTCTTCCTGCTGTACTGATAGACCTATTTCTTTTAGTGTACACTACCAAATTTCATGGGAGCATTTCTATTTCAAAACTCAGAAAAGAGTTCATATTTGCCCAGATGTTTTATGAAATTATGTTATTTGGGAGTTAACCCTGAAAACTAACATCAAGTTCAAGTTCCAAAGGAGAAGATGGACAAAACAAATTTACTCAAGCAATCTTCAGTAAGTTGCTAATTTTACTGAAAAATCTTCATTAGCATGATAGTTTATTAATCAGAAAGGAATGGCAGAGAGTATGGCATGCATAATATTCCTAAGAATGACCACCACCACCACCATATATTGTGCACCTATATGACAGGAACTTTAAGCATATTACATCTGTTTATGATTTCATTCTCATCAAAAGTATGATGCACACATTAAAGCTAAGGGAACAGGTTTAATGAATTAATGTGATTTTTTCAAGATCATGAAGTTCACAGGTATCAGAGGGGATATTAAACCCTAAGGTGTCTGGTGGTGAGTCTAAGTAGTCTATTATATTACATATGACAGAGTTTGTTATTATTAGAATATATGATATTGTCTATCACATGTCATATTACATATGTCATGGGCTGTATTTTGTTTTGTTAGTTTGTATTTAATTTTTATAAGATAAATAAATAATAAATCAATAATGAACTGTATATTTAGAAAAAGGAACATTTTTCTATTACTCCTAGTAAGCCATTTATTACAATTTTTCAATTGTTTTTAACAGGATCTACTATTTTATATGTCAAATACTTTAAAATTTTACATCTTTACTTTCACACATTTCCTGAGTTATGTCATATAACCTTCCCAACTTATTCCTTTCTGCACCTTTTACTGACTTCTGCCTTACCTTGTTCCCTGATTCTGAGTATGGCAAACGGTCTGTGGAGCCTGCTGAGGTGGGCTGTATTAAAAAACTGTCAGAAAATGTAGCCCTTTTGGTCGTGCTAGGGCAGGCTGAGCTGTATCTTGGGGACTTTGTGCTACCCTGTGAAGCAGGAATCTTTGACAAGGTAGAATTCTAGCCATGAAAGAAAAACAAACAAACAAGAGGTATAAAATAAACCAAACTATGAAGGAAAAGGAAAAAAAAACCACACACACACATATACAAACATATAATAAATTAAATGTCTACTTTTAATAAAAACACAAGATAAATGATTATAATAAGTAATGGAGATGTATATTTATATTAGAATGAGAGATTTTCAGTGAATAACTCTTTTTAGCTGGAACTAACTCAACAGTACTATTTTAAAAATGTCTACCTTTATTAACAGAAACATAGAGCTTTGATTTTGTATTCGTCAGGTCTAAAACAAGTATCCATGTTATTTGCTCTCCTTTACTTTCAAATATTGGGATTATTTATGCTTCATACATAAGAGGCACAAGAATGATTGTTCAGTAAATGGTAAGTAGGTGGATGGATGGAAGAAGAGAAGAAAGAAGGATACTGCTCAGACTTGGAGGACCTGGCTTCATGAAATTCTGAGAGCAAAGCATTGTGTTTGATTTAATACAGAAATTTGTAATATCATAACTCTACATAGAAAAACCAAAGATCTGACTGAAAGTAGAAATACTATAATTAACCTCATGAAAGAGAGATGAGAGACCCTTCTGAGAAGAAGAAAGCTGGGGTTAAAATCCTCCATATTATCCTTTAGTACGTGAACTTGACATTAGTTTTCAGGGTTAACTCCAAAATAACATGGAGTTCTGAAGCAGAAAAAAATATGAGCACACCCCTTTGGGGTGGGTTACTCTCAGGGGACAGACAGGGGAAGCCCTCCAAAGCAGTGTAGCCATCTATCTTCTGAAGCAAATAGTTTGGGAAAAGAACACCGTTTCAAGGTGTTCTTGTCTCTGCAAGAGACATTTCGAGGAGCCAGTTATAGCAGGTTTGTGGAAGCAACTTCCACCGCACATTTATAGAAATTACAGTCATATATTTAGATTTACATTCATAATGCATATTATTTTCAGTGAATTTACTTTAAAGGTGAACATTAAAGTAACTTCTGCTCCTGTGCTTTCTGGGAGAATGAGGCTCTCCAAAGGGCTTCAGAGTGAGTGAGAGTTGGCACAATGGCTGACTCTTTGGAAATTACAAACTGCCAGTATTCTCGTAAATGAAATCACTATCAGAGATTACAGTAAGAGCCCCCAAATCATTAATTCCACTCTTCAAGGATGTATTGCCAATAAATATATTTTTAAAAAATAAGCCTTAAGATAGGAAGAATATTATGATGGTAATTAGCAAAACTCATTTTGTTAATTTAAACGATGATGCTAAGTGGCTAAATTTGGGGTTATTATTATTATTTTTATATATAGTCCTCTCATTTATGAGAATATGGATAAAATATTTTTTAGGAATTCAATGTGTAAAGTCTCCAGTGAATCCATGTGTTCCACAATGGCACATTTGGAAAATACCTTAAAAATCTGTTGGAATTGTTCCTCTACTAAGCCCAGCTTTCAAGGTGTACACCCAATCCATATCTCGATTACATTCAAGAATTTGAGTATATGTTTGAGGACTGGTAATGGAAAATATTATTTTAAAGATAGAGAAAATTTACTTTCAGTTATCTACATTGACATCATCAGAAAAACTTGAGTGCATATGTAACAGATTGGGGACCAACTTCCAGTACAGAATTAGTAAGATTTTTTAATGTACAGAAGTCACTCTGTAAAGCTATGAATTCTAAATAGGAAAGGTAACCTGAAGAGATGCCTCACAAAACCCACGAGGCTTAATTTATAGTTGCTGATGGTCCCTGGGGAGCCTGCAAGTTAAAGTGGGTTGGATGAGTGACCTTTGGAGACACTGGTGTTGGCAGGCCACATGTCTCCTGAGAGACTCTTAAAGTATAGACGAGAATGACAAAACCAAGGAAATTATTCTCTTCAAATAATTAATTTAATTCAGGTTACAAAAATAGCAGAGGAAGCTGCAATTTTTAAGTTTTAACCTCCTAAGCTATTTCAACTGAGGCATAAGCATGCATGGATTGCACAGATCACTTCTTTATAGACTGAGTACCTTGAGTGGGAAGTGTAATTGAGTCTACAAAAGTCATTCTTTTTTGATTGATCCAACCCACAAAAGACTGTATTTTGAAAATGTGATCCAGGAAAAGAGGAGGAAGTAGCTGGATTACCTCTAATTAAAAAAGGCAACCAAGAGTGTTAGTTACTACCGCCACCAACAGAAAACCAAATGAAATGAAACATTATCCGGTAAACCAGGTTCATAAAAAAGGGCTATTTAAAATTCAGAACTGTTTTGATAAATGTACTGAATATCAGAGATAAACTAAATCTAAGTTAATCTTGGGGTTTTAAGAAGAGGATGAGGTATTAGGTGGGAAAAAAGAGCATGATGAATGAGAAAAAATAAAAATAACAGATTAATCTATCTTCTTCAGAAAGATGAGATGGGCATTTATAAGGGAAAAAAGATTAGTTTTATGTCAGATAATGCATATAGTTTCTGTCCCAAGCATAAGTTATATACATGCTTATCCTAGTGAGTTATTTGAAGACTAAAGGATTTGAAAGTTTTCTAAAAGTCATCCAAACAATGCCACTTACAATTTTTTTCCTAAGGAGAAAAACTAGACTTGTTTTCTATATCTGTTCTGACAGTGTCAGCTTTTAAATAGAAACAAAAATAATAACTAACTTGTTATTTATTAAATGAACAACATGTTCTAGGCATCCTACTGTGTACTGTTTTATAAAATTACTATATTTAATTTTCACAACTAAATTATGATATAGGAATTTTTACCACTCTATTTTTAAAAAAAATTAGGGCATAGAAAGAAAAATAATATAGAGATAATAAATATTCTAGATTTGAACGTGACAACTCACTAGTTCTCTACCAGATACAGCAGGTAAAGTGATACAAATCTAGAAATCACATTATGATCAAAATAAGGAGGCCTAATAAATGCATTCTATTGGCTTCCATATTTTCAGGAACATGTTTGAAAACATTTATATAAAAATCAAATATTTTCCTTCAGCAAAGACCTTCTTTCAAGATGATTATCAAAAGTTTTGGCATTATTGGAAATGAAGCACTATTTTTCATAATAAAGAAAAATAGAAGCCTAAAATCTTCTCAGTTCTTAGAAGGTTAAACTAAGAATTAGGTTTAAATATCACATATGATTGTGGAGATTCAGAATGTTGGCATAAGTTTCTAATTAACATCATTCAAATTATTGTGTTATAATTTTGGAGTTTCATTGGTAGCCCTTAAGTTTTTTTTTCTTCTAGTCATAAAGGAGGAAAAATATTTCATGTTGGTTTTGGTTTTTGATATAAGGTTAAAAATCTACAGTCACAAATTCTAAAAGGAAAAAGTAGAAAAGATTTTTAAAAATGAAGAAATTAAACATCATAAATAGAACCACATTAAAACAAAAATATATTTATCTTTACAATAAATGAAGAACACTATAACATTGGCTATATGAAGCAAAAACTTTAAATATGACATTCATCATTTCCCTGATCAGGAAATTATCCTAAGAAAATGCATTCATGAACTTAGCCAAAAAGGCACTGTGACAATATTTTAAAATTAACAATGAAAATTCATTTGAATGTCAAATAATAAAAAATTGGTTAAGGATATCATTGTAAATAAATAAAATCCAATGTTATATAGTCATTAAAATGATTATAAGCATGCAAGAAATTATTTTTTCTGTTTAATTTAAAAATTGATATACTGTGTTTCTTTTTATTGTTATTAAATCTATAAATGTGTGGATAAAATAAAGATTTTACATCAAAATGGGAAGAACTGTAGTTATCTTTAGATAAGGGAATTATGAACAACTTGTACTTCTTTTTGCTCACCAATAGTATTTTATTTGGTCTTATTTCTTATTTCATAATAAAAGCAATGAAAATATTATAAAATCCAGTTGACTAGAATGGTTCCATTTGATTCTATGAAAAGTAAATGAATTGTTGTTCCCCATTTCTGCCAAGCCATTGTGCTGCTTTGTATGTTTTTATCTTACTGATAAAGAGGCAGCCTAGCTGGGTCCTCACAAACTATCATCACATATCATTCTGGAGGACATTAATACTTGCTGGAAGCTCCAGAGAATCATTCTGGATAAGCAAACAGTATAAAATGGCATTTAAAAGTAAATGTCTAAGTCTTAATAATATCCAAGAAACAGTAGCTAATACCAAAAGAACTCTAAATGAAGAAGAAGGAAAAACTGAAGTTACTCACAGAGACCTTGTCCTTCGCCTGTTTGAACACACTGGGAGCCTGAGTTGATTCACCACTGGCTGCTGTTGAAAAGAAAAAGCACAAACAAACGACCCCAGACTTAGTGGCTAAAAATCACAAAAATGCATTTTTCAATACCTTTTAGATATTCTATTGTGTCAACAGACCAATGCAAAGCAAAATTATGTTTCAAATTCAGTGATGGAATAAACCTGAATACCAATAATGTAGCATGTGACTTCAACTAGTGTGTGCTAAATTTACACATCCCAATGTCTAGCAAAGCACAGGTCAGCACCAAAGCATAGATCATTTTCTGTGGGTTAACAAAGGACCTTTGAATCAGTACTATATGAGGACAGATTCTTGGGACAAGAAGTAACAGCACAGCAATGTGAATGCTGCAGAATTTAAGGAAAAGAAAGATGACTGACTTCTAGGGTTGGCCAATAAAATTGCTTACACTATGTGAAGCTTTAATACCAAAATAATACTGCCTCCAAACCGTCATGGTCATCCAGCCCCTTTCCCTCTGTACCCTTTACTTCACAATATGAATGACATACTTGTTTGGTATAAAAATACACCACATAAGAAGGGAAGAAAAAATAGCTTGTCAAGAACAGAAAACACGAGAGGAATTTAAAGTTCGATAAATGCAGAATATGTTCTACACATGCACTTCCTTATGAAATCGTTACCACATCTGTTACTGTTGTTTCTCTTGCTATGTTTTACACTTCTGGTTTCAATTTTAAACTCCATGTCTTTAGCATATTTTCTGTTGATGACTTACCTGACTTAAATATCTCATGATTTAAAACAATCCTTTGTATTTTAGACAACCACCCGTATTTGCAAGCTTTGCTCAGAAAATAAAATACTCAAGTTTGTGTGTTTACTTCCTCAATTTTCTTTAGTAAGAGAGAAACCCTCAGGGGAAAAAATGTACTTATCCTCATAAGCTCTCCAAATGAGTCCCAAAAAGGTTTCTTAAGCTATGTGAAGCTCTAAAACCAAAATAATAACTGCCTACAATGTGCTTTATGTATGTAGGGTTGGCTGGCAAGATTATTCACAGATTCTAGAGCTGATTTAAAAAAAATAGCGGCAGTGAAAATGATGCCTCCTTATTACTTCTACAGCATCTCAGATTCCTGTGACATGTCTGTGTTGTTTGCTCCAAGTAGACGACACTTATGTTTGATACCTGCTTTCTGCCAGAGGGTTCATGTTTGACAAAAATAAGCAAAGATCCTAATAAGTCCAAAGATCTTAAATTTCCTTTTAAAAATGAATTAAAAAGGCAATTCACTTTTATTTGTGGTAAGCTGAGAATCAATGACATGTAGACACTATGAAAACATTTCACACTTCCTCTGGAATTCCCCAATCCTGATGACATCTTTAATCTTTTCAGATAGGATACAGGGTCTTTAAAATGTCAAATCCAAAGGATTCTCCTTGTCCAAGTATTTGTCCAACTGGAAGAAAAATTCCAAGTTTGATGAGGCTAAAAACCTGAGAAAGTGCACTAAGTAAGATATAAGATAGAGATACTATGTAAATTTCTAACTCCTAACTGATGGGCATTCCTTATCCTGAACCTTTGTCAAGGTTTATGTGCATATATATGTCTTTTATTTTCAAATTCTGCCTTAGATACTTGTTCTTAAAGGAAATCATGGTAAGAATTCTATGTGGAGAATGCAAATACAAAATACTTGGAATTTTTAGTGACTGACATAAAACCATCAATTATCTTGCTTTTCATTTTCTCACACACTAATGCTGCTCCTAACCTTTCAAGCCATCCGAAGGTTTATATAGAGACATTTATGATGCATAATGGAAAGGAAAATATTTCTTTCTGAACCAGTAATCTGATATTGTGCAAACTGTTGTCAATTAAGATTATTCTAGCATAATTATACATAGAAAATAAATATTTTGCATTGAAACTGAGAAAAAAAAGTTTGCATTATAGATGTTTGTATTGGTTTCATTATGATTTGTAACGTTTCATTCTTTTGTTCTACCACTTTTTTCAAACTTAGTAAATGTGTATATTTGGAGAAGACAGAGATTAAACAAATGGGAAGCAAAATGAAAATAAACAAGTTTATTTCTAACTTAAGTTCCTCTTAAGGGGGAAGGAGCAGTTCAGATAAACACATTTAAGAAAATCCCAATGACAAAATGACAACTAAGAGATATAGTACAGTAGATTGAAAGGCTTGCTAATTTTGGATATGAGGAATAAAATCTGATGGGATTGCCAGACAATTTTCTTTTTTCTTTTTTTTTTCATCTAAAGCAAAATAATTTTGCAAACCACACATTTATCCCAGATTTTCTTTTTGTTTTCAGTGTCTAAATCACTGTATATTCTTGGTGTTTTTTGGCAAATTCATCAACATCAGTAACAGATTTGGCAGTAACAATGTAGAAAATAGGACAAATATATATGGATTTAAGCATGAGGGAGATAAATAAGCAAAATAATGAGAATGCATACCACGGTTAAATTCATCGCCATCGTCTAACCAAACACACAGAATGAAAATAGGAATCCCCAGAACGTGACACTAGAGCACAATGCCAAGATACAATCACGCACTGTTATGTCTGAGCATGACAAAGAAACAGATGGTCATGACCTCTTCTGCAGGGAGGGAAAAAAAAAGAATAATGATACAAGACACTTAATAGCAAAATTGTTCATGACTACTGAGATTCTTGGAAGAAAAACAAAATGAAGAAGCTGCTACGGTAATGAGATTAAAAAAAAATACATGTCTATGTTTGCCAGCCACATTGCAGAATTGAACAGTCACCTGTCGTTTTCCGCTTAACACAGGAGAGATGAGTTGGTCTAGTATATTTGATAGCAGGTTTTAAAATGAATTTCCTGGAGGGAGAGTGGGCCTGAACTTCTGTTTTTTTAGCAAGTTCAGCCTTCTTATAAACTGCTATGAATAAGAAAACACAGAAAGCATACCATCAGGAAAAAAATTAACACTTGGAACGAAACCAAACGAAAATTTCATCAATCATCGATTACCACTGTTAGGCAGTTTCTTCTATAAAATAGTAATAATGAAATACGTCAAACACATTTTTAAAGAAGTGATTGTTAAATGAACCTTTTTTCCTTCTCACTTCATCCCGGGAGACTGTGCTAGGTTCCTTTTTAGCTATTTTTCTTTCAGGAGTGGAAATTCTGCCTCTCCCAGTTTTAAAAGGCTTTTCTTTTCTATGTTTCTCGAGAGATGGTCTCCGAGCTTCCTTTTCAGCTTTGTCCTCTTTAGGAATAGTTTCTAACTGTTCTGTCATGATACTTCTATCATCATCTGCGGATCAAAGCAAATCATGACAACAACAACAGCGAGAACATTAGTAACGAATGGACAAGATCCTTTGCATATTTAACAAAATGCAAATAAAGAGATAAAGTGACATTTAAAATGTTTCACGTGAAAAAAAAAATCCCATTAGGTTATTGAGATTAATTTTGGGGTAGAAAATTAAAAACAAGAGCAGGGCGCCGTGGGGCACACCTGTAATCCCAGAGGCTCCAGAGGTTGAGGCAGGAGGATTGAGAGTTCAAAGCCAGCCTCAGCAACTTAGTGAGGCACTTAGCAACTCAGCGAGACCCTGTCTCTAAAGAAATATATATATAAAAAAAAGGGCTGGGGATGTGGCTCAGTGGTTGAGCACCCCTGGGTTCAACCCCTAGTACCAAAAAAATAAAAATAAACAAACCAAAACAAAACAAAAACCAAAAGCACACCTTGAGTATCCACCCAGAGGCTGTCAGCATCCATAACGGAGTCATCAATGGTGGTCTCGTCTTTGTAATCGTCGTAGGTTTCTGTCTTATACTCCGAGAGTCCTATTTCTTCTCTATCTGGGGAAGCTGGAGCCTCTGGGGAGCCATCCTTAGGTTCTGCCTGGGCTTCAGCTGCCACTTCTATTTCCAGCTCTTCTTCATCATGAGGGGATGGTCTCCTTTCCACCTCATGCTGTTCTAGAGCTGCAAAACGAACACTGTGGGACCCTGACTCCCCTTCATCGGTTGTGGTTTGCACTACAGTGATGAAATCATCCTCAATGGTCACCACAGACTCAATCACTCCTTTATGTTCCTCCCTGACCCCCGGGATACCCAGATCGGTGATCTGGAGGGTGTCCGAGCGGAAGAGAAGTTTATCATATTCTCCCCGGGCTTCTATCTCTTCTTCCTCACTCTGAGCCTCTGCTGGTTCAGACACAACCGCTGCTTCAAGGAGTTGTTCGGCAACATCGGAGGGCGTGACTGATATATCGGGGGTCTCTTTGCTGTCCTCCTTTGGCAGCTGAATAAATTCCATCTGGACCTCAGCTCTCTCATCTGTGGCTAAGTCAGCCTCTTCCTCAGCAGGGGGGCAGGGTATTTCCACGGACAGTTTGATGGCAACTTCATCTTGAATTAGAGATGATTCTGGAGATGTTTCCTTCTTGCCCTCATCTGGTTTTAAGGACTCCATGGTGAGACTTTCATGCTCCCCGCTAGACTCATAGGATTCCTCTTTGTCTACAGCTTCCTGGTGCACCAAGTCAGGCTTGGCCACCTTCTCTTTGACTTCTGTCTCATTAACTTTGGCAACTTCTTTCACATGGCCAGCCTCAATACCCATGAATGCATCTGCCTCCTGTGGCACTTTGGGTGAAGGGGCCAGCTCCTGTGCAGCCTGCAGTGTAAGCTCTGTTGTCTTTCCAGCATCGACTTTCAGCCCTGAAGCCATCTGTCCAAAGTCACTGATTTTAATATCAAACTGGCCCTGATCAGCTTTCTTAGCAGTGAATTCAAGTCCTTGTTCAGCCTTTTTGGATGATTCTGCCTCAGCTACCTCTGGCACTGAACTAAGACCTTTCTCCTCTTTCTCAGATGATGCATCTTGGATAGAAGCTTGCTCGTGGGTTATCCCTAATCCAAATGTCTCCACTTTACCACCAGCCTCTTCCATTTCCTTGGCATCTTCTTTTAAATCAAAGTGCTCTTCACTCTTTTCTAATACTGTATCCAGCTTATCGTTGGCTTTCCTCTCCTGGTCGAACTCTCTACCCAGTCCTGATTTCTCACCAGAAGTAGGTGGGGATGCTTCCTTCTCAGCACCGAACTCATCTTTGACTCTCCCAGCAGCTGCCAGTTTTACTTCAATCAATGAAAGATCTGTGGCCAAATCTCTTCGAACTTTGTCATCAGTTCCTTCATAAAAAGAACCGCTTTCTCCTGATAAATTTTCACTGTCTTGAACAGGTGATGGGAGCGGGACTGTGTATTTATTGAACACACAGTAGCCCAGGTCTTCAAGCTGACTGTCTGTTTTCACAATGACATGGTTTTCATCAGTGACGGCTGGCAAGCCAGTACTGCTCTCCTCCACCACCGTCTCTGATGGGACGGATTTCCTCCTGGCAACTTCAGCGTCTGCACTCACAGAAGCTAATCTTGACCTTGTGCCTGCCAGATCTAGCATTTCAGGCAGATCAGGGGCCATGACAGTACCATTTTTGTAATAATCTTTGGCTAGGAAAGGCGACTCACAGGCTATCTCAACTTGAGTAGTTTCCTCTCCAGTAGTTTTTTCTTCCTGTACCTTTTCTTCTTCATCTTTGCTTTCTGTTGGGAAGGAAGGGGCTTTCTCCATTGCAGGTGTGGTAGCTGGAAGATAATCATCCCCTTCATCCATGCTTCCACTTGTGTTGGTCAGAATATCAGAAGCCAGAGGGGAAAGATCATGACCCCGACCAAAGTTAAATCCAAGGGCTATGGAGTCCAGGCAAGACATGGGCAAATTGATTGACATGCTTCTTTGTTCTATTGCAGACCTACCACCAAGTCCTAAACTTCTGCTAAGAGTCAAATCATCCTTATTCTTGCTGTGGAGGTCCCTTTTTTCTCCATACACTTTTGGATCAATAGTGAACATTCTTTCTTGGGGAGAACTGGGTTCTTCAGGTAAATCAGATGGACAACTCTGGGCCAGAGTACTGTACCCGGCTTCTTGTGCTGGAGCACTGGGCTGGGATTCTTTTTCTGCTTGAAATCCCTTGTCACCATTTTGATGCATGGGAGACACAGTATCAATAGACTCATGGGCACTTTCTCTTGTGTCACTCAATTCGTAATAATCACTACCCAGCTCAATGCTTTTTGTCACTTCCTCTTTCAAGGCAGATGTTTCAAAGTACTTGGACATTCCTGACTTATCTTCATAAAATGGCATGCCAACCTCTGCTGATGCTGCAACCTCAATTCCTTCAACCTTATGATCTTTGTCAGCAACTTTCTCTTCAAAAAGTTCCTGGGCTGCACTCTTCACACTCAGTGCAGCTGGTTCTGGCATGACTTTTTCCAAGGTCTTAGAGGTCATGGTGGAATCTGTAACCGTAGGGAAGGAGTCGCCTTTCAGCACACCTATGAAATGCTCCTGGTCTTTCTGCTCTTCTTTTGAGAAAGTGTGCTCTGTGGAGGTCTGAATTACATCTGTTTCTCCATCTCTCAATTTTAAGGATTCACTCTCTTTTGGTACAGCTTCTTTGTCAAAAATGGTTGTTTTTTCTTCATGCTTTGGCTGAGGTTCCTTTTCAGGAAGTGTAGGTTCCTGTCCAATGGGAGTGGAAGTCTCCTCTTTCTCTTGTTTTATGCCCTCCTCTTCTTCCCCGAAAATTTTCTCCATGACAGATCCTTCCACAGCTGGAACGTGAATATCTCTGGGTAAGGGGATTGCTTCTGAGGCTGGTGTTTCTGCCATTTTGTATGGTTCATCCTTTTGTGGCTCTTCGACTTTAGATCTATCTTTGGCAGTAGCTTGGCCACTGGTTTCTTGTAGAGATTTTTTGTCATCTGGTTGTAAGAGGACAGGGGCAAAGGGTGTTGCTTCTGCTATTATTTCATTCTTCATGACATCTACAGGAAGAGTGAAACTTCCCGCTTGGAAGGGACTTGGCATGGGAGAGTCAAACTGCTTCCCCTCCCATCTCGGAAGATCCTCAAGTACATCCTTCTCTCTCATCGGTGTCAGGGGGCCAGGAGATATTGGAGCAGCTAAACCCCACTCATCCTTTTTTGTTTCTGTTGGCATTTCAATAAACCAGTCTTTTTGCCCTTTTGGAGCTGGAGGCTCTGCAGGGAGGCCAATGCCAGGCACTACTAGGATTGGTTCTGTCTTCTGTTTTATGTCTTCAAGGCTGTCACCAAGAGGGTGCCCAAACAGAGCAGGAGGTGCCTCATCTCCTGTTCCTTGCATGTCCTTTTTCTCAGAGGAAATTTTAGTTGTCTCTGGCTGAGGAACTAAGGCAGCATGTTTAAGGTCTTCACCAGGCTTACTTTGCGTCTTTGACTCCTTTTCCTTTTGGTCCGAAGTTTCAGCTGTAGAGGGAGTCAATGCCTGCTGATCTGGGAACTCCATCTTCGAGGCTGTAAGTAAATCTGAAGTAATCGGGTTGATTTTTAAACAAATAATAGGCAAAGGCTTTCAGGCAGTAAGCTTAAAATTATATTCTGAAATGGCAAATGAATGGTAGGGCAAAAGGAAAAACTAGGGAACATGCAAGCATGCTACCTGTTCAAAAGTCACCATGAAGATGTCAGGACTGAGATGTGTGTGTACTATAAGTTAAATGGCCTCTTGTTGTAAAGTGATGCACACAGGAATTGTAAGAAGGGTTTACTTCAGACTACTCACTTGTCCTTTGTTTATCTGTGTCTCCTAGACATTATGTGATGTGTCCTATAATAGAAAATTCCTGTGCCTTCCATAGATAAAAGTTATAGATTACTGCATATTGACTAAGTAGCTAATGTTAAGGTACAAAATAATATATATGAAGGACTAAATATGGATAAGGATTGATTTCTACTGAAATTTTTCATAGGCTTCCTCATTGGAAAGTGAATTGGCAGGCGTTAGGTCAAGAAGAAGGTCAAGTAATCCATGGTGATGCATATATTAATAGTTTCAGATAACTTGATCAACACATGCCAAGACTGATTTTGGGGGCATTAAACAGTTCCTGGCATAACTTTCAGAAGTCATCTGAGGTTCAATTTTAGGAATATAAGCAAATATTTGCTGTCAATTTATACATGACCTAAAAATTGACATACCAGTTTCTGCCACATATTCATAATTTTTAATCCCTAATCATTACTTAGTCTGTATGGTAGATATAAAAAAATCTGAATTATACCAATATTGGGAAGTTAGAGGATTAAAAAAATGTTTTCAAGAGAGTCAACTATTAAAATAATACCTTTCACCCTATGGCCAGGACCTCATTTCCTGGGACATGATCAATGGGTAAAACATTGATTGGTATTGACTTTAGAGATTATTTTCACAGGAAATAAGTGACACATTCTTATTTTTATTTTTTGCCAATCCAAAAGGCTTCAAATCCCACCGTGTTTTAAGAGCAAAGGTTTTTCTCTGTGATTATCAGAGCTAACTGTAGTTCTCTGGAAAAGATTTGGGGGAAAAAAATCATAAAATTCAACCATCTCTTGAAGGACAAGTGTCTTGATCATTACTTTATGTACTTGTATGTCTTGTAATAATAGAAAAGAAAATTGTGTGAACTTGTAGCAAATGTTAGATGGATGAAAACTCAAGAAAGATGGGGGTGGTCAAAGGGGCTGACTGCCATGGAGAGAAAATGACATGAAAAGCATCAACAGGAGCTCTTAAGGAAACCAAACCAGTATTCATTGAAGCATAAAAAATATATAGCACTTTGCAGCTGCAAACAAAAGCGATTCTACCATTGAAGCCTCTATGTGCCAAAACCCAACTCTACGATTTGAAAGAAAAGCATATGAATTGCTGCCCCCAAAATAAAAAAAAAAAAAACAAAAAACAAAAATATACATGTATTAGCAATGTGACTGGCAAACACTTGAGATGAGGAGGGAGGGTAACTCAAAAGTTCACACAGCATCGTCAGCCTGCGGCAAAGCGTATTGTATCATGGCAAAGGACAACCAGGAATCTGCAGCAGCAGGGGAGAACGGTGACGCCACACAGCACCTGTGCAAGCCACACTCTGCTCATGAAGCCTGCAACAGCGGTCTGGAGATCATGAGAAGACCCAGCGATGAATCAGCAAATAGCGTTGGAAAGGCATCAGGTTGGTAAGCGCTGGCGCGATCATTTGCAACCAAACACATGCAAATCCCGGGAAAACACACCTTCCTTGGCAGAGGAAGGGGTTTTTACTTCTGGAGACACCTCCATGACCTCTTTTACACTTTTCTCATGCAGGGCCCCTGTGAGGGCACTCTCTTCAGGAACTATCTGGGCCTCCGCACTAGACTCCACTTGGCCCTCACTGAGGCCCTGGGGTTGGTCTGAGGACTTAGCAGCCCCACTCTCTTTCTCAGGAAGAGCAGCAGCTTTCTCTTCCTCAGCCATGGGACCCTCTAGTGTTTCTTCTTCTTGGGGATGAAAAAAATGTTGACATCATGACCACAGAACAACACATGAAAGGACAGAAATACTGTTCAAGGACACTTTCAGCTCCACTGGGATGCCTCCACTAGGCACTCAGGTGTGTTTTCTTTTGCCATTTGGATAAACAGATTGAGAGTTGAATGCAGCACACTTTATGAACTGGTTGGGAAATTATGATGTATCAACTGCTAATAGTGATGCCTTTAAAAGTCTCATTAAAAGGCTATTTGTTTTAAAATTTGAGAGCTGAAAGCGTTTTGTTGATTGAGTACCCTTTAGTGGAAATGACAGTGAGTTGCACTCATGTGGAAAGCTTGTTGGAAATAAGAGATGGTGCTGCCAGGTAACAGATGGTTATGAAAAGATAGATGTATTGATGTACTGAAGAAAAGCCTTTAAATTTGTTAGACGTGAGCTGTTTTCTCCAATGCAGGAAGCCCCTACATCCTGATTGGTTTGTTTAAAATGCACAAGCTTTGCTTATGAGTCATGGGAAAGAGAAAGGCCTGCCAATAGCCAACCAATCACCTTCATAGTTTTATCACAAAGTCCATTAAAATTATTTAAAATATGTTTAGTATTTCCATCATGAAAGATTACTACATCAATTATGTTATCCTCACTGAATTATATGGTGCCTGAGAAAATGAAAAATTTCAAGAAGCAAAGTATTTTGAAAGACATGGTCAAGATCAAATTTAAATCTCATTACTTATAAAAGTCTTCCTCTGGTACACAATTATATTGTTCAACCCCCAGAAATATCAATAATATAGTTCATATGTTGCTTTCTTTGACACTAAGAAGGAAAATGTGCATATTAGTGATAAAATCTTATTTCTACAATTCAAAACAAAATCACCAAGGAAAGATATCGCCCCAAAAGATGTATAGGCCACAGAAAAACATCTGCCTTTAAAGTGTAAAAAACAAATTTAATGGAGGTTATGGATGATTTGGTTCATTTATTTTTCATCCACACTTCAAATGCCAATAAATATAAGTATGTCTTACTTTAA
>JAJEJO010001637.1:785032-796272 GCA_020662805.1 Glaucomys volans | reverse complement strand
GCTAAGTTGATGAGGCTGGCTTTGAACTCGTGATCCTCCTGCCTCAGCCTCCCGAGTCGCTGGGATTACAGGCGTGCGACACCGTGCCCAGCATAGCTGCTTTATTAATGGTACCTTCTTAGCTTGTCTAATCAAGTTAGTTAAAAAGTTTTCAAATCCATGTAACAATTTAGGATTCCATTTTCTCACTTGTATAAATTGTTTATTTCCATTGCATCAATTCCTTCTTCAAAAATCCCCATATTTTTCCCAATTGTTTTAAGTTCACAGTGTTAGATGAACTTAGTCCCATTCAGTGTGGGTTCTATCTCTTTCTATGCCTAAACAAGTTATTTTCACATTTGAAAATAACCTCTTCCCCTAGGCAAAAGTATTTTTAGCTGTACTTCCTTTTTCTTTACCAAACTACTACTTAGAATGAGACAAACTGCAGCCACCATCCACTTACTTTATTCTCACACAGCCAATTATATACCAGGGTCTCTCAGCTTTATTGGACTAGAAGGACAAAAACTTTGAATCATTTCTTTCATTTTAGCCTTGCCTTACTGAGCCAAGATTTGGTCACCTTGGAAAGCCTGGGTAGCTCCTACAGATGCTAATTCTAGTCAAGTCTGGTTCTAGTAATATTATGCATGCAAGAACAAAAAAATAATATTCAGGGTCAACTTTGTTTTGGGTAAAAATATGTTCTTTCCCAAGTGATGTATTTGCAAGGAACAGAAAAGAGTCATACTTTTTTATTTTTTAATTTTTTGGCTTCTTTGTACATCTGTCTGTCTCTCTCTATCTCAGAAGTAATGATATAAAAAAGGAAATGCCACTGAAATTTAGTAGCCACTGAATTTATACTATCCTTTAAGGAATTTTGCTATTGATCTGAGTGGAAAGTATTGATACCTCCTGCTGCAAAGTAGAAATTACCTATACATTCCTCACAAACAAGGTTTAAGTAAGAATTCTTTTTTGTAAATTTTAAGGCATTTGGGTGAATATAATCTATATAGGGACTTCACTTTCATTTGGACAAAACAGGCCCCGCCCACCCCCACATGAGGGCACACTGAACATGATGGTCATGGTCAAAGCTGCAGGCAGGGGAGGAGGAGCAAAAGGGGACCATGCTTGGTTCACCTTTCTCCTGGCCTAAGTGGGCCTCTGCACTCTGCGCTGTGACTCTGGGGAGCACACTAGAGGTAGTCCATTCTGAGCTGAACAAAGGATGCTCATAGTACTCCTCATCGGAATTGTAAGGGTCATCATCAGGCACAGACACCGAGATGGAGGGGGCTAGGAGTCTACGCCTCTCCCCGCTGGTGGCAGGTTCCTGGCTGGGGAACCTGTGTAGAGGACCCACTTGATCCTCAGCCCCTTCATCTACAAACAGACACACAGGAAGAAACTGCAGGGAGAACTGGACAAGACAGACACAAGATCAGACGGACGAGACAACCACGAGGACACAAAGGGTCAGGGAAGCAGCGCAGCAGATGGAGGACCATTAGCAAAACCAAGCTGATGAAGGATGGCCGACGGAGAATGTTGCATGCTTCAGTAGCGGCTGAATTTCAACTATCCTCTAAGCAATTCTGCCATTGATCTAAGTGAATCAAAAGCATCGGTACCCCTGCTGCAAAGTGGAAATTATCTGTACATTCCTCTCAAACAAGTGAGAATAACCAAGTAAATGTTGGAATAGAAACAAAACATTACAAAGCAAATGCATTCATTGAAGGAAATTCCTTCAGGAAGATTCATTCTTATTCTTCTTTCAATATATTTGTAAGTTTAAAAAGAAAAAAACAGTTGTTAGGCTCTCATGCATTAAGGACTATAGGGAGAAACAGTCCCTGTTTGAAACACAACTTTATCTAGGAGGTACAAATAGTTAGCATGGAGGTTAATTTAATTCTGAATGATTTCAACCAGAAAGTACTTTTAAATTTTAATTGTTAAGTAAAACCTACAAAGCATTATTCCTCTTTCCTGACTTGATGAGGAGGAAGCAAGACAGCACAGCTTTTCATTGGATGCTAAGGCTGATGGTATACCCAGGAGTATCATTTTAAACACTGGTTCTCAACTGCCTGGCTGGAGAAGTACAGTATGTTGTTTTAAGAGTCTCCCAAATATTATAAACTTGTTTTCTCATGTTTTGCTTCTACTTTGAAAGCCCAATTCAGATACAATTAATTGAGAATTTCTAGAGTTGGCTTCAGATTCATCAAGACTCCATTCCACGCAGCTTCATTAGTACCTGGCTTTGGCTGTTTCTGTTTCAAATCTTTTACTGCATATTTCTAACTAAAATGCGAAGGAACCATTCTCATTTCTGTTCTTTCCTGTGCTTGGCTTGGAAATTTGCAATATTTAAGTAATTTCCCCAAATTCACAATCATAGATCAGTTAGCTTAGTATCTGGATTCTCATATAATTCAGTGAGCTTTAAGGACCATGAGAATGAACACTATTTGGATTCTGATGTGGTGCAGACATTACATCTCAGGCTTATGTGGCAGGTCACCAAGTTTGCTAATCATTATTCATTTATATCTAGAAATAATTTTAAAATTTCATAACTCCCAATTATAAGAATAAAGTCTAATCTTATCTATCTATATTGTTTTTATTTCAATCAGAACTTAAAGCAGGCAGAGTTAGAGCATTAATTTGCAAACGCACTGTGTTTTTAGGACGGTAACTTCTTTTCAGCAATCAAGTGCTGACAACTGGAAATAAAATCAGTCTGAAATCATAAGGATACTAAAATAACACTGTGGAGAGAATACTTTTAATCTTTTGAGCATATTATTTACTGATTGTTCCATGGGAGTTGTTTCTGGATGGATGCTGAGAACTTTCTCAGCCACAAAACTTATTATATCATGGGATAGCATAAGCCTAAAATAATGTTTGATATTCTTAGTTCAACTCAGCACGACTTCTCAACTGAGCGGATAATTGCCCAAGATCTAGCCTACCACACTTACTGAATCATAGCCCTAGGCTTGTCACACATCCCAGCCATTCATATTTCCCCCAGCAAGACCCTGAGACTATAACTCCCCATTCCCTATGTATGCAAGTTGTTTCTAAAATTTCCAATATGTTCAGAAGATTGCATGGATAGTCAGCAAGTGAAAATAGGTTATTTATCTCTCTTCTTTTCAACATTTATTTTCTGGGAAGTAGAGCAGAGAGTTGGTAGTCAGATGCAATACTCATTTGGATGCTTTAACCTTTGGAAGATTCTAACCTCCTCTTTCTTGTTGCTGTTGCTCTTTTCCTAAGTGCCAGAATGTAAAAACAGCCCAGAGCCTTGCTTCAGATCTATAAACTCTCAAAGAAGCAGTGTTTTCTATTCTGAAGACCTTCACTCTAATCAGAGAACAACAGAAACATCAACAGAAACTTTAAGGGTTCCAGTTGAAAAAGTCTTCTCTGTAGTATTTATCTGGCCTTAAGCAAGACAACTTCAAAAAGGAGAGTCTGGCAAAGTCTAGTACTCTCTTGGAACTATGTGCTCTAGGTACTTCATGTCTCTGTTTAGGACTTGTGAGTGAAGTTCATCTACAATACAAGCTCCAGGGTAAGCCAGGGAAGCTCTGCTTAGAGGGTTAGCTACATCCCAACCTGTACTGGGTTCCAACGAGAATGACAGAAGATGTCAGATTCTCATTTGTTAGAGAACTGTGCATTGCAGGTGCGCTGGAATCACACCCACTGTGCAGGGTACATAATAATTATAAATAAATAGAGTATTTATTTAGTAGTTTTAGAAGAAAGACATCAGTATAGGAGCTTGTAACCAAGAACTCACATTTGAAGATAATTTACTTCCGTGGTTCCAGAACAAAAAACTTGACAAGAGCCAGGTTTAGTGACACAGTGAAAATGTGAGTTGCAGAATTAAGATTTAGTTCTGAAATCTGGATAAGCCTTTTATCCAAACATAAGCCATTATATTCTTGGCAAAAAGTGGAAATGAATATAATTTCTCTGTGGGTTGCTGGGAAAATTAAATGAGAAGATACTTGTGAAAGTGCCAAGCACGGCATTTGACTCCATACGTGTTAGCATCCATGTCTTCAGTGCACTTGGTCAGGTTTCCAAGTAATTCTGCTCTTTCCCTTCATTTGACATATCAAAGTCAGAGCTGAGAAATTTGTGAAAAATGTAATTCATTTCATAACAGGTAGTTTTGCTATTTA
The DNA here is from genome assembly GCA_020662805.1 of Glaucomys volans. Taxonomy (NCBI): domain Eukaryota; kingdom Metazoa; phylum Chordata; class Mammalia; order Rodentia; family Sciuridae; genus Glaucomys; species Glaucomys volans. The sequence goes on along the minus strand of JAJEJO010001637.1, from coordinate 792,061 downwards.
AGGTAACAATTGAATACATTCATCCTTCTCCTCTAAGTAGGCATGCTTCGGGTCATCTGGTTTTGCCACAAAATATTCTATTTCATTTAATAATGTGATATATAAAAGAACAGGGTGGCTTGATGAACCCTTCTCTTTTCCATAGTCCTTTTAGATAATTATAATCTTCAAATATGAAGGTTACTTGGTTTCAATGGAGGAATAAACTTTCCCTTGTTTGCTTTTGTTCAATTTTTTTTTTTAAAGCATTTGAAAATTTATATTGGGTTAAAGTAAGGTTTGCCACCCTAAACCAAGCCTTGGTTTGTCAGCTCCCTTTGATACAAATGAGAAGTTCCTTTTGCAAGGACTGTACCTCGCAGGGCATCAGTGACTCTGATCTTCCCTTGTACATCCCAGCTTCTGCCCCACAGGGCACAGCTAGAGACAGCTGGCCCCCCTGAAGTGGTTCTCGGCCATCTTTAAGCTCTTCCCATTCTGCCAGTTTTTGAATGGGGACTCCTCACTTTGCTGATTGTTTCCACTGCCTCAGAATGATATGGAGGGAAACTGCTTTCAGATTAGCAATTATGATGTCACAACATCTGTGACAACAAGAAAACACTACCCTACAACTCTGGAGCAAATCTAAGAGGGCAGAAGGATTCCCATTCTGCTTTTAGAAGATTCCACTGTATTGCATGGACTTCCAAGTTCTAACAGCCCTGTCCAAATAACAGCCGTTAGGGTTAGGCCAGAAAGAAAAAGGAGGTTGATTTGAAAACATTATAACTAGTACAGTATTGGATAACTGTACCATGGTTTCTTTTCAAAGTGTGCTACTTGTTGAATTTTTTCATCAAAATTCCTTGTAAATAATTTGCAGAATAAGATATATTCTGGGAATTATTAAGAGTACATTAATTATAATAAATGAGTATTTATAAATGATGGTAATTAACATCTTAAATTATTTTCAGTGGAAGCTTTCATGTTTCCCCTTTGGGAAAGAACAGTTTCAAAAATGTTTGCTAATTAATAAAAAGTTAGTGTATCCTCAAAATCACTGAATTAATTTAGTCCAAGAGCTCTCTTCCATTTGGACTGCAACAGTCATTGTAACCTTAAAGTTGCTTTGAGGATACATCACGGGGGGGTGGGGGGGAAATAATGCCCTGGATAGAGCAAAGAAGCCCACCCACTCCCTTTCCAGCACACCTGCTATAAAAGCACACCTGCTGTTAGCAGGAAGCTAATGAAAATGGTGCTGCATCATTACAAACTGGTTGGATTGAAAAACTGAACAGTTCTGTCTTGCATCTGGTCACTAATTTATTTTTTTTGACAAAACTAAACTAAAAAAACCCATCTAATATTTATTGTATATAATTTAAGCATGGTTTAAAATAAGAGGCAGTATTTTGATCATCTAGATCATTCAGACTATATCTTTCACAAATTCATCTGATTTTTAAATTAAAAAGTAGAAATTATAAATTTTCTTCAGATAATTCAAAATGGTTACCCATTTGAAAACAAATCATTAAACTGTCACATAGCTTAATTTTTTTAAAAATTAAAAACACAAGTTATGTTTGAAAATATCTTTGAAGTACTTTCAATGGGAAGTAAGTTGGTATCGTCCCTGGATATTCTTGAAATCACCTGAGGAAGCTGTTCTGAAATGTAAGGGAAGAGTTACTCTGGAAAGCTGACTTCTAAGTAACCAAAACATGAAAGTGATTCCATATTTCTTATTCAAATTTATGTCATGTTCATGATGCTATCCTCCAGAAAGCATGCTGGGTGAATTCCCAGACAGATGGAAGACCCTACTTCCTTTTCTGCTCTAACTCCCAGAAAGAAAAAAAAAAAAGTCAATAACTTGACATCAAGCGGACTTTGGAAGTAGGCCAGTTCTATCAAGATCATATTCCTTTCTGGGTTAAGAGGATTGCCTGGCACTTGAATGGCTTTAAGTAGCTCAGAGGCATTTTCAATGACCTGCAAGAAGTACACTGTCATGTAAGGCTGCCCACTGCAGTGGGAGTGGAATCCAGGCCCCTGACCCCCGCTGGCCTCTGCTTACTCTTTCCTTCACTCCTCTGCCTCTTTCTCACTACCTGTTAGCCAAGGGCCCCTTCCTAGAACACTGCACCTTCTTGCCCACCTGAGTGCTCTTGTGCATTCTGGCTCCTCTGCCCCCAATTTCCCTTTCTTCCATCGTTGCTTGGCTACCATATCCTCATGTTTCTGGGCTCTAATTCTTAACCATCCCACACCATTCAATAAAATAAAGTTTTCCTGGATATTCTCTCTGAAAGCTCCCTGGTTTTATTTTTTCTGGTGCTGATTCAATTTTAAATCACTTGTAAGCTTATTTACTGGATTTCTGTTCTCCACTATGCAATGCGCTCCTTAAAAGCAAGGATCATGTCTATTTTGCTCACTAACATATACCCAGAATTTGAGGAGTTCCTAAAAAATTGTAGATGCTCAACAAATATGGAGGACCCTACTTCCTGTTTTGCTTTACAGTGAATAAACATAAGGCCAAAAAGAATCTTTCAAATCTATAAATTTAAAAATTAATTACATTTTAAGGGAATAAACTAATAATCAGTGGCTGTTATGCATGATTACAGTACCTAAATATGTTTTTTTTTAATCCTCTTAGAATAATTTAGTTTGTTTAACATTATTTGGGACATTAAATTTGGAAAAAATAAAAGTCTTCAATTTAAGAAAGAAAAATCTTGCTGGAGGATCATAGGTCTGAGGCCAGACTCAGCAACTTAGTGAGACTCTTTCTCAAAATAAAAAATAAAAAAGAATTGGGGATGTAGCTCAGTGGTAAAGTACCCCTGGAGTTTAAAAATACGTAGGTCAGTAATTTAGATATTTATATTTAGGTAATCAAAGAATATTTTAAAGAACCTGATAATAAATTATAAAAAACTTCTGTGATCAATGTTATTCAGTTTTTAAAATAGTAAGTTGGTCTCTGAAGTGACAACAGAAGAAAAAGTAAAAGGAAAAGTAAATAAATAAAATGGAAGAGTTTTAAAACTCTGGTTTTAGTATATGAAAACTAAAAACAAGCCATTATTGTTTTTCTGGCTTAGATCAGTTAACTTGTGTAACATTTCAAGAGTTACAGAAGGCAGAGAAGAGCTAAGGCTCGATTTTTGCTTCAATCCAATTTAGTGTAGTGCCTTTCATCTCAGATTCTGCACGGACCTTCTTCAAAGGCATCCCTCTTTTTATCAATGACAACTGAAAAGCGGAAGTGGCACTCATGCCAAGTAAGTCTTAAATATATTTATGGACAATAACAGGTCTCAGCAGGACAGAAGTTGTGGTCTTAGCCTCTAGTTCAGTGCTCTCAGTATCAGATCCATTCACTCAGTTCTTCATTTATTCATTAATATTTACTGAAAGCGTGTTCTGGGTCAGGCCCTGGGGAAGGTCATGGTAATGTGGTGAGCAAAACAGATAGTTCCTGACATGTCCAGAGGAAGTGCTGATTTCATCCATAAATGTGATTCCCACTATAATGGCATTACATTTACTTTTATTTTTGCTCAATCCCTTATAAGACGAGGTTGTATCTTCTCCGTCAAAAACACTACCTGAAGTAAACTGGTTCTCTATAGTTATTCTAGCAACTTAAACACAAAGTTATCTTTTCCTTTACCAGGAGATTTTTCCTTTTTTATATACCATATTATTCTACTTCTGATTCTGTATAGATAAGGGATTATGTACTTATTTCAGGATTTTATTCCTTCTTGACTATTTGCAACAAACTCCAAGGATGGGTCATATATTAACAACACTGAAGCCTGTGTATTATGCAGTGAGGTTCAGTATTTATCCTTTTTGAGAAGACAGAACCTCTGAGGTCAAGGCTTACCTTCCTCCACCGTGACTGTCTGTTCTGAGGCTGGCGATGGGGGCGGAGAAGGGGGCAGATTAGCTGTTTCTTCAACTGCTACAGACCAAACAATGAAGAAATGAGACACAATAATTAATCTTATCAGGCCAGTAGTTGTGTAGGCAGTTCTTCCATCTGTAAAAAGGCCTCTCTATGAAATCCAAGGAGAGGTTCAATAGTAATCTGAGTGACTTATTCTGAGGCCCATTACCTGATTCAAATACTTTTGACAACCTAAAAAGTAAAATTAACATTTCATATTTTAAAAAAAGGATTTCATCTTCTCCATAAACATGAACTAGAGACGAATGCTAAAATTGTAGCATTAATCTCCTCAATATGTGTCTATTTATTCAATCAATATTTCATTTTGACCCTCTATACCATGTGAAAACACACAGGCAGGTCTTTTAGTTTGGATTAGGCTAGTCCAACTGAAAAAATATTTGAATGCTCTGTTGTTCAACTGCTTGATCCGGAAACAAATGTTACCTTGATCGTTCTTGGTTGTGCTAGCTGACATCATTAAATAGCATTTTGCCCACTGAGTCTAAAGTCAAAACCCATCTTTTCTATGTTTTCTCAGAAAAGGAAGTTATCATAACCAGGATGACCTTTGGGAGAAACCTTGCACTAGTGGGAGCAAGCCGCCTTCTTGGCCTTACATGTGAAGCACAGAAAAGTTCTGTAAGATGTCACACACAGTCAACTCCAAGATTTGGTTCTCAGGACACTTACCTTCTTCATGCCACTTCTATAAAGGTAAGGAATTTCAAAAGGAAATATTTCTCACTTAAGGCCAGCAGCTAAAGCCATTTTTAAATGATATGAATTGCAGTTTCATAAAGTAGTTGGTAGAGGCAGCTTTGGGATGACAGACGACTTTTTCAGTTCCTTGACCCTGTAGGTTTTGCATGGCATATTTTAAGATTTCAGAGTTTTATCAAATTGAGTTTTCTTTCATTTCAAAGAATAGAAATGAACACTAGATTGGAGAATACTGTTTTAGATTAAATAAGTTTTTCCTCTCCGTGTTAAGGGAAAAATAGTCCTTCATAATAAAAATACTCAGTATTAAAAAATACTGAATATATGCTAAATTATTTTTCGGGGAGAGCAAATTATTTTTACTGCTTACTTTTTAATAGATGATAGAGCATTATAGTCTAAGGATACATTAGATTATAATAGAGGAAAGTGGATGTGTGCAAATTTTGGTCCTTAGAAGCTCTACCTTTCTATAGATCAGGTATATGTACCTGTAAAACATGTATGCTGAGCCTAGAAGTGTCCTTTCTTACATCTTGACATGGACACATGCTTGTCTCTGTCTCTCATCTTAGTGAGGGCAGGAAGGCTTTGGCTGAGTGTTTTTCTCAGCAAGGAAGCACTGCATTCCCTGTCTGGCACTGGGGGCCATTTGATTTGTGGCCAAGGGACAGGGCAGTGCTAGCTTGGTATCCTGAGAGGAGTCAAATGTTCAGTACTCTTCATTTCTGATGCGAAGTCACTGATGATTCCAGTAAAGTTCTGGCTCAGGTTTTTTGTAGCCAGTTCAGGGAGACCAAAACAAGACTATAACATGAATAATCACTCACCGAAACCCAATTCCAATTCAAGTTTTAGTACATGTTCCCTATGTGTGGAGTGTTACACAATCCTCTAATGGTTTAGAAAATACAAAATTGAAGGCCACTTAGGGAAACATCTAACTATAAGCCTATCACCTTAGAAATTACCAAAATACCACAATGAACCGATTGAGGAGGGTGCAAATAGGTCCCAGTGCATCTCCGTGGAGGGGCTGGATGCAAGTCACAGGTAAGGATGATGTACAGGATATAACCTATCTTTGGATCATGGGGACTTTTTGCTGTGATAGGTCAGGAAGACCCAGCCCCTGGCTTGAGGCTCTTCTCATTTACCTAAAGGCAGAGCGGCGGGCTGATCTTTGTGCTGAGCTTCTTTCTCTTGTTCACCTTTCAGGACTGCTACAGCCTCCGCCGTGACTACTTGAACTATTCTTGCAGACACCTCCTCTGTAATAAGCAGGAACAAAAGAAAATATCATCATAAGAAGTCCAAACAGGTAGCAGAGAGGAAAAGTAATCAGACAGCATGGTGGATTAAAAATCTTTTTTGCTGTCTTCTCTCCCAAAAAGTATGATTTTTACTACACACACACACAGACCAAAGAAGAAGATAAAGGAAAGTTGCCATCTGGGATCTAAGCACAATGAACACAGAACTAAAGGGAAATAATTACTTAATTTATATGCCAATTTAATTTTTAAACATTTATATAAATGGAAACAATTTAATTTCTTTGTACCTAATAAAATAAACTCAGAGAGAGACAAAGGGATCTATTTTGGATTAAACTTAAAATATATTTTAAAGTTTTCTTATAATATTCTAGAAAATATCACTAAAATCAATTTCTATGCTCTTTTGCAGATTTAAAACCTGAAGAAGATGCCTTAAAATGTGTATTTGTGATTAAAAGGTCCAATGTCAACAGGATAAATTATGAGAAACTGAGAGGATAACATTAAAATGAAATACATAGTAATGATACATTGGAGAGTTTGTTTCTAAATAAATACTACTTTTCTGGGTAGTAGATGCTTGAAAGATGTTTGAGGTTGTATGATATATGCTCATAAGCACAATATTTTCATTTAAAAACAAGGGCTATCATTAGAATGATTAGCCTGTGAGATGCTAAGTAATTAGTTTGGGGCTTGAAATGGTTTCAACTGGAACATATCAATGTTGACTTTACATAACCTAGTCAGAAAAATAATTAAGGAAATAATGTTCTTTATTAGATCACCAACTAAAAGTGAAAGAATTCTTTTGAGATTAAAAATACATCCAGATTAGGCAGGTGTGGTGGTGCACGTCTGTAATCCCAGTGATTTAGGAGGCTGAGGCAAGAGGATCTCAAGTTCAAAGCCAACCTAAGCATCTGAGTGAGGCCCTAAGCAATTTAGCAAGATCCTGTCTCAAAATTTAAAAAAAGGGCTGGGGATGTGGCTCAGAGGTAAAGTGCCTCTGGGTTCAATCCCTGGTACCAAAAAAAAAAAAAAAAAAAAAAAAAAAAAAAAAAT
>JAJEJO010001637.1:773521-783831 GCA_020662805.1 Glaucomys volans | reverse complement strand
CCTTCCTTCCTTCCTTCCTTCCTTCCTTCCTTCCTTCCTTCCTTCCTCCTCCTCCTCCTCCTCCTCCTCCTCCTCCTCCTCCTCCTCCTTCTTCTTCTTCTTCTTCTTCTTCTTCTTCTTCTTCCTTCTCTCCCCATCCCCTTGCTCTTTTTGTTACTGGGGATTGAATCCAGGAGCACTCTACCACTGAACTACATGCCCTACATCTACATCCCCATTTTTTCTTTTTTCTTTTGAGGCAAAGTCTTGCCAAGTTGCTGAGGCTGGCCTCAAACTTGCAATCCTCCTGCCTCAGCCTGCCAAGTAGCTAGAATTATGGGCATGCATCACTGAACCAGTAAACCTATCTTTCTATGGCATTAAGTAGATATTGCATGAAATTTTGCTGGTACCTATTGCTTATCTCTCCTACAACATAAAATTCCTGAGTCAAGGACTCTCCTTTGTTATATTTGCAATTCTTAAAGCTTCTCTCATGGAGTTTTACCAAGACTGAATGCTTAGCACATTTTTTTTTTAAGTAAGAAAAATCAATATGAAAAGTTTTATTCATGATCTTTACACAAGTTAATAACTATAACAGGGCTGGGGTTGTGACTCAGTGGTAGAGCACTTGCCTAGCATGTGTGAGGTGCAAGGTTTGAGCCTCAGTACCACATAAAAATAAATAAATAAAATAAAGGTACTGTGTCCATCCAAAACAAAAATATTTTTTAAAAGTAACTATAACATAAAAACACTTACTCTATTACTGTTTAAGAATTTGGTGTTTTTAGAATAGTATTTCTTAAATTGGGGTCCTGAATACTTGCTTACTTATTTTTTAGGTTAGGAAGATAATCCAATAAACATAATACAAACATCTATTGGTTTATATAATCAAATTAGAACTGAGCAATGCTACATTATTTCAGTCTTTTTGTTTGATATTATATTTAGAATACAATTTTGACACTAAAAATTATTTTAAATGTTGAGAGATAATAAAAAATAACAGGTGAGCATGATACATAAAGAGCATATTCATAATATAGACCAAATAACATCCGTGGGCACTGTATAAATGGGCTTTTAAATAGTCCAAATAGAGACAAGTGAAGGGAGAACTGACTGATTACTTGTCTTGACAGTAGAGATCCATCCAACCTAAACAGAATATACTTCATCTACCAGTATCACATCTCAATGGTGAAAGGTAAGTTAGTTTTAGCAAAACAATGCTGTTTATTTTAGATGGAAAGTTGTAGGAAATTTTAATTTAATTTTATTATTTTTTGTCTCAGAGAATACTAATTTAAAAATGTGCCTGAGTTTCACAGTTGAATAGGGGCTTATGAATTAATTTTATTTTTCTTCATATTAAAGCAAAATGTGAGAAAATAATTCAACCCAATCTTGGAAGAATTGGTTAGTTTTTTTTCTTTAAAAGAAATTAACAGATTGTGAGAAATGCCATTTCAAGAATAATCTAACAGACTGTGGGTGCCAACCTCATACTGGTTTTATTGACATCTTCAAGGTTTTAAAAGAATAATATTGTTAAATCTTTTCAAATAGGAAATAATACATTTTGAAGTCTAAATTTCACAGTGAGTTTAGGAAAACAGCATGGGATTGTTCTGGGAATTTCAACTGGTCCAGGTAACTTGCACAGCCGCGGCAGTTTTCTTTAAAGAACAAAAGATGGCTTTCTCCCAACACAGGCCTAATTAGCTGATCTTGTGGGTGAACTTCATCCTTGTAGCTGACTCTTGGGAAAGGAGCAAATTCACTTAGGGTTTGGGTAAGTTCAGGGAAGATTAAGGATAAATGTACCAAACAAAAGCCAGTCACAAAATCAGACCTATAAAAATTAAAAACGTGGGCTGGGAATGTAGCTCAGTGGTAAAGTGCTTGCCTTGGGTACACAAAGAGCTAGGTTCAATCCCCAGGAATACACACATACACGTGCACACACGCACGCACACACACACAAATAAATAAAATATGAAGGCTATAAGGTGTATCTTAAAATCTTCATTCATCACACATATATACAATGCCTCCATCCATCTATCCATCCATCCATCCATCCATCCATCCATCCATCCATCCACCTACCCACCCACCCACCATTCGTCATATCTTTACTTATTTATGTGATAACTGTCTTATTAGGAAATATTATGGACTTTAATTCAGAAAAACAAGGTATGAACTCTAACATGGCTAGTTTTTAGTTATTTCCCCCTAAGAAATTTACTCAAACTCATTGTCTCACTCACAAAATGGAAATAATGGTTGAGTGGGGATTCAGTTACTGAACCATATAACACAGTTGGCATATCAAGGAGCTCAAATGAAAGGAAGACTTCTGGGTAGTTCTCACCAAGATGTTTTTATTTTGCCCTAGTTCCACATTCTTCTGGACTTTTTATCTTAATATTTCTACTTTCAAGAAAGAACATTGAGAGCACTATGGGTCCAGCCCAACTAGGTATTATTATGACCCTCTGATAATACTGTTAAATCCACTTCTGTTAATGTTGATAGCCATGTTGATGGCCAAGGGAACTGTTTCCCAAGACAAATCTATAAGGAAGCAAATATTACCTTTGCTTTTTGTTTTCTGGCCTCCTACCCACTTCCCTAGGTTACCATCTGTTTGAGATTGCTGCCTGCAAGTCCTAATTTTGGGACTGTCTTCTAGATGGTACTCCAAAAGCCATGGTCACCCTGTCAACTCCCAAGCACAATTTACAACAGGAAAAATCCTCTTGCAGGTAAGAGATTAGAATACATTTTCGTTTTTCATTGCGTTCTTTCTCCTTTCTTCTTTGCTCCATTTTCTTCTAAATGCATATGTAAATTTATAAACAGGATCTCGTTGTTGAAAGATGAAAGATGACTATATTATACATAAATTGGTGAATTATTAATTATACATAATTGGTAGGCACCACTGATCTTCACAACTGTAAATGTAACACTGCTTTTTGCAGTTTGATATTGTGAAAGGTTCAGTTATCTTTCTTTTGAACTTCTAAAAATTTTTTGGAAGTGAATAGCTTTTTGTTTATGTAAGAAATTATCTTAGTTAAGGAGTAGGTGTGATATTTATGTTTTCCCTTTTGTAAATGTTAGGATTTAAAGTAATTAACAATAGTTTTTGCAGTACAGTGATAACCTTTTAACTAGTTTATTTAACTTGTTACACTTTTTTTATCATTACTATCAATGTGGTTATGAGACAGTTTCCACAAATAACAGAAAAACATCTCATACCATGGCTGGTAATGTCATGCCATGGCTAAGAAAAAAGGAACTATGACTTGGAACTAATCTAATAAGTGTATCTGCCTACAAACCAAATGGAAGAAAAACAGTAAAAGTAACTTTTCTGAATCAAACTCATCTCATAACTTGTATGAGAATAAATGCAAGAATAAATAATGTAAATCTTCAATCCAGGGAACACCATCACTATATAGGTGAATATTTTAAAGTAAAAAGTGAAGCTTGTGTTCAGCCAGGCCTGGGGCTCAATATTCAGAAAAGAGTACCAAAATTGTCCTCAGTAGACAAGTTAAATTCTGGAAAGAAATATTTTTTCTTGATATTGGGAAATATATGGGTGAAGCACATCAGGAAGTAAGTAGGTACAATAAACTGAGGCATGTTTTCATCCACAAAAAAGTTGCTTGGTAATACCCAAAAGGCATCACACTTGGCTATTTTTATTTCCCTTAACTCATGAATAAATATCAGACTGTTATACAGGATTATTAAACACTAGGTACTTATATTTCTTGTCAATATTATTTAATTCAGATATTTACAGGATGGGAAAACTGGCAAAATAATGGACAAAAGCAATGTTTTGCCCCGTTTAGATATCACTTTGATTGACATCAGTGTAGCACAAATATTTTATATAAGAGTAGGTTCTGGTGTCAGGCAACCTGGGATGGATTTCTGCCATAAGATTTGGTTCAGAGACAATTTCTCTAACCTTCAGATTCACCAACTGAGAGGGAATAAAAGTGTTATCCACTTTTGGTGTGCTGCAACAATTGTATGAAATAAAATATCACGTGCTCATTCAAATTGTGTATCCAAATGACAAAATGTAGATAAGACCTAAAAGTTTTTGTCATGCATTGATATGATTCTTTAATTCCCAAGGAATATTTCCTTTCTTAAATATCCAACAGCAGCAAGGTATCTAAGCAGCAAGGTATCAGTCTCCTGCCACTGATGATTTGAAATCAAATGACAAATGCACATAACCAAAACCTCGCTCCGTGCTGCCTTGCCTCTGCAGTCCTCTCTCTTTCTCCATGATGCTGACCCTGCTACACCACTGCAATGCCCTTCTTTCTGGTCACAAGGGTGATCATGTCCGATTTTAAAGACAGGCTCAGGCCCTGTTTTGGGTACATATTTAGTTTAGTTATTTTGTTATATTAACCTATCCGGATAGCATGGCTGATTAATAACAAAACCAATGGGGTTGACACTTTCTCGATAGCTCTGAAAATTCTAACTTGCTTCTGAGTGATGAATGACATCATAGGTAGACCCAGAAATTTGTTTTTGAATGTGTACCCTTTGGGTTTTTATCAGGACCAGCTGTGATGACTTGAACATGCAAAGGTTCACCAATTAGACTGTGAACACAAAACCCAGGCAAGTTGGCATATGCCTGAGAACATATTTTTGTTGATTTCTTTCAGGTTGTTAAGAGTGAAGTAAGATACATTGACAGTAACTTCAACCATATGGATATAAAAGCCAGTAAATGTTTCTGCTTTTAAGAATCACAGGCATAATAATGCTTTGTTAAAAGAAATGACAAATAAGCCTCCCATACACTTGGGCAAAAAGGAAAACAAAACAATTTAAGACAGAATGCTCCTGTCAAGAAAAGGTTTTTCTCAGTAGGGTACAGAATGGTTGCCTAGGAAACCAGTGCTAATTGCTGCTGCTGATGGAAACTAGTCAACAAGGAAAGCACTGTGTAGTCAGAAGCACTCTGCTAAACAAATACCCTAGATAAATTCACAAAAATAGGGAAAGAAGAAAAGATCCTTGCTTCTACTCCTGGCTTAATTTGTAGAGTAAATGGCTGCTCTGAAACTCTTTCCTGTAATCAACAGTGATGAAAGAAATTAGGAGAGCAGATTGTTGGGGTGGGGTAGGGGGTTGTTGTTTGCTTCTTTGGCACCTTTTGCATTAACTAAAGAGGCCAGCATTGGCATATCCTACCCTAATCAGACTTCTAATGATCTCAAATGGTCACCGTGGCCAACTCTGCCTACCAGCATTTTCTTCCAAAGATTTCTTCTATGACTTTGCAGATGAAAACAATGATCCATTTAGCTCAGAGGGGAAATGCTCCTGAGATAAAGTTAGCTTACAAAGATAAATGCATTTAAGATAAGGAAGGACTGCCCAAAGTTCACTTTTGATTTGAATTTAAATCCAAGAGAATGTATTTTGCACCTGCTATAGACAATGAGGCTATGCTGAGTCATTTTGGGGGAATACAAAGGCAGAGAAAGTTGTGGTGTTCCTACACCCACATGTTTAAAGGTGGGGGTAACGTTGTGAAGGACAGGTTTTGTTTTTGTTCTTTAAGGTTTTCCAGTAGCTGGGCTGGGGCTGCAGCTCTGTGGTAGAATGCTTGCCCAACACGTGCAAGCAATCTCTAGAATCCCCCCAACCCTGCAAAATAAAGAAAAGGTTTTCAAGTAGTCCTTGTCACAGGTTTTGACTGAACCTTCTCCACAACCACTCATATAGTACTTATCTAAAATGTATTAGCAAACTAGTGGTTTAGGATTGTGTATGATTACAATTAAAATCATAAGATTGAGAGACAATCTTCCTCTCTCTTCTTTGTTCCCTACCTCAACCTATGTGCTGAAATTCACAATTAACAGAACTCACCTAGCATTTAAATTTCGTTAAGAAGGAAGGCACAGTAAACTAACATAATTATCTGTGCAAGGACACCAGAGGTTGAGGACACTACATTATGGAGTCAAAAGTAATTTTGAAAACCATAAATCAGAAACAGTACCTTCTGGGAAGCTTTGCTTCTAAATTTAAGGGCCCAGATGGAAATAGGAGAAAAACATATTTAAGCCAAAAAAACCTAGTAAGTGAATATAGTCCTAAGCTATCTTTATATTTGTCATGTTCTAGTTCAAATTTTTGGCTACTAGTGAAGCTGGGGTTTTTTTGATATAGTAACAAATACACATTTGTATGGTTTTGAGGCCCTTATAGTAACCTTTTACTAATTTAGTCAGATTGTATTATCTTATTGATCTAGATTAATTTGAGCAAGATAAATTTCAGGGAGAAAATTCCCCCCTGAAATTTTTAGTTTTACTATCAATAAATTGAACACTATCATTTAGGTATTGAAGAAACTGATAATGCTTTTGGAATTTTGAAATGCTTGGTTTTGCATCTTGTTAAAATGATTGCAATTGTACTACTCTTGGAAAATGTGTGAGAAAGAGTATTATTTCTCTGTTAGGTCTTGAAAAAAATCACACTGCCAAAGAAGAATAGTACAAGACATCAAGTATTAAAGATGGAATATTGACAAAACAAAGAGACCTTGACTACATTGACCCGTAGAGAAAATGAGGGGAAGACAAAATACAACCTCTGTGTGTGTGTGTGTGTGTGTGTGTGTGTGTGTTGTGTGTGCACACGCGTGTGTGTCAATGCTCATGCACATAAGGGTCTCTGCTCCCAAAGTCCCATCTGTATTTGATACCTCAAATGACTGGGACACCAATAATGAGGCTAGCATTTTTTTTGAAGAAATTAATGTTCCATAGCTATAAAATGTAGAAATGTCAAAAACAGAGGATGTGATGGAAAAATGGGGAAAAAAATTCTAGATTGGAATGAGCTTGAGAAAAATAAGTTCTCTTAGACCAAGAACAGTCTCCACCAATTCCCTCTGAAAGCACACATCTTTCTTCTAGGAGTACCTATGCTTATTACAATGAAATGGTGAAAAGTAAGAGCTTAGCCACCATGTTTGCTTCTACCTTATCCCCAGCATAAGAGCATCAAGGTTTTGGAGAGCCTGTGACCTAGAAGCATAGGGAATCTAAGAGATGGGAAAATCACTTAGTTCACAATACACTGCAGACCACACTTAATCAGCACAGGGACAGGCCAACATGATTTCTGCATAATTACAGTTCCCTTAAAGCTCCTTTCCTAACACATTTCTGGGAACAAATGTGCAAACTGCAGCAACAACACCAACCTTACGTGCTTTCTTCTTACCAAGTCACATAAGCTGTGAATGTTTTAAATAAGTGGTTGTCTGTAACTGCTTATTTTATTTTGGTCATTGTAGCTCCATAAAATATTGTCCACAAAAATTCGCTTTTCTCCAGCACCTACAGGAACGTGACAGCCTTTAAGTCACTCATAAGCAGACATAATGATTCTTTATAATTTTCAAATTATAATTGAATATATATAACCAGAGAGCCATTCCTCAATACTCTTACCGGGGAAGGCATAATGGAATTAATCACACTATGAAATTCTGAAAACTAAAATATTGATGGTACAAAAAAGGAACAATGTGAAGAATGGTATATATTAAAGTCATCCTTCTACTATTATTTAACAATATAGTTAAATAAAAGTCACAATAAAAACATCAGGAAGATGCCTTTATTGGAAAAATTTAAAACAAATAAAATTGATGATGACTTTCTGCTAAAACTATGAGCAGCAAAGTAAAGAGACGTGGACAATGTGAAGAGAGAGCCTAGAGTGGGAGAAAGTCTCTGCCACACACACTTCAGATAAAGCACTCATCTCCAGAATTATGAAGAACTCAAAAAACTTTACACCAAGAATACAAGTAATTCAATCAATAAATGGGCTAAGGAAATGAGCAGACACTTCACAGAAGAGGATCTACAAGCAATCAATAGATCCATGAAAAAATGTTCAACTTCTCTAGTAATAGAGAAATGCAAGTCAAAACTACCCTAAGATTTCGTGTCAACCCAATTAGAATGGCTATTATCAAGAATACAAGCAACAATAAGGTGTTGGAGAGGATGTGGGGAAAAAGGCACACTCATACATTGCTGGTGGGGTTTCAAATTGGTGCAGCCACTCTGGAAAGCACTATGGAGATTCCTTAGAAAACTTGGAATGGACCCACCATCTGACCCAGCTATCCCACTCCTTCGCCTATACCCAAAGGACTTAAAGTCAGCATACTACAGTGACGCAGCCACATCAATGTTTATAGCAGCTCAATTCGCAATAGCTAGATTGTGGAACCAACCTAGATGCCCTTCAATAGATGAATGGATAAAGAAACTGTGGTATATATACACAATGGAATATTATTCAGTCATCAAGAAGAATACAATTATGGCATTTGCAGGTAAATGGATGGAGTTGGAGAATATCATGCTAAATTAGATAAGCCAATCCCCAAAAAACAAAGGCCAAATGATTTCTCTGATAAGTGGATGATGAAACATAATGGGGGTGGGAGGGAGGCAAGAATGGAGGAAGGATAGATTGTATAGAGGAAAATGAGGAGTGGGGAGGGGATGAGTGGAATGAAAAATAATAGAATGAGACAAACATCATTACCCTATGTACATGTATGATTACACAAATGGTGTGACTCTACTTCATGTACAACCAGAGAAATGACAGTTGTACCCCATTTGTGTACAATGAATCAAAATAAAATGTAAAAAAAAGTAAAGAGACTTGGCAAGGTCTTTCTTCTTCCTATATAACATGCTTTAGTTATATCCAATCCCCATTGCTCTCCCGCAAGATCATTTTTAAAATAGAAATTCAAAGTCCAACATTATTTTTGATGTTATTAATATACTAAAAAGCAAAGACTGTGGTAGGTTTTTTTAAAACCATTTTCTCATGCCAAAAAAATATTCTAGAATAAAGATGGTTCTCTCTGTTCTGAATTGATGAATGCATCTCATGGAAAACACTATTAACTGCATTTCTCTCTAACCATAACAAATGAAAGGTTCATTATGCAAGACAAACAAAAAACAAGTATTAGCAACCTTAAAGTTATCTTCACAAATTTGCAGATAACATCTGTCCTACTTCAGAAAATATCTCTGAGATATTAGCTATTAATATCTGTTGATACAAAATTTTACATTTGATGACTTTGCTTCACTGTTGTTTTTCAACCTATATTACTGTTTGTCCTCTGTATCCAGACTTTCACCAATAACAATCATGCCTCTAGAAATAAATTGTAGATACCATCTATTTTATACCTATAACTGCCAATGTATCCACTCTTTTATGAAAGACACTGAAGTTTTATATCAGAATGCAAATGGTCTCTTGAAGTATTCAACTGTAACTCATCAATGAAATAGCTCTGGTTGTTTTATTGTAGGAACTCTGCAGAAAGAGAACAATAGATACATTTTGGTGGAGTGGTAAAGTAAAAAATACAAGAACAGAATGCTCCCCAGGTAGGAAGGCAGCAGGCAAGGCAACTGGGCTTTGCAGTGGGGGTTGAAGGAGAGAGACAGGCACATGAGCATGTGACCACTGACAATGAGTAGAAAATTCAAAGATGGCATTGAGGAATCGGGTGGAAAAGTGCTCAAGACATGTTTCATTTACTTCCTAAGTTGCTTAGGGCTGGTCCCAGATAAGCAGGTGTTATTATAGCCATTCACTAGACTCTGTTGATAAGCACAGAGCTTCATTTGGCACGAGAAGCAGAAATCCTATGCAAGAGATCTATGGAGCTTCTGGAGGATATGGAATATCAGATTTCATAAAAAGGTCCTGAAATTTTTGTAGGAAAATATATCAATGATGATTTATGAAAAAGCATATGTTTTCTTTCTGACAATATAAGAAAATTTTCTAACTCGGAATTTGTACCCTTGTTTGCTTCAGTTTTGTTTTATATGATACTGGGGTTTGAACACAGGGCTTCACTTATGCTAGGTAAGAGCTCTACCACTGAGATACACCCCTAGCCCTGGACCTCTGTTTTTCAAAACAAAATAACCATTTTAATATTTCATGTACAGCAGCTTGAACAGTTCCTGGTTCTAAGAAGATTCCTAAAACTAGTTTGGTTTCTCAATTCATTTTCATTCCCTTTTCTTAGTAGATTGATCACTCCTTCCCAACCTTACAGGGACCTCCAACCACTCAAAAATGTTTCATTTGAACCAGGCGTGGTGGCTTATGCCTGTAATCCTAGCAACTCGGGAGGCTGAGGCAGGAGGATCGCGAGTTCAAAGCCAGCC
>JAJEJO010001637.1:733577-773421 GCA_020662805.1 Glaucomys volans | reverse complement strand
GTAAAAGTAAAGACTCCATGAAGCTAGGGGACTTTGTGGTTTCTTCTCTCTCTCCTCTCTTTCCCTCTCTCTCTGAGAGTTGGTAAAAGCAGCACAAAACAGTGGCAGCAACTAGGAGGGAATCAAAAGTGAAAAGAGTCAGTTCTAATGCAGTTACTTATTAATTAAAATGTCTTTTCTGGAATTTCATATGACAAAATAAATGCCTCAACATTTTAATCAATAGAGTCTCTAAAATATTTTAGCATGCTTAGAAATCATCCTTCTCCCCACGGATCTATGAAGAAAAACACTTGTATTTATGTAGGTTTTTCACATTCACTTGTAGCAGAGAACACAGGGGAGAAATGGAATAATATTATTCAAGTTTCAGGAGAATCAAACATTTCTTGTTAAAAGTGAAAAAATGTTCAATATTTTCTAAATGTACTTTAAAAAATGAAGCATACTTTGGAAGAATATTTTTATTTACCTTAAAAAATTAAATTCAAATTTATCCAGTAATTCCAGTCATAAAATGCCAAATTATCAGCTAACATAGCTTTAGTTCAGCCTTAAGCAGTGAGATCTCACTTGTCTCTAAAACAGCCAAATTCTTGAACACTGTTTTAAGTAGTAGATCTGGATCAAATGTACAAATCAGATGCGGCCCACAAGGATTTAAAGCACTGGATTGTTTTCTTCAGCAGATGGTAAATATTACTGATGAAGGCAGGGGGCCATTGTTATCCCAATTTAATGAACTTTTCCTCCTAAAATGTGATTTTTTGCAGTGACTACCATATCTGCTTCCAACTCAATTCTTTGCTTCTTTTCTTACTGTAGTCAGGACTTACAAGAATTAGGTGAGAAATAGCCTGGGGGGGCGGCGGGAATATCTTACATGTTTTGTGATTCTTGGTCAAGTTAGTGCATTTAAAACGAGAGAGAAGGAAGGAAGGAAGGAAGGAAGGGAGAGAGGGAGGGAGGAAAGAAGGAAGGGCCACTTCTGCATGATGCATGGTGTGTCTTCATAGTCCCAGCAACTAGAGGAACAGAGGCAAGAGCAGGAGTTCCAGCCCAACCTTGGGCAACGTGGTGAAACTCTAATAACAACAACAGAAGAATGGAAAAAGTCACTTTCCTTATATCAGTATTCATGTTGTGTTCCAGCAAAGCTCCAAGGATAACACATTTATTCTAATCTTCTTTTTTTTCATCTTTTGGTGCTGGGGATTGAACCCAGGGGCCTCACATATGCCAGTGTTTTACCACTGAGCTACACCTCCAGCCCCAGTCCAATCTTCTCAATGCTTTAGTCACAAATCTCTATTTTTCAAGCTAATGAGAGCTTGGCAGCCAATTTTAAAGGACAGATAAAAATGAACTTGATCCTTAAGATACAAAACATAACAAGGAGGAAAAGTACTTAGTGAATTGACTTATAAAATTTTAAATTGCTTATAAAATAATAATTGTTCATTATTCTTCTTTTACTTTTACTACTGGTCTTTTTGACAAGAAGTCTTTGAAATGTTGAAATTCTTAATGATTAGAATCAGAAAATATAAACAGAAGCATTTTGTTGTGATCTACCAAAGAAAGAACTATGGAACTTGGGAAGCTTTTTAAAGTAATGAGACAAAATAAGCATACATAATTGAATCAAAACATTTTCCTCCAGTTAATGTGTTTATTTTCCCTACTAATTCAGTATGGAAATGCTGTTTACTGCCTAAAAAGTTACTATTTGAAAATCAGTTTAAAATATGAAATATGAAATAGAGGGGAAAAAAAGATTTTGGTGATATTTTGTTCAGGTTGACCTTCAAAAATAGGGTACATGGCATCTCTCCAAGACAATATTGCTTTACTCCTCTAAGGGGGATAATTAAGTCCATGACATAGAACATCCATTTGCTGTAAGGTTCAGATTGTCCATTTATCAGAAATGAGATTTGCTGAGCTCCTGACCCAGAACAGCAAAGACAATCCTCATAGCCACAGGGCCAAAAGGACATGCAGTTTAGAGTTCCATTTGCCATGTTTTCAGTGGCATTTTCGATCCAGGACAATTGTTACATTGAGCTTGATGTTGCAGGAATGGACATGAAGAAAAGCTATTCAACATCCATGTTTCTTTACTGTTAGATTATAGATGTCACTCAGGTCATTTATCCTGATTGTTCATATTCTTTTCAGTTCAGTACTTTTCATAATCATTTAAAGAATTAAAAGAAGAAGGAGGAGGAGGAGGAAAAGAAGAAGGAGAAGAAGAAAAGAAAAGAAAGAAAGGAAAGAAAGTCTCTGGATGTCTTTCTACTATTTTTGGTCAGGGATATATTTTCTTCACTTCCAAAGCTCACTCCTACTTTCAGACAGTCTCAAGTCTTCCACTATATTCTTTCACTACAGTACTCTGGCATTCCTACTTCATTCCTGTCTGTTCCAGCCAACAGCCTACAGTCTTTAGATGGAGCCTAGCCTCCTCTCAAAGTTCATCAGTTTGCCTCTTCATTTTCAGCTTTCGTTTCTAACACAATGTAGTGCTCACATTGGTATAAAGTTTGTAGGATCATTTCATCTATGTGATTTCCACGTCCCAAACTGTACATAGATCCTAAGTTTCTACATTAATTCAAGAAATATTTATTAGTACCTACAATAGAAAATATGTCCTGCATTATACACTAAAAGGAACAGAAAGATAAATAGAGCACTACTTCTACCTCAAAGCATCTACAATCTGGTAATTGGGAGAAAAACAAGCAATGAGTAACCCCAGGTGAATGCTCACTATAGTCAATGCTTTTAGCAAGATCTAAACGTAGTGCTCATTCAGGAAAAAAGAGACTGATTTTTGATGCTCAGATCAGCCGACGCTCTGCACCTCTGATGGTGGACTTCCGAGAACCTTTCTTGTAGGATTGCACCTTCCAAAATGATTTTCTATTGCATGTTGCACAGCGCCGCATGTGAACAGGACCACCACAAATTCTCTGGGTAAAATGTAACTGTGTCCTAGAAGGGAAGATTTTAGTGCAAATAGAGGACTGAACATTCATGCTGGAGATGCATATGCAGGAATAAGAGGAGCTTATGTGCCTGTGCGGCCTTGACCTGTTTCAAGATAGAAAATCTGGACAGAAAGACGAGTCTAATTTTCAGACTGCTGCAGCTGAATCATCTCTACTGAAGACGGTTTTTGCTGGGTCTGATTTCTTCGTTCTTGTCTACCTTTGCCCAATGCCTTCCTAAGTTTTAAGTATCCTGAAATCAACTGTAAATGCAGACATTTTACCCTCATTTCTGTGTTCTAGATGACTGCCTAGCACCTGCACATTTGTTACAAGTTGCATGAGAGCCCAGGATGTCTGCTTTCCCGTCTCTCTGCTCATCAGTGTGGCTGGGTTTGAACTGAATTTTTTGAGTGCTGCTGAATGATGACTCATCTGTGAGACACGCTACCCGGTGAGCCAGCAGCACACGGTTCAGTGTCTTTTCCCCCAGGACTCCTGATGCCAGGTCAGACAATGCTACCAGGTCTGCCGGGCAGCACCAGTTGTTCTGTTCATCTGCTCCTGATATGCACTTCCAGACTCCCCTGACAGTCAGAGCACGTGCTTTATGTAATGTGCTAAGGGGCAGTGAAGTGTGAGAGAATGAGAGAGAGAGAGAGAGAGGCCTGATGCATTGAAGCGAGGTCAATGCTTCTCAGTAGCTCCGGAGCAAAGAGAGGAGTGATAACCACCCCACACTCCCCATCTGTTTGCTAACCTCCTGACCGCAATAAAACCAAACCCAAAGCCAGGCCTCAAGGTGGCATTCGGCATACAGTGGCAAATATTTTTCTTAGACAAAAACTAGCAATATAATCAAAGTTGTATGTATCTATGTATACATACAAATATAAAACCGCAATATTATTAGTGTATATATATATTCATATATTTTTACATACAAATATGTACATTTTAATCACACTTTTCAAAAATGTACTATTGTTTAATGATGAGCATATTCTTCAGATATCTGAGCAATTTATTTGTTCAAAACTGCAATCAAATTTTTCCCTCTGGGCTGGAGTTGTGACTCAGTGGTAGAGCATGCCTGAGGCACCGGGTTCGATCCTCAGGACCACGTATCATAAATAAAATAAAGGGTCATTGACAACTAAAAAAATATTTTAAAAAATTTCCCCTCTGTTTTTTTTCTTTCTCTCTTTTGAAGGAAAGAATTCGGAAATAATATAACAAAGGACAAATAAAGTCTATGGGTAGTCCTGACCAAACAAATGCTTAGACAATTTAGAAATGAGTTCCATAACACTCACTTCCATTACTGATTATTTTCATCTTGTTCACTAAAAGCTAAAAAGATTTTATAAACTAAGGAGTTTCCTTTAAATAGAGATTTTTTTAAACCTCAGAAAACTGGAAAACATTAAAAGAAAAATATGACAAAACATGACAGCTAATTAAAGAGGAGAAAAGTTGTATGAAGTGAAAAGAATACAATGGTAACTAAATTAAGTTTATGCTTTATAACAATTCACACAGAATAATTTGAACAAATACACTTGAATTGTTCTTAGCACAAATCTGTTGCATAGATAAGAATCAAATTCAATTATAAAGTAACTCTATTCATTGAAGGGAGGGGAAGGGGTCTGGGGGTAGGAATGACAGTAGAGTGAAACAGACATTATTACCTGATGTACATATATGACTGCATGACTGATGTGATCCTACATTATGTATGTATAACCAGAAAAATTAGAGATTACATTCCATTTATGTATGATCTATCAAAATGTATAAATGCATTCTACTGTCATGTACAGCAAGTTAGAACAAATAAAAAAATTTTTAAAAAGAATCAAATTCAACAAAGTAAATTTTCAAAGTATCAGTGGACCTAAGAGTTTGATAAAATACTTAGTCTAGTGCTTGTGATGTGATTGTTATTTAGCACAAAGCAAGATAAGAGATGAGACTGATTTCCGTAGTGCATGGAAGGCATTTTCTTTAAAAACATACATGGGAGAAATGTATATGCAAACTAACCTTAGTTTTAAAATATCATATTGTAATGTGTTTAGAACCTTGCTCTTCACAACTTGAAGAGTTTGTAGGCAATTAAAATTCCAAGGTATAAAATCATCCTTCAATTTATTGAGTCATTAGTTTTAATTGAAATAAGTCTTGAGAAACCAAGTTGTCCTCATATTTTGATTAAATATTATTGGCTTATGACAATGTCATCCTACTCTGAGTTTGACTGAAGAACATGATTAATTTCATGGGATGAACTACCATATATTAAATAAAAAACTTCATTTTTAAAACATCAAAAGCTGTAGCTGACAATACCTGCCCTGTACAAGCTCATTCCATATCAAGAGCAACAGACACAATTCTTTATGATAATAAAGATGTAAGTTAGCACTGAATTAGATCCTTCCACTCATCAACAAGACAAGCACATATTTTGAAAGGAGCTAATACCCAAACCTGCTTCATTCATTTGGTAGATAAACCACACAGGTTAAAGCAAAATTGATAAATACAAACCTCACGGAACTGCCTTTGAAAACAAAAACAAAAACAAAAAAACCCAATCCTTGTCTTTCTTACTCTTTCTAGCCCCAGATGCCTAACCTTCAGAAGGAAAACACTGAAAAGATGCCCATTTTCTGTCCTCATCTGCCGGCGCAGCCAGGCCCAGATGCTGCGCAGTGAGGCTGTGTAGTTTTCTGCAGATCCACTCTTGAATGCTAAATAACTCTGCTCTGCACACTCTTCTCACTGCAGAGCTCAGGGAAATGGCAGCCAGAGCAAGGAGTGGTTGGCATGGCAACAAGGAAAAGAAAACCTGCAACCTCTTGTATTGTTAGGCTAGCCTGCTTGTTTGCCTCTGGGGGTGGTGTGAATGGCTTTAGTCATTTTGCAGGAGAAATGGCTCTGTACTATTTTGCTCTGCATAAATTGGTGAGGTATTATAAACAATTGGTCATATTTTAAGTAGGATGCTGATTTGTATTAGTAGATCTCAAACCTAGTAATGCAAGCAGGAGAGAAGAAGAGTCAGAAAAGGCAGTATGAATTTTCTAAGATTGACAAAAGGGAACAGAGAGAAGCTTAAAGCATACTTTACTCTTTGCATGTGAGAAGTACCAAACTTTTCCTCAATCATGCTTTTAGGTTTCTATTGATAACACCAGCAACAATAAACATGCATTATCTAAGCCTCTTCATCACTGGGCTGCTTCAGCTATGTGGATGTTAAAGTGCAGGACCAGGCTGTAGAAACCCAGGTCCCTTAGAAGTTCTCAGAAGGTGACAGCTCTCAGTCCTTGGACAAGAAGTAGACCTAAAAGAGCATGCCCCAAATATTGGGAAAACAAAGGGATCTTGGAGACTCATGGGGTGTAAATGGAAGAAATGCCTCCCAAACTTTCCATTGACTCAAAGATAACCTGGGCACTGGCTTTTGATGGTCACAAAACCACTTCAGCCTGTGACTAGTGTTTCTTACTAGCATTCAGAGCCTTGTACTTGAGGAGAGTCAAGAATCACCAAAGCCTGATTTTAATACCTCAGTGTTTCAGCATCTAGAAACATCTTAGAACTGCCTCCTTTCTTCACTCAGGCTAAAAACTGGGAATAAAGTTCTGATTTTATGTCATGCTTACAGGTGCATGAATGCTGTAACAGAAGAACTGTCCTCTTTTTTTTTTTTTTTAGCAGATAACTGCTGCAAGGGGCTGTGCTATTCCAAATCTACAAGTGGGGTCAGGGAAAGAGCACTGGTCTGCCTGCAAAGCCTGGATTCTGGTGGTTGTCATGTGATCTCCTCTGTAATTGGGAGGACTATGAAAGGTTATCTTCCTGGTCCCTTCCTCTTTTCTGTCATGTTTTCTATAACTATGATAGAGAATGAGCAGATTCCATTAGTGTTTTCTAATATAGGACTAACCTGACATTTATAAAATTAATTCTGGGGGTTAGGAGGAAGAAAAAAAAAACTCTCATCCAAAAGACTTGAAAGTTTTCAAAACCAGCAGCACATTAAATGATAAACTATAGAAAAAGCCCCACACCACTTCGTGGGGATAGGATTGTTCAGAAGAAAGAAGAGACACTGGATTCCTCAGTACTTGGGGTCACAATGCTGTTCTCCTTACTGTGCAACCCTGGATATGTTATGTAACCATTCTGTGCATTAACCTTCTTATTCATAAATGAAGATTCTAAAGATAGGAACCAAAGTCTGTGGATACTCAAATCTCATATAAAATGGCATAATATTTGTATATAACCTACACACATTTTCTCATATACTTTAAATAAAGTTCTAGATTGCATTTGATACCTGTAACAATGTAAGTACTATGTAAATAGTCTATATTATTTAGGGAATATTAATAAGAAAAAGTCTAAGAGTCAGGTGTAGTGGTGCACACCTGTAATCCCAGTGACCTGAGAGGCTAAGGCAGGAGAATCACAAGTTCAAACACAGCCTCAGCAATTTAGTGAGGTACTAAGCAACTCAGTGAGACCCTGTCTCGAAACAAAATACAAAAATGGGTTGGAGATGTAGCTCAGTGATTAAGTGCCCCTGAGTTCAATCCCTGGTACCAAGAAAAGAGAAAGAAAAAGTCTATACATGTTTGGTACAGATGAAAATTTTTAAAAATATTTTTGATCCACAGTTGGTTTTATCTGTGGATGTGGAAGTCACAGAGGCTGAGGGCTGATGGTATTACCATAATCATTCTTTAAGCAAGTCTTGAGGGATGAATAGAGAATGAACAGAGAATTAGAATATCTTTTCCCTTCTATAGTTGAAAGTGAGCAACAGTGAACCGATGGTGTTTTCCAGAGCAAGATACAGAATTGCTTTGTTTGCAAACTCTGTTTTTTTTTCTATCAGAAGATGCTATATTCAAAATGATCTTATAAACAGATATAAAACAGATAGGACCTGATATACTAGATAATGAGAACTCAATGGAGTGAAAACCAGCCACACTGCCAAGTCATGTGCACAAAGATTACAGAAATTAATTGCTCTTTCATGTCCTTAAAATGTCATTTGAAAGGTTACTTTTTTATTTTCCACTTTCTAAAATGATTTTCCAGTTAAAATTTTATGAATTTTACTCATCAGTTCTTTTGCTCTTTTGTAAGCAACACCATGTTATTTCAATATGAATTCTAATATGAGTTTGGGCCCTGCTCCTGGATGAGGAACATAAAAGATGAGGTATCTAATTGTCACTCTGAGTTGGAACTCTGTAGGGACCAAATGCATTCCTCTTGCTTTCTTCAATAAAGTGAAAAAGAGAGGAAGGGATTATTTCAAGCCATTACTCTTATTATTCATGCTCTGGAAAACAATTTAAAATGATGGTTTGGCTTCAATATAACAAGAGCTTTCCTAAAGGCTAGATTCTCAATAGTTTCACATTTCTTTCTTCATGCTTTTGTGTCATGGCTTTTATAAAGAACATGTTAGAGTTGGGCTTGTGGCTTAGTGGGTAGAGCTCTTGCTTAGCAAGAACAAGGCCTTGGGTTCAACACCCAGCACAACAGAAAACATTAATGAATCTTAATGTATCACAAATTATTGTTGAGAAAATGATTCTACTTATTTTCCAAGGACTAGCTTTAAATTGTATGGAAGGAGACAAAATCTAAAAGAGTAAGTTGTAAAGAAAGGCAATTTAAAATACTGCCTTCTAACATTCCCTGATCCCCCAAACCTTGGCCTCAGGGCAAAAGACCAAAAAATGAGTTGACTATAAGTTGAATCCTTAAAAAATAATTATGGTCTATAAATGAAAATGAACACTGAAAAGAGTGAATGAGGGAGAACTTGGTTGAAACAGGTACACCCTCATGAAGGAAGGCAAGAAGGAAGACCTGGTGCTTGCAACTCATGAATCCTGCAATCTTTTATGTATAGAGATGAATAAAAAGAAACAATTTTGGGAAAAGATTGACTTCTAAAAATGAGGAGAGGACTACGGCAAAGGAGGAAAGTAAAGATATTTAGACTCAGCCAGTAATGACCTGGACACCATGACATACAGCTGGGGACCCGAGGTCACTGGGAAGTGCTTGAGGATTGTCCTTTATAGAGAAAAATATGCAGGACACTGAGATTGTATGTGAACAATAAAATAACAGGTTAGTTCATAGCTGCTGGGCTGTCTGTAAAATATTCACCTTGAAGTCTCTGTCCTCACGGGATAGCATTTTTAAAGGCCATAGTTGAGATTCAATATCATTTCCTTTTACTTACTTTGATAATTTTTATTAGATGATTTATGAAATAGTTATCTATAAAACATCAAGGATAAAAATTATTTTATTAAACTAGAGTTTGGAGAGAAGTTTAATTGCACATTAACTTATTACTGCAATATTCTTTGTAGGTCTGAGGAAACAAAATTCTGTATTTTCCTTGTCCTACAGGTTTACACACATACATATTTTCTGGATTCAATACTTGGCCTATTATTTTTAGAGGGAAGTTAGCTTAAAATCACACCAAAGTTTGGGTTGAAAACATGACTCTAATAACCCACAGCTAATTATTTACCCCTTCTGTCACTACGAACATATAAAACCCTTGCAATCAATGTCTCCAAAATGAGATACATTTGATACATGTTGAGCTGACTTTAAAATTAATCCTGAATGTTCCTGAAATCATCACTTGAAAGAAACATCTGTTAGTCTCTTCTTAATTTATATTATTTTCTCAAAGAAGCTGGCAAGCACACACTGAGCTGGAGCATAGATAATCTGTGATGCTCTTGTATACTTCCATAAGATCCATAAACAAATGGAATAGTAAACGATGCTGGTTCTCCACTGCATGACCAAACACACTATGGACAGAGAATTTTTTTTTCTAGAGTTCATCATAAGCCTGCAGAGAAGTCAGCGAGTCAGCTGGTGAGCATCCAAGGGACAAAGCTAGACTTTTCAATGGTTTTCCGATTGCTTTGAAAGGACTTTCTTCCTTTTGTAATTGTATATTCACTCATTCACGCACTCGACACACATTTGTTGAGGTTTGCAGGTATAACGCCCGGTGCTGCCAGACAGGATGATGAGAAAAAGCTTGGTCTATCAGATCGTCTCTTTCCTTCTTCACAACCATATGCTATGGCATGCCCTCATCTCCTCATGACTCCATCCCTTCAACAACCTCTGGTGCTCCTGACACTCAGGTCCCACCCTCCTCAAGTCATATCATTCTAGGCTGTAGAGAAATACTCTGGTCAAGAGTACCTGCTGCCTTCAATAATATCACCTTTACCACCAATATTAATGGCAATTAATAGCTATTACTGCTTGGACCATTCATTTTATATACTTTATAATCTTATTTTAATCCTCACTATAACCCAGAAAGGTGAAAAAAATATTTTTGCTTCATTCTTAAGTAGAACTTCTTACAAATAGGGTGTATTGTACATGCCTGTTGAGTATTGCATAGCTTCTCAACTCCTTAAATCAGATTGGATACTGCTGCCCTATTTCACTGTTCCACATCAATTTCTGCAGAGAAGGTGCTTTTTATCAGAGCAATTTCTGAGAATACAACTTTGCAGAAATGCTTTAGCTTCAAAAGGGTGATAAAATATTGAAACTGTGAACCACGCTGAGCTAACAGTTCATGCAGTGTTAGGGGTTGAGCACCACTGTGCTTCCCTTGGATGTTTAAAACACCTCATTGTACCCCTGTGAATATGTTTGGTAGCCCAAGATGCATCTCTACACAATTTGAAAACATTGGCAGTAAAGAGAAACAATCCTTCTTTAACTTTACCTTTAAATACTTCTTTTTGACACTTAACACTGGGCTCTGTATTCAAATTAATTGCTGCAAGAGCATCTGATCCATGAATTTCTACCCTCGAATAGTGGCTAGTGCAGTACCTTGTATGTAGAGGATGCTCATCAAGAGTTTGTTGACTGAGCAGACTTTTAAAATTTACACTACATACTTGTATAATTTCTCCTCTATCATTTGAAATGCCTACTATGGTCCCCTATTAAAATTTAAATATGCATATATCAACACATATATACATGTCTATAAATATATATGTATATATGGGGTGGGCTTTGTGGTGCTTGGGATCAAACTCTAGGACTTGTGCATGCTAAGCACACTGTCCAACTGAGCTACCCCTCTCCCTTAAGTAAAATTTTTTGAAGAGAATGTGCAGTCACTATGTGTTGCAAATTAGTTGTTGGAGTATAAAAAACCAATCTTGATATAAGCAAGGGATGATTTTGAAGGAGATAGCTATTCTCACTACTTGAACTTTGCTCATTCTTTTTGGGAGTAGGTCGCTGTCTCCAAGCTACCGAATTCAAATGCATTAAATTCTGAATTACAGATAAAAGGAAAATCAGGATGAAGACCACTTTCGCGCAGGCTAATGCTTCTCTAAGCCATTGGTACTACATGGTGGCTTTGCCGCTAGTGATAATACTGCTAGGGTGAAGGGAACTCCTGGCAGAAATCATACTTTGAAAAAAATGTGTGAAGTAAATTATATTAATGTTTTCTTTCAAGCATCTGCATGTTACTTCTTTTAAAAATCTGAGGAAGTATGAAATGGTTCTTATATCTGTACATGTATGCTTGTTTTCTTTCTTTTCTCTTTTGCTTTTTCTTTTGAAGGCTTAGATTTTACATTTATTTCTGTCCCCAAAAGTAAATATGCCAATCAATCCACTGAATTTAGGTCCAGTGTTATTTGAGGAAATCAAAAAGAAACTAAAGTTTTCTTTCCCTGAGCTAAAATGATGAGAGTATTTAGCAAAATGTGCATACACTGAGTCATTTGTATATACAAATTAAAGTGGTAAAAATTAAACAGGAAAATGAGACTGAGAATACAACTAGTCTGGGGAAAGTCAGGCTAATTGCCATGATTTTTCTTTCATTTTGGTATCTGTGTCTCCTCCTTGACTGAAATTTCAGCTCTAGTACTAGTGAAAGAGGATCAACACAGCAGATGAATTCACTTTCAGACAAAAATGACTACGAGGCACAGAGCAGAGATCCCTTGGTTACCTGCTGTTTCTCTGTCAGCTGAGGTCAGCTCTCCATTGATCCCGTTCTCTTTGGTATCTGAATAGGTGCCCTGTGACCCGTGCTCTCCAAAGGTGCCCTCTTCATCCTCTCTGTATGGGAATCCATTGGCGCTTCGGACAAGTCCTTCCCCTGCCCCACTTTGGTCCTTCATCTCAGGTGGATGTGGATGTGCAGACGCCTCTGTGAGCTGAGCTGAGGTCCAGTGAGGCGCCTTGGCTTCATCTTTCCGTTCGTCTGCCATTCTTCAAAGCCCTGTAAATCCTCCTGTGATTGGAAGAGGAAAAATGTAGTCACTACTTTAAGCAAATCTGATTCAATATTAGTTGAATTAAGAAAGGGAAAATGTGTAGTAAATTCAGAGGTTTTCTACAATTGAAAAGACACGTTCAATAATCTTCTTTTAATATCAAGAACTTGACATTTTTGAGACATTGGCTTTTACAGACCATTTCTAAAATATTTAAGCTTTTAATATAAGATCCCCATTATGAAAAAATAAAAAAGATCCCCATTATGACTACAAATGTCAGATCTAATGTTTAACATTAAATCAGACATTTTTAACTAATGCCCATTGACACATGGTATTGAATATTAACAGTATGGTAGAGTCAAGGAATCCTTCCGCACAAGGGAACTCTGCAGTATTAGAAAACTGTGGGAAGAGGAATGGCTGGGTCCTGGGGTGCAGCTGGGTGGTAGAGTACTTGCTGAGCATGCATGGAAGCCTGGGTTCAATCCCCAGCAACACCCCGCCCCACCCCCACCAAAAAAAAAAAAAAAAGACAGAGGTTAATATTTCAGTTTCAAATATATTCAACTCAAGCTAGAGATGGATGTTTTCCTGACTACTGTGAACTGAAAGATAGCTTTGACTTAATTTATCAATGAACTTTCCTTAACCCTATCTTATAAAGAGGAAATGACTTTTTGTATTAACATAAACCTTACAGAGAGAATGGATTAAAATAGAATATTAGACCATGTCCCCACTTCATGGCATTATTTCAAAGCTAAGTCAAATAAGATCTGAAAAAGTGAAATCATTGACATACAATAGGAAACTGTAAATTACAGCAAAGGAGGAACTAGCTGTGGAGGAGGTGTTCTATAAATGTTAAGTGAATGGCAGATATTGAACGACCTTCTCTTTATGCTGCTGCTACCAAGTTTAGAGATGTAACTGATGAGAGGTGATTCACAACTCAGTTTGCAAAACTGTTGCCAGTGATACAGCCTCATTGATGGCTTATTGTGCCCATAAGAGTGACAACATAGGAAACTCAACATCTTACTTTTTTTCAAAGTAAAATCTCTGATGGAAACTAAGAATGCCTTACATTTTTCAAAACAGAGACCAAAGCAAGGACCTCCAAACAAGCAAACAAAAATGGTATTAAGACAAACTATTTCTCACTACCAAGCTCTGTTTAGGGGCCCCACAAATCAATTAAGCTCTCAGGAAAGTAAGCCTCTCTACCAGATTCCTAAGAAGCACCTGTTTCTTAGTGAATCTCGATGCAATCCTTAGCTTTCTCTTTCGGTTTTCTATTCATAGCAAGAAGAGCCAGATGAGTTCATTCATCAAAACTAACTTAATTAGAACACCAAACCTCTCCCCAAACTATTTCCCAAATGGGTTCTATTTATACTCCCTAAGAACATATTTTAACAAGATGTAGAAGGTTAGCTCTTAAGACATCGGTTGAAGGGCCTGTGAATAAACTAGGGAGAATCCCTCCATCACCAACTGTGTGCAAAGAAAGGTGCCTACAGGAGAGCTGTGTTCTCTGTAGAATGAGGACAACGAAGCCGGGATTATTGACCTATTACAAAGTTAAAACAGAATAAAATAAGGGCACAAGATAGTCCCCGTCCTGCTCTTGCTGGGTAAGTAGTAGTTATGACATTAGTCATTGTACCATCAGTCAGTACATACAAAATAGTTTAAGTAGATTTCTAGAATTGTTGACATAGGGACTTGAAAATGTGGCCAAGTACAACAAAGAGAGATACTTGTCAATCTGTCTCCAGATATTGCATAGAACTGAATGAACATCCCAAGACAGGCATAGCCAATGTCCCAGAAAAGCAGCCTGATGGGAAGAATTTATCTTCAAAATTGTCCTCTCCATATTCACAGGTGAAAAAGTAGCTCCATCTTTTATAAAGGCAATTTTACCATGTCCTACACTCTATTCTGTCACTGTCTCTCAGCGAAATATCAAAAGACCTATTTTGAGAATCTAAAGATTGGGTTTTTTGAACTGTTTCAGTAATATGTCTAAGAGATGAAGGAAATTATCCAGATTTAAATTGTGACTTCTGGATCACAATATTTTATTGATGGACTCCCTCAGCATCTTTATATGCTTTGAATTGATTCTTTATATGCTTCAATTTCTTTAACTTCCCCTCACTTTTCAGAATTAAAATTTCCATATTCTTACATGGCACAATCTATTTTATGTGTAAAGTGAATATTGTAAATAGAACCCACTGCACACAATTTCCCCAGTTTTGAACATCTTGTACTAGAATGGAAGATCCATTATAATTAATGAACCAATATCAATACATTATTATTAACAAATCTGTAGTTTATTTAGATCACCCTCATTTTTAGCTAGTGTCCTTCTTGTTTGTCTCAGGATCCCACCTAGGATAGTACATTACATTTAGCTTTTATGTCTCTGTAGGTCCTTCATGACCTTGACCTTTCCAGTTTGGGGGAGTACTAGATGAATAAATCATAGGATGTCCTTCTATTGAGATTTACCTGATATTTTTCATGATTAATTTTGGGTTATGTGTTTTGGGGAGGAATACCACAGAGGTCAGATAAGCTTGGGAGATGCTGAGCTACACAAGTGTGTGCACTGAGAACCTTCTGAGAGCTTTGAATGTGCTGATGGATGTTTCAGTCTCAGGGAGACAGCAAAGCACAAAGCCTCCCAATCCAGTTGGCTGCAGAGCCATTTTCATGACCCCCCATTTGTGAATATCTCCAAGATGATCTATAAAGATTCAGGATTGTTCTTTAGCCCATGTTTAACTGAGCATTCTGGCCACTGAATAGTCACAGTAAATAAAACAATATGAGCACTCAGAAATCTCAGGTAAATTTGGCTGTGCCTCCCTCCATCCCAGGACTCTTTTTTTTTTTTCTTTTGGAACCAGGGGTTGAACTCAGGGGCACTTGGCTACTGAGCCATATCCTCAGCTCTATTTTTGTATTTTTATTTAGAGACAGGGTCTCACTGAGTTGCTTAGCCCTTGCTAAGGCTGGCTTTGAACTTGCGATCCTCCTGCCTCAGCCTCCTGAGCCACTGGGATTACAGGAGTGCACCACTGCACCTGGCTCCCAGGACTCTTTAGAACAGATTTTTCAGTGATCAAAAATCGTCATCTTGCACCTAATAAGCCAATGCCTAAAAGGAGCAAGCGCTTACTAGTTCCACTTACACAGTTGGGATCATTTGTTTTCAACAGACCACACATTCATAAAGTGAATTCGCTGGAGTTTAATGCTTTAGAATTTTGGATTTTTTTAAACCCTAATTAATCAATAAACAAAAACTAATTTTGGAAGAAGAAAGGGATGGCTATCCCCACTGACTTCCCTTAATATCAATGACAAATAAATGAAATTTGTTGCCTAAAAAGTGTCATCTGAATCTCTGATAAGACTACTTAGATGATACTCCCTAAAATAGATATAGATACATTAGATATCACTTTCTAGTTTTTGGTCTTTTGAAATGTACATAGTCTGACCATCTATTAAGTCATAAACATTTTAGAAGATTTCATGCTAGAACTGGCATTTCTCTGGTAAAACTACTTTGACAAAAATACAATTTGGAAATTGTCTCTACTGTAGATGAAAGCTTCTTGAATCAAAGAAGCTGCTATTTGGTGATGCTTGCTTGAAATTAAAACTTACTATCAAAATATATCCCACACAGGATGGTAAATTTCATCTAAATTCCAAATGCAAGTTTTGGGGTCACGTGTTACCTTCATTGTTCAAAATGGTTTTCACATTCTAATTAAAAGTGATCACAGCCTCCTTTAACCTCTTCTTCCCAATGCAATATTACTTTTACCTGAATCTCTTTGAAAACTTTGTGAATGTGGTATTAAAGAAGGTAAGAAAACTGAAACAATGGCAAATCTCCAAATCTATAAAAGGAAACTTAAGAGGTGCCAAGAATTATAATATTTCTCCTTCCTATTGTGTAAGAGGAAAGACTCTCCACTCTCTAGTTTGTAAGAGATAACAGGTCCTAACTGCTGGGCATTTGCCTCACAATCTCTGGTTTGGACAAAGCAAGCAGAGAAACTCCTGAACTCTTTTTCCCCTCCTAGCAAAGCCTAGATGGATGATGTGAGCAAGGAAATCTAAGGCCAAGAAAGAAACCCAAGAGGGTTGAATTTCTAATTATACCAGGATAAGACATTGCACTTGACTTTATCATATATATGTGTGTGTGTATGTATGTATGTATAGTGTGTGTGTATGTGTGTGTGTGTATGTGTGTGTGTGTGTGGTGGTGCTGGGGATTGAACTCAGGGTCTTGAGTGTGCTAGGCAAGCACTCTATCATTGAGCCACATCCCCAGCCCTTGATTTTATTGTATCTTGACTACCATGCGCATATTGCACAGCCCTGCTATTCTTCCCAATAAAGATATACAGTTGGAACAGAATTTGGGAGAACATCTTGTGCTATCAGAAATGTGAGTTGTGCACCTGAGTGGTGAGTTTCAATCATCACTATCATTTGTTGTTAAACAATTTCCTGTTCATATATCAGAGTTCTCTAAGGATAGACTTACTTCTTCATTGAAAGTTAAACTTTCAGTGCTTAAAACTCCAAACTTCCCCTCAATAAGTCTCAGATCTAGTTTGCCTGTTCTTGGCAAAAGCAGCCATGCTCTTATCCCCACCTGTGGACCACTGGACACTGCTACACTCTGATTCATTTCACTGATGGAAAAATATGATTCTTTCATGTTTGTTGACCTGTCATGATTATTTGATTCCAATGGCCCAAACCATACTATGAAACTCTTCCAACCTACTGCAGTCTACCTTTATCATCTTATATCAGCACAATAAAATTGTTATAACCAGACCATAACAGTCTTTATACAGATTAAACTGTAAGTTGTAATGGTATATGGATTAGTTCCTAGTTTATTTAATAATGTCAAGTTTTTCCATTTTGTTTTTAGGTATATTCAATACATACATGTTTAATAATGCATAGTGAAGTAAGTACTTTCTCTGATACTAATAAAAGGTTTAGTATCATGAGTTATGGGTCTTACACAAAGTCCAATCTCTTAGTTAATTCTAGGTAAGAAACATCAAACAATAGAAAAGAGAGAAAGCAAGTAAAAGAGTTAAAGGGACAATAAAAATATAACATAAAACCTGGGTACCATGGCAAAACTCAACTTATGCTTTAGGACACATATCCCAATTTTCAATTTATTTAGGTAAAATTTTTATCTAGCATGCTAATTAAAACACACTTAGAGACCCATTCTGTAGCTTGTGGGCACACAAGCTACACATCTGTCCACCCACCATCACTGCTTTTATCAGATTTCAAACTGAGATTTGAAATGTGTCTGCTTTTAAAAATTTTTCATACCTAAGATTATTTGCTCAATGTTTCAAAACCCTGGGATTTTGCTTGAGTATCTCCAGATACTAATGAATTCATATTTTGTGTGTCTGAGAAAAAATTTGGATTTGCCCACAGGCAGCCCAAATGTCTACCACCACTGTTTAAAACTATTTTTATGATTGTTCCTCGAATTAAGGATCTCCATACCAAATTAATTTCTATTGGAATTTAGAAATAAAATGTTTGGTCATACATATTTTGCTTATTTCTCATAATTCTTAGATTGTCAGGTAATAAATCTGTTCCCACATTTTCCCTGAGTTATCAGGGAGTTTAAATGCTTAATTATCTCATTCTAAGTCTTTGGCGCTTACTTCACTCTAAATCTTTGGTACTGTGTTCTGTTCTTCATTGTGATTTAATTATAAACCTTATGAGACCTTTTCAGAAACCAGAATGTATGTCATAAATAAGTCATAACTACATATTGCCTTCCAACATTTTAATTCAGGGCATTTTAAAAGAAAATTACATATTATTTAGTACACCATAGGTCTTATGTTATTCATGTACATAAGGTGAAGAAAATACAAAATAGATATCAATATTTCCTATACAAATTGTTTTATAGAACTTTAATATTTCAGACCTTTCAGACAGGTTATAGATGAACAAATGCTAGCTGAAAAATCTGATTCCTTGGAATAAACAACATTATTTAGTTTTTCCAAAAAATATTTCTTTTTTCCATCTTCTTTGGAATAATACTTTCTTAATTACCATCTAAGAAAATATTGCTAATAAGTCAAAGATAGCTTTAAAATGACAAATCATTTATATTGGAGATGGCCAAATAACTCAGATTTTCTGGATTCCTGTAAGGGTTATAAAACTGGGGTACACATTAAAACAAATGCACTTTTCTGCTGGTTTAAAAAAGAAATACTTTCATTTGGACCTTCGTCTACTTTGGATCACCTGGATATTATTGCACATGAAAAAAGTAGTTTGATATGCCCTACTAGTCTCTGCATTTTCTGTTCTTAAAAGCAAATAGCAAATAGATATATCTGTTTAAGTGTACCAAAGATTGTTCCTGAGCACATATGCCCTCAGGGCTTTTAGAAGAGAAAATAAAGTACAGCTGTCTCACATTCCCTCCACCATTTGAAGGGAATAAGGAATAAGCAGCAATGCTCAGAAAAATAAAGAAGTCCTAACAGCTCTGCCATCTTCCTGAGTCACTAATGAGTTTAATTCTCTGAACACATCCAGGACTAAGGATCTAAATCTGAAATACATTGTACTAAGAAAGAAGCCATTTCCCAATTTTTCTACCTACCTAAAAATAAATCAGAGTTTTCCATATTTTTTCCTTCAAAGTCTGAAAAGGGTTTTTCAAAAATAATATGTGTAAGACCAAAACATGACAGTGAAATACGAAATCACCAAAGCACTATTTAGTCATAAATTGGGTTTCAAATATTTGTTGAATATTCAATAAGTTGATCACCAACTCTCTACCTCAAGGTAAATACAGGGAGGAAGCTTCTACCACCTGTGGATATTTGACCAACACTAGCTCAATGGGCAGGAGAATGATTTTGAACTTACTTTTCATGGCTGTAGAATTTGACAGAAAAACTTCAAGTTCTAGCTCCATTGAGAGCACATGAAAAATAACACCAAATAGAATAAATGACTAGGCCTAAATAAGAGCTAGTAGACATAAAAGAGATCACATGATATATAAATATCTTGCAACCCATTCAAAAAAGTTGCAAAGCCATGAAACTGAAAAACTCTTCATCCCTTCCAATGTGTCTTGAAGTGTTTTCAATCAGTGCCTTCCAACATGGATAAAATAAACCAGAAATTTTTAGGTGTGGGATTTGCAAATCAGCATTTTAACAGGTGATTCTGACATACCAAAATTCAAAAGGCTGGTGCTCAGCTAAGCCTGCTGAATAGGAATCCTGAAAAGAACAGGAGGTGAGAGCAATGTACACACAAAACACCCCCATAGAGTGACTGGTCATGAAGGCCACCAAGTTGATAGGTCACATGACCATTCTCACAAGTGGCCTTTCACTTCCTGTGTCCAGGACATTTATAGTAAATGGATGGAGTCCCATCAGGAGACAGATTACTCTCATTCTACCTTGAGGGGACTAAGGTATTCTCTGTTTTATCAACTCCTCCTTGAAAGAAGCAGAAATATCTTAAAAGAGTCTTTAAAGTGACCCACTACTGTCTGCAGTAAAAACAAAAACCAAAACAAAAAAGACCTACTTCATCTTGTGAACACAACACAAGTTGCCAGACAACTTGGAAGTGTTTAATACATGCTACCAATTATTTGTTATTATCTTACAGTCTTTTTTTTTTTACATTTTTTTATTTACTTATTGATTCATTGAACACAAATGGAGTACAGCTATTGTTTCATATCTTACAGTTTTTACTGAACATTTTCAGCAGTAAGAACTAGTGCATGGTTGGCCCCATACTGAAAAACTAGGACCAGAGACAGTAAATTAAGTGACCACCTTAGAAACTGCCAGAGAGATTGGCAAGGAGAAGTCAAAAACACCAACATCTATTCCATTGCTATCTCTTTTACCAAGCTTGGAGAATGAGAACTGGGTAGGAGCTAAAAAGAGAATCTATTTAGCAACACTGACTTCATTGGTAACAATCTACCATATTAAACTGTGTAAGGTTTGTTTCGGTGACTGTGCTATTCATCCTATCCTTCACAGCTGTATATTATTCCAAAGTTCTTTTTGACAAGATATAAAAAGACGAATAAAAAAAATACATATCAGAAATAAAGAAAATTTAAATGTTCTAGAGCTTTGCCTCTAACATGTTCAGATTAAAAGGATATTCCAAATATAGTAAGTATATGCAGACTTATAACACGCTCAGGCATAGCATTTTTTCTTTGCATTTCTTTGAAATTTTGCATGGCATCCAAGTTTGAGGGCCTCTGGGATAGTGGGTGGCAAGACTGCAAGGAACCTACCACCACCCCTCCTAGGACAGATCTTTTTGGCTCCATGGCCTCTCTTTCCACCCACGGCATGCTCACTTGTTAATGTGCCACAGCCCCAATGTTGGCCAGGCCCTCAGAGTGCGCAACCCCAGATAACTACAGAGAAGACCATTCCCCAGTGAGTTCTGTACTCCCTGCTACCTTTCCCATGTGCCAAACAGATGAGAGGATCTCCAAATAACTTCAGCCACAAATCACCCCTTCCAGTCACCTGGCCAGCTCCAAAACAGAAAGAATTGGGGACATTACCCCTCGACTTTGCTCCACATTTTTTGTCCCCCCCCCGATATAATTGTTATTTTCAATCTTTCTCTTTTTTCCCCTTTTCCTTTCTTTCCACTTTTCTCCTGTTTTCTTTATCCTGTTTTTTAAAATTTTCCTTTGGTTATCTTGTACTCTATTTTCTCATAATTTCTTGTCTGTTGTTTTTACTATTGTTTTCTTCTTTTTTTTTGTTCTTTTTTCTTTTTGCTTTTTAACAATTCTTTTTATTTTCTTTTGTTTACCTTCTAATTTTATTCTGTATATTCTATATTTTATTTTCCTCCCCTTTCTTTTCTGTTGTGGCTACTCACTGTTATATTTCTTTTTTCTTTTCCTTCCTTCCTTTTTGTTTTTTTTTCCCTTTTTTTTTTTTTTTTTTTGTTTTTTTTTGTTTTTTCTTCCCTTTTTTCTTTTTCCAGTATTGAGGATTGAGTACAGGACTTCATTCACTAAGATGCACTCCTAGCTCAGCTGAGAGAAATTGCACCTAGCTCCAACCATGAATTTGTCCCATCTTAATGCTGGTGAATACTTCAACTAAAAGCTATAAGTGAGACATAAGCCCTCAGCCAATGATATATCCACAAGGAGGCACAGATGCGGGGGAGGGTATGATGTCTTATTCCTAGGCAGTCACATCAGTAAGAGCAAAGAGAAATAACACAGCAGTTGTAGACACTATACCTACAAGGGTCCTCAGCATTGGTCACGCCCATACCTCACCTTGTTGGATGTCAGTGCCACAGATGAGAACTCTGATCTTTGATCCCAGTTTACATGTGAAATACTAGGAATCTCACAAGAG
This sequence comes from Glaucomys volans, assembly GCA_020662805.1. Classification (NCBI taxonomy): domain Eukaryota; kingdom Metazoa; phylum Chordata; class Mammalia; order Rodentia; family Sciuridae; genus Glaucomys; species Glaucomys volans. The sequence goes on along the minus strand of JAJEJO010001637.1, from coordinate 751,545 downwards.
TCTAAACAGAAGATAAAACTTCAGGACTTTCATCATGATTGGAATACCCAAGATCAGAATCACTTTCAAGTAATAAAACCATTATCAACAGTGCCCACAGAAACCCCTACCACCTGATAGGGACTTCCACTCCCACAGTGGGAGTTACCACAGAGGGCACACCTTGCATAGTCTGGTATCTACACCATACCAACCTAGATTACCAGAAGGACCTGACGGTTGTGAGACCTAAAGAGTAACTGGATCCCCTCCCAGTACAGTGTGGGTGTACTGCAGGTGTGTCAAAACCCACAGCCTAACTACAGGGAGATAACACAATGAAGTCCAACTGGAATTAACACTACACAACAAACAATGCCCCAAGACATCATCAAGAGAAGGATGCCTTATTAAGAAAGTTTTTGCATAAAATTGGAAAAGATATCCACCTCAAAAGATGTATAAATCTCAGTGTAGAAATGCAAGAAACATGAAAAAACAAGGTAATATGACTCCTCCCAAAATTTGTAATTCTGTAGTAGCCCATTCCAAAGATATCAAAGTGAATGAAATGCTAGATGAAGAACTCAAGAGAGCCAGGCATGGTGGCACACGCCTGCAATACCAGTGACTCGGGAGACCAAAGCAGGAGGATTTCAAGTTCAAAGTCAGCCTCAGCAATGGTGAGGTGCTAAGTAACTCAGTGAGACCCTGTCTCTAAATAAAATATGAAATAGGGCTGGGCATGTGGCTCAGTGGTTGAGTGCTCTTTAGTTCAATCCCAGATACAAAAAAACAAAAAACAGAAAACAAAAAAACTCAAAAGAATTTTTTAAAAGCTTAATGAATTTTATGAGACTACAGAAAAAAATATTGAATTAAGAAAGACAAGGCAGGATATGAATGACAAATTGAATAAAGAGATAGAGATTTTGAAGAAAAAAACCAAATTCTTAGAAATGAAAAACTAATAAGTCAAAAACAACAACAACCAACATCATCCGTTGAAAGCCTCACTGACACACCAGAGCAAACAGAAGAATACCAGAAGCTGAGGATAAGTCTGATGAAATACCAGACAGTAATAAAGAAAAGTAAATAAATCATAAACAATAATTTGTTTAAGATCTCTGGGACACACTTTAAAGTTCAAACTCAAGTATAATTGATATAGATGAGGGAGAAAAACTACAGGCTGAAAGAATAGAAAACCTATTAGATAAAATAACAGCAGAAAACTCCCCAAATTTTGGGAAAGATATGGACTTCCCCAGGCATGTAGGTACAGGAGGCATCTAGAGCCCCAAAGAGGCACAACCGGGCAAGAACTTCTCCATGACAGATTATAGTTTAATTGCCAAAAGGACAGGACAAAGAAAGAATATTTAAATCTACAAGAAAGAAGCACCAAGTCACATTTAAAGGCAAACAGACTAACAGCAGATTTTTCAGCAGAGACTCTGAGGATCAAAAGGGCATGGAATGATGTATTTCAAGTCCTGGAAGGGAAAACAGAACCATCCCTGCCAATCGAGATTGCTGTACCTAGCAAGTTTATCCTGCAGAACTGAAGGAAAACTAAAGACCCTATAAGATAAGCATACACCAAGGGAATTCATGAATACCAGCCCGGCACTGCAAAAGACACTTACAGGAATCCTACCCCCACAGGAGGAAGAAAGATAAATATAATTATGAGAACATGCATAAGAATAAATTCCATTAGAAGAGTAGATATGCAATTGAGAAATAAGAAGGAGTAAAATATTATCAATACACTAAACTATCAAACTTCTAAGATAAATAAAAGAGGAAGAAATAACAATTTTTAGAACAACCAGAAGAAAAACAACAAAAAGACAGGAACAGAAACATAGATTTCAATGCTAACTCTGAATGTAAATGGTCTTCATTCTCTAATTAAAAGACCAACAATTTGCTAGGAGAATCTCACCTCCTCTGCAAAGACAGACCCAAACTGAAAGTGAAAGAATAAAAATGATATTCAAGGCAAATAGAATCTGAAAACAAGTAGGATTAGCTTTATCTATATGTGACAAATGTTTCAAAACAAGAGAAAAAGGTCACAGTATATTGATCAAGGGAACAATTCATCAGGAAAATATAATGATTGTAAATATATGTGCATGAATGTTGGAGCATGCAATTTTATAAAAAAAAAAAAACACTACTACACATAATGGGAGAGATAGGACTCAACACATAATAATGGGTAACTTCCATAACATACACTCACAAGTATCCAGATTTAAAAAAAAAGAAAATCAGCAAAGGAACTGAGTAAACTATGCTGTAGATCAAATGGATTTGACACTATAGATTATTCGATCCAACAACAGCCTTTTAATAAATGCAGAAAGATTCAATATCCCTTCAAGATAAAAGCCCTGCACATGATCATATAATGAAGGCTCTATGTGACAAACCCAGAGCCAACCTCATATTAAATGGGGAAAAAAATTAAAAGCATTTTCTCTAAGAGCATAGACAGGTCATATGTGTCCATTCCAACCATTCATAGTCCATACAGTATTAGAAATTTTAGTAGAGCAATTAAGGAAGAGAAATAAAAAGAATAAAAGTAGAAAATGAGGAAGTTAAATTATCCATATTTGCTTATATAATTCAATACTTAGAAAATACAAAATACTGGACCAAAAGACTTTTAGAACTGATAAGCAAATTTATCAAACTAGCAGGATTCAAATTTAACAAGCAAAAATCAATTGCTTTACTATATACCAATAATCAACTTGCTGAGAAAAGAATTTCATTCACAAAAGTCACATAAAAGAAAACAAACAAAACAAAACAACAAAAAAACAAAAACAAAAAACAAGAATGAAAGAAAAGAGAAGAATACCCTAGGAATAAACCTAACCCAGGAGTGAGATATCTTCACAATAAAAATTGTAAAACACTGAAGGAAGAAACTGAAGACACTAGAATATGGAACGATCTCCCATGTTCATGGATTGGGAGAGTGAATATTACTAAAATGGCCATATTGTCCAGAAGTGAGCACAGATTCAATGCAATCCCTATCAAAATACCCATGTCATTTTTCACAGAACTGGAAAAAACAATCCTATAATTCAGAAGGAAGCAACAAAACAAAACAACAACAAGAACAACAAAACAAACAGAAAAGCTAAAGGAATCTTGAGCAAAAAGAGCAATGCTGGCGGCATCACAATACCTGATTTCAAAATATGCTCCAAAGCCACAGTAACCAAAACAGCAATGGTGTTGGCATAAAAACAGACACATAGAACAATGGAATAAAATAGAGGATCCAGAAATAAACCCACACATCTACAGCCATCTGATGCTTGACAAAGTTGCCAAAACACACTTTGGAGAAAAGACAGCCTCTTCAACAAATGGTGCTGGGAAAACTGAATATCCACATGTAAAAGACTGGACTAGATCCCTATTTCTTACCCTCTATAAAAGTCAACACCAGATGGTTCTTTTTTTTTTTTTTCTCAGTGTTGAGAATTGAACCCAGGACCTTGTTCTTGCAAGGCAAGCACACTACAACTGAACTACATCCCCAGTTCAAGATGGACCAACGACTTCAATGTAAGACCTGAAATTTTAAAACCACTAGGTGAAAACATAGGGGAGACATTTCAAAATATAGGCACAGGCAACAATTTCCTGAATAGGAATCCATAGCACAGAAAACAAGTAAAAATTGACAAATGGGATTACATAAAATTTTAAAAACTTCTGCACAGTACAGGAAACAGTCAACAGAATGAAGAGACAACATACAGAAGGGGAAGAAGTCCTTGTCAGATATTCATCTGACACAGGGCTGAGATCCAGATAGAAAAAGAACTAAAGAAAAAAAAATCAACAAAACAATTTAATCAATAAATAGGCAAATGATCTGAACAGACCCTTTTCAAAAGAAGAAATGCAAAGGACCAATACACATAGGAAAAAATGCTTAACATCTTCAGCCATCAGGGAAATGCAAATCAAAACTACATTGAGAATCTACCTCACCTCTATCAGAATGGCTATTATCAAAAACCAAAAAGTACCAAGTGCTGACAAGTACATGGAGAAAAAAAAAAAATCTTTTACACTGTTGGTGGGAATGTAAATCAGTATAACCACTATGGAAAAGAGTATGGAGGTTCCTCAGAAAACTAAAAATGGTACTACCATATGATCCAGCGATTTCACTCTTAAGGAAATAAAGGTACAACCTGAGTATATTGAGTCATCATACAAAATAGATACCTGCAAAACTATCTTTACTGTGCCATTATTCACAATAGTCAAAAAATAGAAGCAGCCTAGGTGTCCATTAACAGATGAATGAATAAAGAAAATACAGTCTCTATACACAATGAAGTATTATTTTAGCTATAAACAATGTAATACTGCTGTTTTTATGAAAATGAATGGAATTTGAGGACATAATGTTGAATGAAATAAAGCAGACACAAAAAGACAGGTATTATATGTTTTCTCTCATATAAGGGAATCTGGGAGGAAAAAATGACCTGAAAGTAAAAGAGGGATGCTTAGAGACTAGGAAGGGGTCTGAGGCAAGGGAGAGAGGACTCTCTTTTGTTTTCCTTTAGGAGTTTTATGGTTTCAGATTAATGTGTAGTCTCTATAAACCTTGAGCTGATTTTTACTGATGTATATAAGGGCATGATTTTATTCCTGTTTGTGGATATCCAGTTCTCCAACACCATTCATGGAAAAGACTATCTTTTAACCTTTAACCTTTAACTGTACGAAACCTTACAAAAGGCCAGTTGGCCATTTATGTATTGGTTTATTTCTGTATTCTTTATTTTGTTTCATTGATCTGTATATCTGGCTTTGTGTCAGTACCATACTATTTTAATTAAGGTACTTAGGTAAGACATCTTGGAATTGGGAAAAAATAATTAAATGAAACCTAACCTTTAAATTAATACGATCTACTTAATAAACTTACTTTAACAAGCTACCATGTAAATTAATATTTTGTATTAATCTAATTACACACATTACAACCTATCTGCTTATTGAGAGACAGCAATGGGATCATGTTTCATATTACTCTGACAGGTATTTACTTTATTAGTATTTTGAGTTCTGAGTCACTCATACATATACCATGTTCAGAAGAGCTACTTTTCATTAAAATGTTCTATTTCAGAGATATTTTACTTGCTTTTTAATCTAGATAGCATTACTCTTTTTTAATTTTGTTCAGTGTAAATGCCGTAAGATTCTTTGGGATGCCACTCTTTTTTTTTCAGATGTGACAGTGAGTTAGAGATGCAATGAGCCTGCTGGGGACTGCACTCACATGAGGTGACACTGATGAAAACGCAAGGAAAGGGGAACAGTTAAAATAACAGAAAGCCAAAATGACCACAGAACTGGACCTTTCATTGAGCTGCACTGATTTACAGATTAATGAGACTGTACAGAGCTCTCATTTAAATTTAAGATCATTATCAATTCATTTATTATGTTTCCTCCTACAGAAGGCAATGAACATTTATACCAGCTTTATACCTGAAATTTTGTTAGACCCCAGGAATACAATGATGGTTGAGATAAGGACTCTGACCACAAATAGTTCACACTCTTTTGAGGAAGACAAATGTGTTTGAAAAATATGTTACAAGATAATGCAGTAAATGCAATAAGAGGATGAAATAGGTGCTACATGAATACATGAATATAAACCTTTTGAATCTTACTTACTTAACAAGATAAATCCATAGAGGCAAAGGACTTACATGTATTTTTTAAAATGCACTAAAAAAAATGTACTCAACTACTCCATTTATGGAAGGTCCAAAATCCACCTTTTCTAGAGAAAGGTAAAATGTTAGTCACATAAAACTAAAATATGCATTATATAAAACAGCAAATCCTTTTCTTCCTTTTTCTTTTTGACTTTGGGGCACGCTGCAAGCTATGTTCTGCTGGGCTCACGGCTGGCTCTTACTGTGACTCACAGGGATTCTGAGCTGACTTGAAAGCAGCCTTGTTTGCTGCATCAGCTGTGGGCCAGAAAGGAAGCAGACAGAATCCTATCATTTGGAATTCCCTCACAACTCAGGTCTGATCCAACTGGGTCAGCCTTCACGTACAGTTTGACTTCTCTCTTTGAACAGACATTTCTTTGTACGCCAGAGTGAATTCTAAAAATAAGGTCAATTTTTATGGCTTGTAACTTGTATTCTGAACAAACTTCTGGTGAGAAACGATGTGACATAAATTCATTAAATCCTCCAGGCCTGAAATGTATATAATTAGTCAATGCTTATGAGATGTTAAAAACCTGAGCTGGCGAAAAATATTCAAGTAAATAAATATCCACCATAACTGACTTCTCTACAAGGACAAACATTCCAATCTTATATGTACAAGCCTCAATGTAAGTAGACACATAGATGTGACAATATTTTGTGGTAGACCTGTTGGCATAAACAGCTCAATATTAAAACAGACCTATCATCTGCAAATAGTATTTGACAAAGAGTATATTAAAAAGGATTTGGAATATGTGTTTGTCAGCTTTGTGTCATTTGTGACCAAAATACCTGACAAGAACAACTTAGAGGGGGGTAATTTTATCTCGGTTCATGGTTTCAGAGATTTTGTCCCTGGTGGGCCAACTCCATTGCTCTGGGCTCAAGGTGAGGCAGGACTTCATGGCAGAAGAGCATGGCGTAGGCAAGCTGCTCAGGACAAGGCAGCAGGCAAGCACAGAGGGAAAACAGAAGGGGAAAGGATCTACAGGAAAAACAATTCTTCCAGGGCACGATCCATGACCCAACTCTCTATCCATGTCCCACCTGCCTGTAGTGACCACCTGGGTCATTCAAACTAGGATGAACTCATTAGGTTATAGCACTCAATTCAATTTGGGGGACACCTTACATTCAAACCATAACAGAACATTAAAAAAATTAAATTAAATTTAAAATAAAATATATATCTAGGAAAGTAACAAGTTTCAGGGAAGCAACTTCTTTTAAACACAGTCATTGTGTTGGCATTGACTTTTTATTAAACTCAATATATACTTAAAATTTAATCATAGTCACTACAATGATAAAACATAGAAACTTTGTAATTTTTTAAAGGCAGAGGAAATAGGAAGAGAAGGTGACAGCTGAGACTCACAGGATATCTGTGGGTAGGTTAGAGGTGTGACTATCAATAGAATCCTTGAAAATAAAAGACAGAAGGGACTACTGTGGTCTGACTGCTCCTGAGAATATCAGAACATGATAGCCACAAACCGACTTGCAGATCATGCACCGGAGTTTCATTCAGGTAAGTTCTGTTTGAGGTTTTGGTTGGCATTCTGTGATTTTTAGACTTTCAAAATGTGTAAATCCAAGAGTTCACCTTGCATTTTTTGTAGAAGTAACAAATAGGAAAATCTGGAGACTCTGCCACTATTAATCTTTAAAATGTTTCCTGAAAAAATTTTTCAATTCCATGCCAAAGAACTTGGGTACCAGATGTTAAGTTTAGAGACTACAAAATGGCCCCTTAGCAGCAGGTAAGTATATGGACGATTTTTAAATGGTCCTTATTTGAAAGGCTGTATTAAGGAGGTGGTTTCAGAGGAGAGACTCAATTGATGTTGAGGTGCTATCTATGCAAAGAACTGGGGTAATGATATTCCAGGAAGATGGGGTGGGTACCGCAAGTACAGAGGCCCTAAGGTGGAAAGGACACTTGGTGTCTGAAGCCGACTTGTCTAAGACACAGGAAGAGACCTAAGAGGGCCAGGTTGTGTAGGATCCTGCAGAACTTGGTCAAGAGTTGGATTCATTTCAAAGTATGATGGGAAGTCTTTGCAGAATTTTAACAGTAGGAATAACCATTGGAAAGCTCCTCTGGTTGCTACGCGGAGAAGACAGCACAGTGCGGCAGCTATGGAAACTGGGAGTTTGGTTAGGGGGCTAATCCAGTTGAGACCTGAGTGCATGACAGCAGCTCTGACCCCTAGAATGCTGAGGAAGAGGATGAGAGGTTAGTGTGTTCCAGATGCCAGAAACAATAGGTACAGGATGGCTTCTCATGATTTAAACTATAGTGGACGAAAAAAGTTCTGTTTGTCTATATATTTTCCATGTACAAATATTTTAAACCTTGCAATATAGTTACTTGATCCACCATAAGAAAATTATATTTAAGAAAGCATTAGTACATTACTTCCCTACAGGGCTTCATTGAAGAATTTCCTTGTCCTCATGTTCTGGTCAAATAGTAATTTGCAGTGTTTATTTAAATATCACACTGACATATATATGTATATGAGTATAGTATATATAACTGTGTCTGTGTATATATGTATGGTTTGGATATGAGGTGTCTGTCCCCCAATAAGCTCATGTGATAGATGATGCAGGAAGGCTTAGAGCTAAAATGATTAGAGTATGAGAGTGGTAACCTCATTGGTGGATTAATTCCATTAGATGAATCAATAGTTTGAAAGGGTAGTACTAGTTGGTAACTATAGGCATGTAGGGTGTGGCTGGAGGAAGTAGGTCACTGGAGGCATGCCTTCGGGGTTTATATTTTGTCCCTGGTGCCTCCTCCCTCTCTCACTCTGCTTTCTGGTCACCAGGAGCTGAGCTGCCTTCCTCTGCCAAACCCTTCTGCTGTGATGTTCTGCATCATTTAAGGCCCAAAGCAATGGAGCTGGCTGACTATGAACTGAACCTCAGAAATGGGGAGAGCTCAAATAAACTTGTCCTCCTCTAAGTTGTTCTTGCTGGATAATTTGGTCACAGCGATGAAGAGCTAACACAATGATATTACTATATTTTTCAATTCCACTTGCTTTGAAAACAAAGTTTCCTTTAAAATTCTTAGCTTCCAAAAACAAGATTCACACTAATTGTAAGCATATGCCGAAAAGCAATACAGAACAAAAACCAAGAAGGCTTACATGCTGCTTCCCAAGCATTACTAGCGCCACAGCCGTCTGCTGTAGAAAAAGGTCTTTTTGATTATTTTGGCCCTTGGCTCTTCATTCAGGAATTGATTACCACTGGGTCTTTCCTAGAGTTCTGCTCACAATGGATTTAAATGACTCAAGTTTTGGCACCCCCTCACTGAAGTATTTGCTTTAGTGAATTCTAAATTTCTCTTACAGAGACTACAACTGTCTCTGAATGAAGCTGCCTGCTGGCGTAATTACTGAGCACATGGTACGACCAGAATCCTTAACATTCATTAAAAAATCGTGCAGGTGGGTAGAAAAGAGTAAAAGGAAAAAAAAGTCACAAGAAATGATCATGTTTAAGTAAATCACTGCACTGCAGAAGAAAGATCTGACAGATGCACTCAGAAGGAATCAGGCCCAAGTTCAGCTGCCTTGTTCCACTCATCACTTCCCATTCTCAGTTCTCACGCAGAATGAAGCATTGAGCTCTCGTTCCTCATATGCTTATAGAAAAGGCCAGTTTTCTTGTTTTAAAATGCTCTCTGCTGCCATGAGATTCAATTGCCAACAACTTTCAAAAGGAAAAGGATTTTTTTTTTTTTTATTTCAAGGGAAAACCAGAAGTCATAAAGTGACTGTGATGCAGTATTTCCACAAGAACCCAAACATTCCATGGTCACAGGAAAGTGGAACTCCACGATAAAGTATTTAGCAGATAGGCTGATTTTGTGGAACATTAAGCTGATGGAATATCTTTTATACAACACTGTGACACAATACTCCATTCATATAAAATAATCTGATGCACATCTATCTTCCATGTGAATGGCAATGTTTCCCATCATCTGAATAAATAGAATCAATGGAGCAAATGAAAATATGATGTGAAGGCTGCATATGACTATTTGTGAGTTCATTAAAACATCAAAATTCTTTAAATAATTTTATAAGAGTACCAAATACTGTGGGGTTTGGTATGTGTCTCAATACTCTACCATATTTCATCTTCAAAGGGTACATCTAGCTGGGCCTGGTGGTACACACGTGTAACCCCAACAACTCCAGAGCCTGAAGCAGGAGCATCATGAGTCTGAGGCCAGCCTCAGCAATTTAGTGAGACCCTTAACAACTTAGCCAGACCTTGTCTCAAAATAAAAAGTAACAAGGCTGTGGATGTAACTCAGTGCTAAAGCAATCCTGGGTTCAGTTCCCAGTACCAAAAAAATAAAAATTAAAAAATAAGCCAGGTGAGGTCATGCATGCCCGTAATCCCAGCATCTTGGGAGGCTGAGGCAGGAGAATCCCGAGTTCAAAGCCAGCCTCAGCAATGGTGAGTCACCAAGCAACTCAGTGAGACCCTGTCTCTAAATAAAATACAAAGTAGGGCTGGGGATGTGGCTCAGTGGTGGAGTGCCTCTGAGTTCAACCCTTGGTACCCCCCCAAAATATATATACAATAAAAAATAAAAAGGCACGCCCTTCTTCGGCTCAAAAAGTGTTTTTATGTGTTCATTTCACCATTCCAATTCAATGTTTTTAAATAGAAATTATAGGCACTTATCAAAATACAAATATTTATTTTGTTCCATAGCAAGTCTTTTAAAATCTATTAATCCATTAATTCCTTTAACAAAACTTACTGAAGGAAACCCAGAGCAGGCCTAGGCCATGCTGGTAGCCACTATCATTTTGGACGTAATTACTATTTCTATAAGAAGTGTAGTAAAAAATATTTTATGTGTGTACTACTGTATAAGTTAACTTTGAGAAACTGGTATATCTAAAATATTTACTATTTTAACATGATACTAAAATTATAATTCAAAATTTATCTCTGTCACATGACTGAGACCTATTTTTTTGCCACTATTTAAACTGTTTGATGCAAACAATCAAATGTATTTTGTAGACCGACTTCCCCATTGTAACTGAGACTACTAGTCGTTTACCCCACCTTTCTTCTTCTTTTTTTCTAAACACTTAGGTAAAGTACATTTCCTAGCTGTCAAGTGTGGTCACATGACTGAGTCCGGCCAAACAGCATGTAAATGGAAGCACACTTCCAGGTTAGGCTCACACACAACTGCCACAGGCCTCTCCTAGGTCTCTGCCCTTCCACTAGCAGGATGCAGACAATGACCATGGACAAGCCTGGATCTCTGGTGGACTGTGAGGAAGACCAACAACCTTCCAGCCCAAGCACCCAGCCAGCACTGTGGATCGAGCAGGAAGTGAGGTTATGACACACTTCTAGACCTATTTGTTACAGCGATTAGCTAATCCTAACTAATGTACTTGGTTTGAGGACAAGTCTAATGAGATTTCTTTTTAAAAAGGATGAGACTAACAGAAATAACAGGATGAAATGAAACACATTGAAGCAACTGTCCCCGACTTATTGCCTGCGCAGCATATCCTGACAGCAACTAGAGCAGCCTGTGGGTGTAGGAGTGGGAGAAGTGAGACCGCAAACTGGAGGAAAGAGCATTTCCTGCTGCTCTTCCAGAGCAACAGTGATCCGCTTTATGGTTTGAACACAGCCCTTGCTGCTCTGCTGCTGCGACTTAGTTTTAAGATGGACATGCTTCTTTCTCTTCCTCTTTCCCTCCTCCTCCCTAATCTCCCCTCCCTAATAATTTACCCTAATCTGCATTTCCCTAACCTCAGGGAGATAGGATTACCTTTCTTCCCTGTCCTAGGCAGAGCTATCTGTCCTTGAGCGCACACCCCCCTCAGGAGTGGAGTAATTCAGATTTCAGGGTTGGCACCAGAAGATCTAACAAATGAACAAGCGAATTACAACTCCAGACAGAGAACCCCTGGAATATAGCCTTTGAATCACCTCTTTAAGAACCTCCTGTTCCCCATGATGGGGAGAATCACAGACTGCATAGGAGTCCCCTGTTCTTCTTTGCTAGCAAAGCAGTAAAGCTTCTTTTTTCTTTTTCTCAGCACCTTGCCTTCATCATTGGATTGGCATCAGGGACAAGGACTGAGCTTTCCATAACACAAATGTCCCCTCTGCAAGTCCCTCTGTGTCTCCAGTCTGGCTGGAGCAAAGAGTGTCCAGCCTTAGGCACAACCCTCTTTCTTTTGGCCAAGGTGGAAAATGAATTTGCATTCACTTTGAGGATCTGGGGCAGTTTGTTTTCCAAGGATAATGTAGGAAGCACTCACTTTCCCAAGATGCAGAAGATAAAACTCTTTAAAGGTGGTCAACTGCCTGTCTCCCCAGGCCCTCTTTATCTGACCTACTTGTGGTCACTTTTCCTTAAAGGAATAGATGACCTCAATTTGCTTCACCTTTATCTGTTCTTTAGCACATCTTTTCCTTCCTCCAAAACTTCATTTCGTTAAAACTTTCCCCCTTGCCTCAGTGCCAGCGCATCCTTCCTTCTCTTACTTTTTGACTGGGACATACTCTATTCCTAACCCAAACAAATAACCACATATACACACAGGAAATGACAAGAAAATGATAATCATCACCTTAAAACCCATTTTCTAAATCTGCTATCTCAGGGCTACAGCTTAACTTTTTTTCCCACCTCTTTAATTCCTCATTTATCGATTATCTACTCACTTTTTTGATCCTTAGTGATTCAGTAACGACAACTAATGGCAGTTTGTTAAATATCATTTTGTCTCAAATCTAACCATATGTATGGTTTGGGAGGCACAAATATGGAAAAGGACTTTTGAGGACTTTGCGAAGGTGGGGAGAAAGACAGAGATGGAGATAATAACACCCCATGATAATTTTTTGGTTGTCTAGATACATTCAAAAGGCTATGGTGGCATATACCTGTGATCCCAGCCACAAGTTCAAAGCCAGCCTTAGCAACTTAACAAGCCCTAAGCAACTTAGTAAGACCTTGTGAGGAAATAAATGAAATGGACTGGAGATGTGGCTCAGTGGTTAAGCACCCTCGGGTTAAATCCCTGGTTTTTAAAAAAGTTATAGTTGCCTCTTATTATCCAAAGGCAAAATTAATGTCATTTTTTAGTAATGAAGAAAAAGGCTTCGCAGAAGGAATAGCATTTGAATTGAATAGGCATAGGCTTTTGAAAAGTAGATAGGGGAAGGTGTCTATTTAGGCAGTAGCCGCAGAACTAACAGAGGCAAAGTGACAAGAGAAAGACACCACATCTAACAAGGAATCTGCGGTTAGAAGGAGGGAAAGGCAATTGAGTAGGTTTCAAGTCCTGTCTTGAAGGGTCTTTAATGAATCTGGAGTTTTATACTATAGGAAAATTTTAAGTAGGAAAGAGAAATGATCTTGTTAGGTCAGTCAGCCATAAACAGGTGGGTAGGGGAAGGACAATAAAGGGCAGCAACCTGCGGGAGTCCATAGGTCACAAGACTGAAGATAATAGAGAACTTTATCAAAGCAGGTCAGAACAAAAACCGTTACCAGGCAACTCTAATACCAGCTGGGGAGGAAGGAAGCTAAGCCATAGCCTCTCTGCTCCAGAGATTTTCAAAACAAAATTGGTAGGAAAGTGGATTTTATTCAAAGGCATCTTTGGGGAAAGATGGGGGAAAAAACTTCATTGTTTAAAACGTTCCCTCTCCAAATGCCCTGGGAGGAAAAGAGCATTTAAAAGGGGGAAGGGATGCCACAGGACAAAAGACAGACTTTTAGCAGGCTTCACTTCCAGGAATTTCACAGATTTTAACTCCTTCCTTATCGAGTCAAAGGGAGCAAACTCCCTGGGCCAGCATCAACACCTTTCCATTTCAGAGTGGGGAGGCTTCCAAATTCAGTATACCTCAAAGCCCTACAACCTTTCAAAACCTCAACTGTATAAGGACCACGTGGAACCCCCTGCCTCACCCTTGACCTTGTAAGTCTTCCTGGAACCTTTGTATTCTCCATCTTTCTAATAAACTCCTGCCTGCTACTGGATGCAACTCTACTGAAATTCTTCCTTGGAGATTTCAAGAACTGGTCACTGAGAACTTCTGCAGCTGGTTTGGTTCTATAAGCAGGTCTCACTCTGCTACAATATGATATACTCAGAATTATATAGTGACAGCATAGAGGAGCATCTGCTTATAAAAAAAAATCAGGAAATGGAAATTAATCAAGGGCATTATAAAGTTCAGGCAAATGTACCAGAGGTCTGGCCTGAGGGAGTAGGAAGGAGAGAAGATGGCTCAGCTTTCTGATACCTTAGAACTTTGTGCCTGACTAAATTGAGAAATTAAAGAAAAGATTAAAAACAGTCCTTAGATTCTACTAGGACACCTTGAGAGACAGCAGTGGAAATACATGAGAGTTTGATGAACAGGAAGAGCACAAAGGGAAAGTGATCAATTCTGTTTTCAAGATGTGGAATTTGCTAGGCTTGACTGGGGTACATCTGGATGAGTTTGTCCAGGGCATAGAAGAAAAGTGGTCTTTGGAGGTGGGAGAGGTGGAGCTGGAGATAGAGACTTTGCAGTTATTACTGATGTACTAACGGATGTATTGATAAGCTGATCATTCATTAAACAAGAAGCAGCACGGTACCTGTTCTTTCTTTATCCTTCCTGACTTACCAGGTCCTTCTCGTAGTAACATCCTTGGATCAAGTCAGGCATGGGTCCTCCTTCCATACCTTGATTTTTCTGTTTCTTTGCTCCCTCTTACCAATGTGACTGTGAAAGTCCCCAAGGCTTTTGCTGTTTTGGGCATTAGCTTCTTCCCATGGACCCTTTATTTCTAACACTTTACATACTGAATATATACATGAGCCCTGAGTCCATAATTCTGGCCCTGACCAGAATTGGACCCTTAGCTCCAAATTACTTTTCCACTAAATTTCTGCTCATCACCATATGTTCAAGATGAAAATCCATGTCAGCAATGTGAACTTCCAGTTTTCTTTTGTTTTAGAATTGACTGTTTCAGATATGATTCTGCATATCTTTGCCAGGGTAATCAAGCTTCAGAAATCAAATCTGATCATATCATTTGCTTGTTTAGAAACCTGGTTGCCTACAGAATCCCTACTGTATAACAAAAAGTACAAACTCCTCATTTTGGCTTTGTAGCTCCTCCATGCTCTTAGTCCTTTTTTTCCCTCCCAACTCAAATTGTTTTCCTACTCTACAAAACCCAGTCAACATGGCTTTGCGCTTTCTTTCAGCCCATGTTACAATTTGCTGCCTCTATACAATTCCTGTTTGATTTCCCATGCTTTGTAGAACTGAGACTGAAATGTGAACAGGGTAGAAATCAAAAAGCTTTTTCACAACTAGGTGGAAAGATAACTGCCTACTTCACCGCACATTCTTTTATCTCTTGTGCAAAGGTGATGAATTTGAAAAGAAACATATATTTCAGTGAGAATATATGTGCTAGGCAGGCATTATGCTGAGGTAGATCATGACCCTTAAACACTTCTTTGTTTATTTTGGGGCATTTATTCTTTATTAAAAGTAGAAACCTGAGGGGCAAAAGGGGCCAATCCAATCACAGTGCTGCAGAGAAAGTGGCCACTGGCTTCCCTATGATAGAGCCAGGGCCATAGGACAGCATCTCGACGGTCTGCTTGCAAGTTCCTCATCTCATACTCTTGCCCAACTAAAACTGGTTTCAGTTACCATAGGACTCTGCGTGGAGATATGATCCTCAATGTGTGATCGCATTTGTGTCAAATTTTGTAGAAATGCGACCTCTGGAATTCTCTGTATTGAAATGCTGAGTTGGGCCAGGCACCATGGCACATGCCTATAATCCCAGCAATTTGGGAGGCTGAGGCAGGAGGATCCCAAGTTCAAAGTCAGCTTCGCAAATTGGTGAAACCCTAAGCAACTTAGTGAGACACTGTCTCAAAATAAAAAATAAAAAAGGGCAGGGGATGTGGCCTAATGGTAAGTGTCCCTAGGTTCACTCCCTGGTACCAAAAAAGAAAAGAAAAGAAATACTGAGTTGGTTCCAGGCATGCACATAAACACACACACACAGACGCACTCGCACACCTCCTGCTAAGCCCACCTATTTCAGGGACAGGAATATGCCTCACAAAAGACTTTCTTTTCAGAGGAGCATGTGTCAGGCTAAAGGTGGAATGCAAACTTTGCACCTGAAGTCCTCCTCAAGCTGCTGCTTCTATTTCCAAGTTTGTCTACGTAAAACTCACGAAAGGGTCGGCGCGGGGCCTCAGCGGGTAGAGCTCCCAAAGGCGGAGGTGGGCGAAAAGAATGCGCTCGCCAGAGTCAGACAATAGTGGTAGCTTGATTTTATTGGAATGTGTGTCCCGGGCAAAATCTCTAGCCCCCCGGGGGGTGAAAGTCGGAGTGGGAGAGCCAGGAGAAATCGCACGTGGCTTTGGCTGCTCAGGGTTTTTATACAGAGGAAGGGGGTCAAGGGGTTCTGCCCAGGAAAAGGTGGACCCAAGGAGGACGTCAGGGTCAACAGGTGTGCCTCATTGGTCACTTCTGGCACAGTGTGTTGCTAGGTGACCATGTCCCTCCCCCTGCAGCCGCCCAATACGACCTAACAGTCTAGGAGGGTCACTTTGCTCTTCATCTCTTCTCTTTGTTTGCTTGTGACTCTTTTTAATCTTGAAAAGTGCTAGATTCTGTCCCATGGGGCACGGAGAGAGCAAACAAGACTTTCGTGGGATTCTAAATGGCCTCAGTTTCAGAACACCAACCAAGGTACAGAAGGGACTCTGAATCAACCTGGGGGTTGGGCTTTCATGACCTTACAATGGTAAGCTATGTGAATGATCGGGGGCATAGTGATTACCAATGACAGAGCACTTTGTGGAATGTCAGAGTAAGGAAGCAAAGAAGCTGTACTGTGATATTTTAAATGGCTTTTGAGATGTTAGTTTACCCAAAAGTGTAGGATCCTGGCAACCATATATATACCATCTGACTATTTGAAAGGTCATAACCTATTTTGCAAAAAGTTCAGGTAACTAAAAATTGATATAAAAAATACTGTATAAGACTGGCACTGTTGGACAAGCAAATTGGCAAGTCGGGCTTGTGTCAACAACAATAGGGAAATTTAGTCTTTATATAAAGAAACACAAACCAAAATAAACCTTATTTCCTTATTAAGTTTCTTAGCTTCAGGTATTTTGCTATAGTAACAAAAATATTCTAATACAAGTTACTTTAGGAAGCATATAATAGCTTTCCCTCTTTCGTTTAAGCAAAAAGTAAATTTCTATTAATTCTGACCTTTTCTCCAAATTGACTGAGACAAAGCTGCTACTATTGACTTCCAAAATTTTTCTGAATTTAAACATCTAGCATGATTTGACTATCAGGATCTTCTACAATTAGCCTCCCTTTTTAAGTGACTTATGCTCATGGCTAGTAAAAACACGAATTGCATGATAATCATGTATGGACCCTTATTTTTCTTTCTTTCCTTTTTTAATTCAAAGCATTAGAAAAAGTGCTTATCATCACCAAATGTTTTCTTTTCCTACCTCTATTTGGCCAAAATTTCTAAAGATAAGGCTTTAATAGCAATAACCTCCTAATAAGGGTTAGAACCTTTGGTAGCAGGTGGTACCCACCTCTGCCTACAGAATTCTAGCCCAAACAATCTGTTCAGAATTGCTGAGAAATCAATAGGATGTGCTTATGACTCAGCCTGTTAAGTAGGAGGGCTGTTATTGTTATTTTAACTCCTGTCAGCACATGTGGGCAATTCTCCCATTTGGGGTCTCTACTTAGCTAGGAGAGATCCCTCTTTAAGACTTCACATGCAATAGGTTCTTGATCATAAGAGAGTTTGGGGCCTAGGTAGGACTACCCTGCCAGGTGATAGTATAGAGAGAAGAGGTTTTCATAGCAGTACACCTGATATCCTAATTTACCAATAGAAGTGAATTTTAGAATGCTTTATCTGCCTTTAAATGCTTTAGAATGCATAATCTGCCATGGACTAGAGCTCAGTGCTGATGAGGTGTTCATCAGCATGAGTCAAGGTGATGATGAGTCAGAGGGGTGGTGAAAAGACCAGGCTTTCCTTCTCTTTTCCTTAGCTGATATGGTGGGTATTGTGGTCCTAC
>JAJEJO010001637.1:663563-733177 GCA_020662805.1 Glaucomys volans | reverse complement strand
GACTCTGAATCAACCTGGGGGTTGGGCTTTCATGACCTTACAATGGTAAGCTATGTGAATGATCGGGGGCATAGTGATTACCAATGACAGAGCACTTTGTGGAATGTCAGAGTAAGGAAGCAAATAAGCTGTACTGTGATATTTTAAATGGCTTTTGAGATGTTAGTTTACCCAAAAGTGTAGGATCCTGGCAACCATATATATATACCATCTGACTATTTGAAAGGTCATAACCTATTTTGCAAAAAGTTCAGGTAACTAAAAATTGATATAAAAAATACTGTATAAGACTGGCACTGTTGGACAAGCAAATTGGCAAGTCGGGCTTGTGTCAACAACAATAGGGAAATTTAGTCTTTATATAAAGAAACACAAACCAAAATAAACCTTATTTCCTTATTAAGTTTCTTAGCTTCAGGCATTTTGCTATAGTAACAAAAATATTCTAATACAAGTTACTTTAGGAAGCATATAATAGCTTTCCCTCTTTCGTTTAAGCAAAAAGTAAATTTCTATTAATTCTGACCTTTTCTCCAAATTGACTGAGACAAAGCTGCTACTATTGACTTCCAAAATTTTTCTGAATTTAAACATCTAGCATGATTTGACTATCAGGATCTTCTACAATTAGCCTCCCTTTTTAAGTGACTTATGCTCATGGCTAGTAAAAACACGAATTGCATGATAATCATGTATGGACCCTTATTTTTCTTTCTTTCCTTTTTTAATTCAAAGCATTAGAAAAAGTGCTTATCATCACCAAATGTTTTCTTTTCCTACCTCTATTTGGCCAAAATTTCTAAAGATAAGGCTTTAATAGCAATAACCTCCTAATAAGGGTTAGAACCTTTGGTAGCAGGTGGTGCCCACCTCTGCCTACAGAATTCTAGCCCAAACAATCTGTTCAGAATTGCTGAGAAATCAATAGGATGTGCTTATGACTCAGCCTGTTAAGTAGGAGGGCTGTTATTGTTATTTTAACTCCTGTCAGCACATGTGGGCAATTCTCCCATTTGGGGTCTCTACTTAGCTAGGAGAGATCCCTCTTTAAGACTTCACATGCAATAGGTTCTTGATCATAAGAGAGTTTGGGGCCTAGGTAGGACTACCCTGCCAGGTGATAGTATAGAGAGAAGAGGTTTTCATAGCAGTACACCTGATATCCTAATTTACCAATAGAAGTGAATTTTAGAATGCTTTATCTGCCTTTAAATGCTTTAGAATGCATAATCTGCCATGGACTAGAGCTCAGTGCTGATGAGGTGTTCATCAGCATGAGTCAAGGTGATGATGAGTCAGAGGGGTGGTGAAAAGACCAGGCTTTCCTTCTCTTTTCCTTAGCTGATATGGTGGGTATTGTGGTCCTACGGCTTGTTTTTGTCTTGCCAAGTGTTCTCAACAATATAAATAGTCATTAAGTGCCGCTCCTAGGAATACTGAAAGAAACAGACAAAAATCCAGCCTATTTTTCAAAACAATTGTTTTAAAGGATAAGCCTGCGCGGTGGCCCACACCTGTAATCCCAACACTTGGGAGGCTGAGGCAGGAGGATATTGAGTTCAAAACCAGCCTCAGCAACTTAGCGAGGCCCTAAGTAATTCAGTGAGACCCTGTCTCTAAATAAAATACAAAATAGGGCTGGGGATGTGGCTCAGTGGTGGAGTGCCCTTGGGTTCAATTCCTAGTACCAAAAAAAAAAAAAAAAAAAAAAAAGGAGAAACTTCATTCATCTACAAATGATGAAAATAAATCTATTTTGAAGATAAAATCAAATCTACACAATGTTGGGTGTGGCAAATCTTACTATCATTAGTAGTTAAAAGACTGCAAGATATAATACATACTTTCATGCTTTCTACTCTTCAAATGATTTTTTTCCTGTCCATCTAGCTACTTTCTTTCTGATTTGTCTATGTGGGTTTCTTGTTGGCTATAGTAGGAGTGAGGGCTTTATTCTATTACAGGTAGAACTTGAATAGGGACATCATGTCAATTAAGATTTTTTAAAAAGATCACTCTCATTTCTATATGGACAACAGATTGCAGAACAGCAAGACTGAGTGGGGGTGCTACAATAGTATTAAAAGTGAGAGATGATGGAATTGAATGATATAGGTAGAGATGATGAAACATGATTGTGGCAGGTATGAGCTTGGTACTGCAATAATCTACTATGAGGCTTCAAGAGGTTAAATAATATGCTCCTAAAATGTTGCTGAAGCTGGTGAAAATCATTTTTGAGAGCTATTAACCACTGTACTATAATATTAAAAGGGAGTTTTTAATGTGAAAAAAAATGCTGGTTCTATGAGTAACTAACACTCAAACTTCAGGGACATAGATCATCCTTTATATTTAGAATTACATGTATTATACTGCAAGTATTCAAGTCTAAATTTGGCACAATATGGTAATTAGCAGTATTAGCAACAGAGTGCAAAGGACTTTGTTTACCAAACATTTTCACTCCTATTGCCCGTTCAGTTTAATATAACTGCCATGGTTAGGTGATATCAAAGATAATCATGGGTAACAATGTTACAATAACTGCACAATAAAAACATCCACTTAAATGGTCACATTTGCAATATCACTGAACGAACTTTTATGTTTCCCAGTAGCCTGTTTTCTCATTTTAGGTAGATATTGTGTCTTCCTTGCTTTTTAAACATCAGCCCCAATGTGCACAACAGGATCTCAATAAATACTGGTAGAATAAATTAAATTTCCACTTATGTGTCAACAGATTTTAGAATTAAGTGTAATGTTAGAAAAAAAATTGAAAAAGACGTTCTTTAACTTCTCCCATGATTTTTAAGAGAATAGCAGCAATTACATGAGCCCCCCAAAAGTATTTTTCTTTTAAAAATCTTAAATTTCAAAGGTAGTATATACACTATGGGAATAGTCAGTATTTCGTCTGTGGGGAAATAACCCAGATTACAATTATTAGGTTATGGCAAAACAGTGAAAATCATGGGTCCCATTAGATTAGTAAGATCCTCACAAGTCAACTTAAAACAACAACAACAACAACAACCCATGTTTCTAGTTGGGAGGAAAAAAAAAATATATATATATATATTTTTATGTATATGTATATATATACATATATATATGTATATATATATAAATAAACAAACAGGATTGGCATGATATCATAGATGAAAAACTTTGGATTCCTTACACATAAACCCCAAATAGACTTTGCAAGTCAGGCTTAAACCATTTCAGCATTAAATTTTTAAAATGCATAAGTTATTTAGAAATAATATTACCAAGCATTAGAAGTTTAAAATATTGCAATGAGTCAACCATGTAATACTAAGAATGAGCAAGGCAGACCTTCATGTATCAAATATGGGTGGATCTAAATGTAATGGGAGGGCAGGAAGCTGCAAAAGAATATCTATAGCTTGGTGCCATTTACAGGCTCTCTTAGGATGTAAATAATTGTATGACATTTGGTTCATACACATGTCACAGAAGTATTAGAACACACATAGGAAAGTTACGATATCTTCAACACTGGGAAACCTCTTAGAAAGACGGGAAGGAAGATAAAAGAAAGCAAGGAGCTGGGTGTGGTAGCACACACCTCTAATACCAGGGACTTGGATGGCTAGGCAGGAGGATCTCAAGTTCAGGGCCAGCCCTGGTGATTTAGCAAGGCTCTAGATAGTAGTTAGATGCTGTCTCAAAATTAAAAAGATAAAATAAAATAAATAAAAAATAAAAAAGTGCTGGGGATATAGCTCAATGGTAAAGTGCTCCTGTGTTCAATCCCTAGTATCAAACTCGCTCCCCCAAAAACAAAAAAAAAAAGCCAAAACAATAGCAACAACAAAAAGAGAAACAAAAAAAGAAAGGAAACAACAAGGAGAACTTTTTTTTCTGTCTGTGTTGGTTTATTTCTTAAGATTTTAATATAGCTGAATGTTAGCATTTGTTTAATTTAGGTGGCAGATATTTATTATAACTTTTAATATGTTGCTTTGAAAAGTTTATAAATTCTTTCTTAAAAATAAAGCTATAAAGGAACAATTAAAACAAAAAAGCATTTCTGTAGCCAATTTAAGATTGTATATTGAGTGCTTCTAATAAAGCAAATAAAATACATTTCATAGAATGAGAAATCATTCATTTGTAATATTTTTGTAACTTTATTCTGCTTTTTTCATAAGGATTTTGAACTTAAGGAAGATGGAAAATAAAGCTTTTGCTTGTAAAATGACCTAAAATGTTCCTTTATTTACTCATGAAATAATTGTCTATGTTATGAGTACAACTCCAAGAATTTGACTTTATGCATTTTCTGCACTTTCAACAAATGCTCTTTAGTTTTTTTCTTCCATAAATTCAGATAGAACCTAATGCATAAAATGGGCATGATCCTCGTAACTACCTGTGAGGACTGTTGGAAGGAACAAATGAGTTAAGTTATGGAAAGAAGGTATGTAGGAGCATACCTGGTGTGTACTGGGTGCTGAGGTGCAATTGGTCTAGTGAACCATAACAGAGATCTTTTCATTTTGAATTAGTCCAAACACTATGAAGTGCTATCTTAATGATTAAATCAATTAGCTGTGGAGTTAATAAATGTATTTCTCCCTTACCAAAATGAACTGATATTTACTTAAAGATTTTTTTTTAAAAAATGGTACTGAGGTCTAAACTCAGGGACACAGCACCATTGAGCTACATCCCAGCTATTTTCTTCTCCTTTCTTCCTTCCTTCATTTATTTATTTAGAGATAGGTTCTCATTAAGTTGCTGATAGTCTTGCTCAATTGCCCAGGCTGGCCTCAAATTTGGAGTCCTCCTGCCTCAGCCTCCTACTGAGATTACCTAGGTGTGCCATTGGGCTTGGTTTATTTAAAGGTTTTTTTTTTTTTTTTAATAGAAACAAAGTTTTTACTTTTTAATAGCAAAAAAGTTTTTACTTTTTATTTTTTTATTTTTATTTTTTTCACAATTTCGGGTAATTCATTCATGGTAGAGATTAGTAGAGTCTTACCTATTCAAGGAAGTAAGATAGTCAAGTTTGTTATGTTGTGTCCTCAAAAGGTCGATAATATGTTCTGGCTTCTTTCTGTTAAAAACAAGTTAGAAAGTTAATAATTTAATCCCTGACACACACACACTGATTACATCCTGTAACTCAATATAAAACTCAGCTCCTTCAATTCAACTTTTTTATTGGGTAAGTGTGTGACTACTAGATGGATTTCATGATGGTTCTTGATAGTCCTCATATATTTATAAGCTGGTAGTACTATCGCAGATGCCTGAGATAAAGCACTGAAAATACTCACTGGTCCATGCTTTATCTCACCGCTCACTTAACTTCAGTGATGCTCCCTAAGTACTAAATCCAAGGAAGAGTAAATTTCTAAATTGTTTTCAGCTAGGAAATAGCAGACAATTGTACTCTCTCCAGAGGGAATACATTTATCTTGATAAATCTTTGTTTAATTATATCCAGTAAGCTTTAAAGGACTGGGCCTGTCGCCCAGTCTGCAGTGATGCTATCCAGCACAGAGTGGAGAGAAATTTTCCAACAACTGATTAAATTTTCTCTATTGAGTACTAAATTTATTTTGACATTCAGAATCCCCAAAGTCTTTCTGTATTAGTAGTTCTCCTTAGAAATGCCATCTAGAGCCACACAGAATACTTCTTACTGAAGTGGTACCTAGAAATAAACAGAATTAACTAGAGGGCACTGGACTTGTTTTCTGTCTCACAAACCACTCATGTTTAATCATTGTATCTGCAGGGAAGACCAGAAAGGATGAATGATACAAAAAGGATTGCAAAGCTGAGGCCCATTTTGAAGTCTGACTCTTTATTATACAATAGAGGTATCTAAATGGTAGAGTGGACTGTATTGCATGCTCAGGGAAGATGTTACTCTACAGGTAAAGACACTGAGCCTAAAACTGTGACAGCTATTAACTCTTCTTTGAAACCAAGCAGGAAATGCAAACTTGGAAAGACAGATGAAGAAGGCAGCATGGTTCTTCTCTGACACTTTAAAGAGTGATGTAAGCCTGGCATGGTGGCCCACACCTGTAATCGCATGATTTAGGAAACTGAGGCAGGAAGATTGCAAGTTTGAGGCCAGCCTCAGCAATTTAGTAAGACCCTGTCTCAAAATAAAAAACAAAAAGGGCTGGGAATGGAGCTCAGTGGTAGAGTGGACTGAACCTGTGAAACCCTGAACCCAAATAAACTTTTCCTCCTCTAAATTGTTCTTATCAGGTAATCTGATAACAACAACAAAAAGCTTAACACAAAAGCTATC
Organism: Glaucomys volans; assembly: GCA_020662805.1. Taxonomy (NCBI): domain Eukaryota; kingdom Metazoa; phylum Chordata; class Mammalia; order Rodentia; family Sciuridae; genus Glaucomys; species Glaucomys volans. The sequence goes on along the minus strand of JAJEJO010001637.1, from coordinate 726,870 downwards.
CTTAAAATATTTTTAAATGGGCTCGATTACTCTGAGACTGAGGTGAGGCAGAAATGCATGGCAGAAGGCCTTGGTGGAAGAAAGCTGCTCAGCCCAAGGCAACCAGGAAGCAGAGAAAGAAAGTGGGTGCTGTTTTGATGCTCTACTGCCAGAACTGAGTATTTGTGACAGAGACGGCATGACTGGCAAATCCCAAACAGTTCCTATCCAGCCCTTTGGTTAAATTTTGGCCACCATAAGTGATATCAAAGACCATGCTGTTTATTTGAGTAATATCAAAAGCAGTGATTTAAAAAAATCCTTTTAGTCTTTTCAAAATTAGCTGATTAGTTACACATGAACGAAAGTGATATTGAAGCTCTAAACACTTACAAATCTATTTCACCCAAAAGAGTTGGAAAATCGTTGGATGCAGTGGTGTAAGCCTGTAATCCCAGTGATATAGGAGGTTGAGGCCAGCTTCAACAAATTACCCAGATCTTATCTCAAAATTAAAAAAAATTTAAAGGGCTGGTGATGTAGCTCAGTGATACAGTACCCCTGAGTTCAGTCTTCAGTATCAACCCTGACCACCACACACACACACACACACACACACACACACACACACACAGGAAATTATGTGGTGAAAGCATGTGATGATTATTAGAAGTCAGGGTACCAGTACCCATTAATCATAAAAAATTGCCCCATTTACTCCAGCATCTTGACTTTTATGGGGGTTCTGTTTGTTTGTTATAAAAATGGAAATGACTATCTTTTTTTCTAAACTTTATTTCCTGAGGAAGAGATAAATGCCATCTGGGATTTATTTTAAGAAGCAATTTACAAACAGTTCCATAAGGTACATAAACGGAATAGTCATTTTAAATTAACACAGTGCAGTTATTCCATATCCAAAGGCCTAAATCACTTTAACATAGCTTTTGTTATGAATATTATTTGGCACAGTTTTAGTATTGGATACATTACATAGAGTGGCCGCTACATCCCTAAAATAATATTAGCAAACATTTATAGAGCTTTCATTATGTGTGCCAATGTTTTGAGCACATACATATTAATTCATTTATTCCTCACAATCAGCCTCTATTATTATCCCTAGTTTACAGATGAGAAAACAGGCCAAGATGAATTGTGTCCATCTCAGTAACTACCAAGTGGCCAAACCTTTTAACTATTTAGCACCTCTTAATAGATGCTGAGAATCTGTTTTGGATCTTCAGCTCTGGTTTAAGACAATTTCAAGCTAAAGGCTTGGGGCTCCTCTGAGAAGCATTATTTTATCAATGGCCACTTTCAATCTACTAGAAATACTTAGTAAGCACATTTACAATTCATTATATTAGACTTCTTGGACAAATTGAAATTGACTCATCTGTGGTCTGCCCCTTTCTCCAATATTGCTCTCAGGTTGGCTTATGCCACTTTGCAGAAGCTCTGAGGACTGGATATAAATATTGTAGAGAATCCTGACTCTCAACTCCTGACAAAGTCAATTGCTAAACACATTTAAGAGCTAGCTTGCACAAGATAGGGAAGAGGATGCATATTGTGCATTAGCATCGAAAAGCAAGGTGCACCTAGGCGTGATGATGCAGGCATGCAATCCCAGCAACTCAGGAGGCAAAGTCAGGAGGATCACAAGTTGAAGAACAGTGTGGGCAATTTAGTGAGAACTTGTCTCAAAATAAAAAATAGAAAAGACTGAGGTACAGCTCAGTGGTAGAGCACCTCTGGGTTCAACCCCCAATGGATGTCACACACACACACACACACACACACACACACAGAGCAAGATGAAGAACTCAAACACCTATTCAGCGATAAACAAAATCACCTTCTATCAGCTGATTGCTCAGATAAATGGATGTGCTTTGCAATGCTCTGTATTTGTGTATATTTGGCTATGGGTGCATTTATGTGCAAGTTATATGCCACCTAGAGCATTGAAGGGAGAATGATAAATTGGTACAGACTTTCAGAATCTTATGAAAAAAATAAAACCAAGATGCAGTTTTCTTAGCTGATGTCAGAACTCGTGTTTCGTCAAACAGCAAAGTCACCAAGATAAAATCTTCCCTGGATTGTTGAACCAGAGTATACTCTTCATTTGCCTTTGAAATGCATTCTAGTTATTTAATTTCATGTTTTGATACTTTGTCAGATAAACAAAACACTGAGCATATAAAGTTACTGGAATCCCTAACGATGTTTCTGGAGACTCCGCTCAACCTCAGAGAGGCACTTTGGGCTATTGGGTAGGCTGTCAAATGCACATTGTTCTCTACCCCTCTACTTCTCTGTTCATGTAATTCAGTGCACTTGTCCAGCATAAACTGATTCCAGCTACTGAGAAATATCTACTATCTCATTGGTCTTGAAGTAGAAGAGCAGCTGCCAAAATAGAGTCATTTAGCTTAACCTACTACCAAACCATTTGTATTCCCTAATATGTTTAGAATCAGTTCATTATCTACTTATTTGTGAGTTGGAAAAAAGTCCTGATGAACCAACCAGTTGCTAATGGTTGAACAGATTAGAGAATGGTCTTTCTTTGTTGGAGTTACTGTCAAAATTCCTTTTGGAACTGGGGTGGTAGTACACACCTATGAACCCAGTGACTCAGGAGGCTGAGGCAGGATGATTGCAAGTTCAAAACCAGCCTCAGCAACTTAGAAGGGCCCTAAGCAATTTAGTGAGACCCTGTACTGAAAATAAAAAGCTAAAAAGGGCTGGAAATGTGACTCAGTGGTTAAGTGCTCCTGGGTTCAATCCCTGGTACAGAAAACAACAACAGCAACAAAAACTTCCTTTTAGGAGAACATTGTTTCTTGCAAAGGAAATGTCTTTCAAATATACACTTGAAAGAATGAAGAACTGTTAACAAAATCCACATTCAGCTGAGCAGAGCATCTAGGTAAGGTAGACGATAAGAATTACGCCCTTTCATCTCCAATCCCAATACTCCAACGTTGTTGCTGAGGAGTAGCAGGCAGCATTAAGCTGATTTAGTAAAAATAATCTACTCTTGTCCAAAGCACCTCAATGTAATCTAAAGCAGTAAAAATAACATACAAATAAGTGAAATATGAAGGATCAGATTAGTCATTAAGTCAGGCTTAAAAGTCTCAGAAGCCTTACACGATAAAGGTTTATGTCCTGTTCACACAAATTCTGATAGGAGCAGGGAGCATCTTGAGGCCACCTCTCTGCTATGCAGTGATTAAGCTATCTGGGTACATTATTCTTGTGGCCCAACTCAAGGCCTTCAGGATTACAAAAGAAGGGGAAGAAGATATTTGGAGGGCTGAACTTTGGCTCTAAATGCTTTAATGAGGAAGTGGCACACATCACTAACTCTTACTCCGCGCTGGACTCGCCATGGCTTTGCTTAAATGCAAGTGGTGGAGGAACATGGGGGATAAAAGGACATTTTGTGATTAGTAAATATCTCAATCTCAAGGGTGAAAGAGGCATGATGAGATTGGTACAACAGCTACTTTAGATGCCTTTCTTGTAAAAGAAGTAATGATGCTCTGTGATATCAGCCTTGAACTTATTTTGCTAAATTATTAACATATGCTGACTCTGACAGTATGTACATAAATGTAAATATTTTATTTTACAAAGACAATATGAATCAGCACCATGCTTTACAGAACTTTGGGCAGCAATGGGGCACATGTGTCACTGTTTTAGCTTATTTAAATATTACACTGCAGTTTTCTGTTCAGAATCAGAATATATCTGAAGAAATATAACACTTCTTTGCCTGACAGAAAGCCATCTGTTCATTTGCTTCTAATTTCATACAAACACCAACTTTTTTATTTTTATTTATCTATTTTTTAAAGTGACATGAAATTGTATATATTTATCAAAATAACATGATGGTTAAAATATGTATCCCAGTGGACCAACTAACCTAAGCTAATTAACTTGTATATTACCTCACATAGTTGTCATTTTTGTGGCGAGAACACAAAATTGACTCTCAGTATTTTTCAAGAATACAATACATTGTTATTCACTATAGTGACCATGTTGTATAATAGATCTCACGAACTAATTCCTCCTATCTAACTAAAATTGTGCCGCCTTTGTTCAAAATCTCAATATCCACCCTCCTATCACCTCAGGCCCTGGAAAACATCACTCTACTCTCTATTTCTCTAAGATCAACATTTTTAGGTTCTTTTCTTTTCTAGATCATGGTGTATTTGTCATTCTGAGCCTGGCTTATTTCACCTAACAAAAATATTCTCCAGGTTCATCCATTTGTCACAGATGACAGGATTTTTTTTTTTTTTTTTTTATGGCTGCTCATTATTCCATTGTATGTCTATACCACAATTTCTTTAGCCATTCATCCACTGATGGACACTTAGGTTGACTCCATATCTTGGCTATTATGAATAGTGCTCCAATAAACATGGGAATGCACATGTCTCTTCCACAGATTGATTCCATTTCCTTTGCATGTACAGCCAGTGGTGGGCTTGGTGGATCCATCTCAGTTCTATTTTTAACTTTCTGAGTAACCTCCATACTCTTTTCCCTGTTGGCTGTATTAATGTGTATTAATTAACAGTGTGCAAGAGTTCTTTTTTCTACAACTACAACAACATCTGCCATCTTGTCTCTTTGGTAAGAGATGTACTAGCAGAACTTCAACCAATTAAAAATAATAGAATAAAGTATGCAGAAAATATGATGCAGTAAAAGAAAATGAAACTGGAAAGAGGCTTAAAGGAAATGATCAGGCTCACCGGTTACTACCAGACCTAACTTGCTGGGATTCCACTTAATGATTTCACTTTCATCTTCACAACCCCTCTATTATTTATTTATTTTTTTCCTTTTGGTACCAGGGATTGGATGCAGAGGCGCTTAACCACTAAGGCACATCCCCAGCCCTTTTTCCTTTTATTTTCAGACAGGGTCTTGCTAAGGTACTTAGGACCCTGCTAAGTTGCTGAGACTGGCCTTGAACTTGCAATCCTCTTGCCTCAGCCTCCCAAGTAGCTGGGATTACAGGCATGCACCACCGTACCAGGTACAACTCCTGTTTCAATATGACTGAATCAAAATTTTTAGGCTTAGCCTCACAGACTTTATATTGTGACCATGTTTTTTCAGCTCTGTTTCTAACTTTGTACTCTTAAAAACTCTCAGATCTTCTTAGACTAGTTCTTTTGTAGACCTATTAACTGCCCTAAATTCCCCAACCTCCAGGAATGTCTGCTCACGGTATGGCTGTGGGTTTTCATGCTTATTTGCATTTCACATGAACTACCTTATGTTAATTAATGAATTAAGGCTCCTTGAAATTGGAAAAAAAAATCTGCACTTATCCTTTTTAGTCTGCTTTATTTCAATTCTGCAAGTCATTTACTATTTTTTGCGGTATTTGTAATTAAAGATAAATACATAAGCAGGATAAAAAAATTAATCCTTATGAATGAACGAACACACACACACACACACACACACACACACACTTCAAACAATGCTGCCATGTTACCAACCTGTCTCTGAGGAGGTTATTATTTAATATCTTGTCATGAACTGAATTGTATTCTAACATCAACATTCATATATTGATGTCTTATCCTCCAAGGTAACTATATTGGAGATAAAGTCTTTCCAGAGGTACTTAAGGCCAAGTGAGGTCCTAAGGGTGGAGCTCTAATCCCATAGGTCTGAGTCCCTATAGGAAGAGGAGGAGACACTACAACTGTCTTTCTCACTTGAGGGGTTCCTCTAGCCCTCTTCTTAGCTAGTCCTTGACTTTAGTCCTGTCCTTACAATTGCAGCTGGGTCATTTTAGAGAGAATCCTTCACCTTTGGCATCTGCTCACCCTAGCTAGCTGATCAAGTCCCTCAAACCCTGCATGCCATGTCAAAGTCTTTGGCCTGTCTTTAGCAAGAATCCAGTTAAGTAGGCTTAGCAAGAATCACTCTACCCTTGATGCCTAAATACTTTTCCTCTAAATAATTTTCTACCCACTACTCCCTTATTCTGCTCATTGGCTATAAATCTACAATCATCTTGGCTTGATTTGAGAGTTGAGAACAACCTCTATCCCCTATTACAATATACAGCAAGAAGGTGGCCGGCCACCTTCAAGCCAGGAATGGAGGCATCATTGGAAACCATCCCTGACAGTACCTAAATCCTGGACCTCTAACCTTTAGAATGATTTTAAAAATTCCTGTTGTTTAAGCCACATAGTCTACAGTGTTCTTTTATGGGATCCTGAGCAGACTAATCCAGATGCCTACCATTGTTTATTTTTGTACACCATTACCAACAATGTGTATTATTTGTCTAATGTCTGCTCCACTCCACCCCAACTATCTGTGTACTCTAGAAGCACAGGGAGCATTGTCTTTTGTATATACTACACTCCACCCCAGTCTGGTAGCAAATGCTTGCTCAGTGCCTACTTGACAAATGAATAAACAATTGAGGTGTGTACTGCAGAAAACAGAAAGGTGTGCCTGGTATTGGTTAGTCTTGTGAATATGAACCCTGTGTTCTAAGCAAAGGAACCTCTTTGTGCCTGGCCTAATGCTTTCCTGATTTATAAGTGGATTAGTAAAGGTCTAATGAATATGAATGATAATCATTTACTTTTTTTAAGCACTCTGACTAGAAATTAATTACGTTCGGTCTTTGAAATAGAAAGAGCTCACACTTGGGATACAGAAGCTGTGTTGAGACCTTGGTCCATCATTACCAGCTGTGTTTTGGGCAGGCCTTCTAACATTTTGGACTTTCAGTGTCATCACTAACACCAAGATCACTAATGAGACTTCCTTTATAGAGTTGTTGCAAAGATGAAATAAAATCACGTACTTACAAAAAGTGTTTTGAGAATTGTGGAAAACTGTAAAGTATCAATATCAGCCTTCAATAGTATCTTTTCACCAGTTAGCACCACTCTGCTCTCTCATGAAGGGACTATGTATTAATCTGAGCAGAAACCCTTCTGTTCATGCTAATCTGTGGTTTCTTAGTTTCAACACATCTCCAGTTTTACTTAGCATCCAAACGCCTTTTGTAAATTCTTAAGACATAGGGTGTCTTTGAGAAGGATTGTGCCAGAGAAAGAAAGCATTTCATTCACTAATGGCCCAAAGTTCACCTGTTGGGAGCCATCTGTCAACCTGCAGCAGTGTACAGAGACCTCATCCAGGAGGCATTTGGCTGAACCCTGGTGACAGAGGATCAGCAAGTTTCGAGGTCTAAAGAGGGCAGAATTCAGTTAGCTGATATTTGCCCCAGCGCTGATATGATTTGGAAAGGCATGCACTTAAAAGAAGGAGACATAGTCCATCCCAGAGAAAGGACTATGCTAGAGAAATCTGACCAGAAAAAGGAGATTTTAACAAATCTTCCTTTACCCTGAATAGCTAAAAGCTGTAGAAGTACAGGGATTTCATCAACTCACTGGAGTCTTGGGGGAAAGAGTTTACAATTAAGGGTGATCTCCAGCTGGCTTAGTCCTTCATCTTCTGTTGCATATTGTTCAGGAGGCAAGGCTGATAACTTAATGAGCACAGTGGGAGCTAGGATCGCATCTACACCTCCCCATAATGCTAATTTGAAGTATCTTTTTCCCTCCCCACGTTATTTTCTTAACAGTGGCAGCCAACATTTTATTACTAAAGAAATTGCCTGCAATAACCCATTTAAAAAAGTGAGGATCTCTTAATTGAGTGAGAATATCACTTACTGGCTGAGAAAGTATATCAACATAAAAGCTAGCCTTGAAATACATCCGAGTCCACTGTGTTAGTATCCTTGAGTGTTCTGGAAATTCTATAACAATCTTCCTATATGCATAATGCAATAAGTCTCACATCAGTCATCACAGAAATATTAAAATGCACAAGGAGGTATCATGGAGATTTCATGGGAAAAATAAAAAAGAGAAACAGAAACGAAGAAAAAAGGACTTGGCGTAGAGATGTTGGAAACAAACAAAGAGTTTGCCTCCCTATAAATAGAGGGCGAAGGAGGAGGCAGATCATCTGCTGGGGAGCTCTTTGAAAATGTTTTCCCCTCTTTTCTATTATTCTGCTAGTAGCCTCACAATTTCCCTCCTGTGCTCCTTTCAGGAGGGTATTCTATTATTACGCTTTATTTAATTGGCTTAGATTTAAGTAAACAGATGAAGGGCAGCCATAAGGGAGTCAGGAGGGGCACAGAAATCAACACAGGAGGAGGGGTGCAGAGCCACAGAGATAGGACCACAGGGGTACAGGAGGCCAGACCCAGGCAGGAGCGTTCCAGAAAGGCTTTCATTTAAAGCTCCCAGTGGCCACTTAATGTCTATAATCAAGCCACATGTGTCTGATTTATATAAAAACATATGAAAATAAGATTAACATCTTAGATAAAAAAACGATTGCAAGTGAGCCAATGGCACTGTAAACATTCCAGCTGCTCTAATGACTATCCCTGCGAAGGAACCTGAGGGCTGCTGACTCCTGGCCTGGGTCCCCCCAGGGCTGCCCTAGGCTCCCCTGGGACCACATCAGTTACCTTTGGTATTTACAGGCGCAGAAGTCTTCTTCAGAGGCACGTTTCAACCTACTTGACAAAGGGTTTTTAGAGCCTGCTCCAAGCAATGAAGAGTCAACAGATTTTAAAAACTATATCATCTTAGCCAGGCCTGGTGGCATAGGTCTGTAATTCTAAGGACTCTAAACCTGGAGGCTGAGGCAGGATTGCAAGTTCAAGGCCAGCCTCAGCAACTTAGCGAAAGCCTTCCTAAAAATGAAAAATAAGAAGGGCTGAGGATGTAGCTCAGAGGTACAGTGCCTCTGGGTTCATCCTCAGTACAAAAAAAAGGGAAAAAAAAAAGTATTCATTTTTTTAAATCCAAGGCTCTGAAAAGTTACATTACAAAGTGTCTCACTCTGAGTATTTGGATGGTCTAACTCCAAGAGAGCGGCTAGTCTCCCCCACCTCACCCCCCAACTCCCCATTTATCTGGAACCTTCCCAACACTGTGAAGGCCAGCAGCCTGCTCTGTGGGTGTTCCCCTACAACTAGTGACTTGCATAATTTCATCTTTAGCGGAACCCTCAGCTTTAAGGGAGATTTTAGAAGTACTTTCTTAATGAAGGACTACAGATCCTACAGAAGTGTATGGTTTTAATTTGTTGACCTATGACTTTATTTTTTCCATCTCACATTTATCCTGTTTTCAAATGTAAATCTGAACTGAAAGTGATTTAGCTGAAAAAGAAACAAACAAACAAACAAAAAACAAAAACAACAACAACAAAAAACTGAGGCAGCTAAAGAAAATGAAAAAATAAAAAAGAAAACAAACCACAAAAAAAACCCAGGAAAGAGACTGGAAGTCATTTGTGACTTCCTCTTTCCTGCCTGTTCTGAGTGGCTCTATCTAGTTAGCATGAACGCAATATGATGTCCCTATGCACAGTAAGTCTACCTCAAGTTCTTCAAGTACTCTGCCTGAATATGGGTCACCTATGGGTGACCATGAGGGGTGGTGGGGGGTAGGGGAGACGGGACCCTGATCTAACAGAATGTAATCTTACCAGGAAATAAAAGGTACTGGGATTAAACCCAGGGCCACATACATTCTAATGTCAGGCAATCACTACCACTGAGCTACATACCCAGCTGTTTATTGAAAAAACATTAAGAGACAGGGTCTAACTACATTGCCCTGACAGGCCTTGAAGTTGAGATTCCTCTGCTTCAGTCTCCTGAGTAGCTGGGATTATAGGCGTGTGCCACCATGCACAGTAAAATCAGTTTTCTTATAACACAGCCATCCTGAAGATCAAGTTAGTTTTTTGTTGTTGTTGTTGTTGTTTTTTGGTACTGGGGATTGAACCCAGGGCACTCCACCACTGAGTCACATCCCCAGCCCTATTTTGTATTTTATTTAGAGACAGGGTCTCACTGAGTTGCTTAGGGCCCCGCTAAATTGCTGAGGCTGGCTTTGAACTCGCGATCCTCCTGCCTCAGCCTCCCAAGTGCTGGGATTACAGGTGTGCGTGCGCCACCGTGCCTGGCTCAAGTTACTTTTTTAAACCGACAATTTTATAAGTGAAATTACAACTAGAGTAATTATTAGATATGGAAAATGAAAAAACAAAAACAAACAAAAAAATAACCCCAAACAGTGAGGCCTGAAAAAAGGGAGTGAAAAAGAAAGTCATACACTGATAGCTTTCTCAGTGCATTTTTTCCCAATGACAGAACCATCTCTAGAAAGGAAGCCAAAGCATTGATCCTTCCCCAAATACACCCTTTCCCAGTGATGGTACAATGGAACCCTGAAGGAAAAGAGAGAAACACTGAATGCTGACCCCAGACCAGGTCAAAATATTGCCCAGTTAGAACAAATTTTCAAATTCTCACAAGCCTGTTTCCTGAGTGCCCAAACTAATATATTCACTAAACTGTCCCTCACAATAATTTATATAAACCCAGTCCCTTTGTTCAGTGGCTCATTTTCCACCAGGAAAGTGGGTCCACCAACACCATGTCATCCCTGCAACCCCTGTTCCTGTGTGAAACTTCATTTCTGAATAAACAGCTGAGATGATTCGTGAGGTTTACATCCTATCCGGTCTTTTTGTGCTAATGATAATAACTAGAAATTATTTTTACTTTTGGCACTCTCACTTTTAAGAATTGATCATTTTATGTTAGAAAGGCTTTGAATTCTTTTCAAGTAAAAGCCTATAAAAATAGATGTGATTTCAAGATTTAAAAAAAAAAGAACAATTTTATTATTAGTGCTCAATGAAGATCTTGCATGAAGTGAAATGCAATTCATGTTCTAGAACACACATATATCATAGAGCCACCTCCTTTAGGTAAAAATCTTATAAAAGATCATGTTTTACTGATGTTTTTATTTTATTTGCAGTACTGGGGATGGAGCCCAGGTGAGTTCTACCACTCACCTACACTGAGCCCATCCTTTTTTATTTTTATCTTATTTTGAGACAGGGTCTTACTAACTTGCTGAGGCTGACCTTAAACTTGCCATTCCTGCCTCAGCCTCCAGAATGATTGGGTTTACAGGTCTGTGCTACCATGCCCAGCAAAGATCATGTTTTAAAACAACCCAACAGGGCTGGGTTTGTAGCACAGCTGTAAAGAGCTTGTGCAAGGCCTGGGGTTCAATGTTTGGAATCACCATTAAAAAAATAAAATAAACAACACAATGGAACTGTCTTCCAACTCTTTTATCAAGTCACACAGAAGAGCTTTAACTCTAGTGATGCATGCCGGTGGGTATTTGGTTTTGCATACAGTGATGCTTGGGTTTCCTTTATATTCCCTCCTTAAATTATAACAATTTGAAGCAATTTTCTCATTTTCACACCATTCCTGCCCACAAGGTGTTACCTTTGGAAGCTTCTTATAGAAAAGTGTCGGACAACCATGCTCAGCAAGACTTATGTGTTAAACTGCATTCATCCTAAATCTGTAACTTTGTTGGTGACCTCGGGTTTCAGTGGATGCTGATTGAGGCTCTTTCAAGCTCATCTATGACTCCGTTCATTTTTTTCTGGCTACTTCATGCAGTGAGGAACTGCCATAGCAGTTACAGCAAAAGGTAGAAACAAAGGCTTTGGAGCCAGCCAGACCTCTATGCAGCAAGTTATTTACTTTCATTTGTCCATGATTTCTTCATTTGTAAATTGTGAATAATAATTCTATTTTCTTATAGAATGACTTTCAGGACTTGGGACAAATTAGATAAAGATTTTTGCACAGGGTCTGGTTATCATCTACCTTTTATTTATCTATCTAATCTATCTATATCATCTATCCAACTACCTAATGATTATTACATGGTCTAAGTCTAGTTTTATTGTATAATTCAAGGTGTTAGGTAAAAAGATTATCAAAATGTTAAACATAGAGGTTGTTGCTATTTATTATTGTTGCATAGCACTTTCCAAACATGGGTAGGCACCATAATCACTTGGAATCCTCTTTAAAACTTAATGTCCTGACTTCCAGTCTATGAGACTCTGATTCCAGAGCTCTGGAACGGATCCAGGAAACTCTACCCTCAGAAGTACTTAATGAGATCTGTAAGAGTATGATCAGGGAATCTCAATTTAAGAAATAGCTGCTACATAATATATAATTGATTTTAATGATATAGTTTTTTTATTATTTGGATTCTCAATAAATCTGTTTACAAAAAAAGGTAGTATTCTCAGGATATTAGCTAAGTGATAGCTATTTGTTTAAATGTTTACTATTGCTATTTTTAACTCTATAGGCTTAAATATGTCTAAATGATAGAAAATAAGCTCAAACATTTTTTCTAAGTAACTTATGGATTTTTTTTTCTCCCTTCCAGAAATGCTGTTTTTAATTTGGTATGTGTAACAGAACTGTAGAATTTAATGAAAGCATTGAATTCATGCCCATGCAAGCATGACCTTTATTTTTACAAAAGCTTCCTGGGTCCTATTCATATACTGCCTGGGAGCACTGGGCCTCAAGTGAAAAGCTCTAGGGTGCAAGAATTAGGTATTAACCATTTGCAATTTAGAGAAAAGTTTCTGTACCCTTTAGATTTTATAGGTTTAAAACATGGTTATTGTACAATGGAAAAATGTGACCTTTATATATCTATTTATTACTTTTCAAGTAGCTTTGATTGCTTATTCTGTAGGAGGCTGGAAAGAATACTTCCTTACAAAATTGAATTGGAGAATTCTAATAAGGAGGCTGTTTATTCTATGAAAATAACACAAGTTTCTACTTGGGATAACATTCAGTAAACACATAAAATGTGAGAACTTTCAATACTTCAGACTCTACCACAAGTTTTGGCATAATAGACCAATATTACCCATCAGATTTTACCTTTGAAAATGTATCTAAGGCATGGAAGAAACATAATGGAATGTACGTTTGAATTTTGCTTACATGACCCCTGGGATTAAAATACTTCTATGGTCCAACACTCATAGGAAAAAAGATAAAAATCTTTCCCTTGTTTTGTAAGACCTTGCAACACCTAGCCTTACAGCTCTCTCCAACTCACTCTGTTCCACACTCCCCTCTGCTGTTTTATTATACTGGCCTTCTCTCATTCCTCCTTATAAACTATGCTCCTAGAGTCACAGGGCCTTTGCATGTGCTTTTTCTCTGCCTGGCATGTTCTTTTCCACTTTCTTTTCTTTTTGTTCTAATTAGTTATACATGACAGTAGAATGTACTTTGACACATCGTACATAAATGGAGTATAACTTCTCATTCTTCTGGTAGTACATGATGTAGATTCATGCTGGTCATGTAGTCAACTCCTCTTTTCTACTTTCTTTGGATAGTTATTTACTATGTATCCATAGGTCACAGCTCAATTATCCTTCCTCACAAGATCAGTTTCTGAATCTGTCCTTCATTATCCCTGTCACAGTTCAAAGTAAACTTTGTGTGATTACTGGATTAAGAGCTTATTCCCCACTTGGCTGTAAGCTTCACAAAGACAGGGACAATAACTTTTGTTTAACTGGACGATCAGGACTTGGTGCTCCATTAGTATCTATTAACTATATGGGAATGAATAAGAGAAGGCAGGAATGTATGAATCATATCTTACCTACCACACAAAATAAGAAGAAATTCAATAACTTTCTAGGTAAAGGTTTGGGAATCTCTCTTAGGGCCTCAGTTTCACATGCCTAGTAGCAGAGTGTTGGACTAAAGAGTCTCTAGATTTCCTTTCAGTTTTAAAATTTTAAAAATGACTCAACCCAAATGTTTATTAAGTGAGAAATGGAATAATAACTAGTGGTATATCCATTCAGTGGAATATTATTCAGCCATAAAAAAACAATGAAGTACTGACAGTCATGACATCTATCTGAGGGAACTAAGCTTCTCACACAAAAAATTATATATATTTATAAATTTATATATATACACATATATATAGTATTATTTATATGAAATGTCCAAAAAAGTGATAAATCCATAAGATAGATAGTAGGTTAGTGGTTTTCTCACAGAGAAGGTAGAATATCTGCTAATGAACATAGGATTTTTTGGGGGAGTGATGAAAATGTTCTAAAATTAAACAGTGGAATTGGTTATGTGATTTTGTGAATATACTGAAAATCACCAATTGCATAACTTAAAAGAGTGAATTATATCTCAGTATATCTTGCTACTAAAACAACAAAATCAGCCAGGTGTGGTGGTGCACACCTGAAATCCCAGCAAATTGGGAGGTTGAAGTAGAAAGATCCCAAGTTTGAGGACAGTCTCAGCAATTTAGTGAGGCCCTAAGCAACTAGCAAGATCCTTTCTCAAAAGAAAATTTAAAGAAAGGCCTGAGGATGTTGCTCAGTGGTAAAGCACCCCTGGGGTTAATTCCAGCACCAAACAAAAACAAAACGAAACAAAAAGCAACAACGAAAAACAACCAAAAATCAATGACCCCGTGATCAATGTTAACCAATGATCTTAATATTAAAATCTAAGCTTAATTTAGTAAATATTTATTTTCTTTTAGAAAAGTTGTTATCCAAAGCCATTAAGTACAGGCAGTGGGAAAATATTCCAAATATTCATTCTGAATATTTTTTCATTTGTTCCTACATACCAGAATTATACCCTATTTAGACCCTGGTGAAAATGCCCTCTCTGATTTCAAGAAGTTCCTATAATCATATCTGGGATGGTAATTAAGTAGAACACAAAGCATAAGGTGAGAGTGTAGAAGACAGAGTACAAATCAGGGGCTGTGCTGAATCAAAGGAGAGATTATGCTCAATTTCAGTTATTCTGAGTTGCATGGTCTTTAAGATAAGCCTTGAAAAATTCCATATGGTTGGTCAAGCAGGGGATGAGGGGGTAAAGAAAAGAAATTAAAAACCAGGCAGAAGCAAAGGAAGAGAAACAAGGAGACTAGGAAAAGAAAATTTGTTGTTGTACTTTGCTGACGTGCAACAGAACTGTGTCAGATTGAGTTGGGGATACAGGTTGGGGTCCTATGACAGCAGTCTTGGAATTCTGTTTGGAGGAATGTATACTTATTTCTGTAGTAACAGGAATTTCTTTGAGGTTTTAGACTGATGTGTAATTGGTTGTGTTTTACAAAGATCAATTGTGAATTGAAATGGGTTCCAGATCAAATATCTATCTTAGGATAGACTCATGGTAGAGAGTTTGGATGAAGAAAATGACTCACCAACCCAAATGTTTATCAAGTGATGAATGGAATAATAGCTAGGGGTGTTTCCATTCAGTGGAATATTATTCAGTTACAAACAAAGGAACAAGAACATCAGAACTATAAAATCTAATGAACAAGGGATTTCAGGGGGAAAATGGTAGCCACAAGCAAATTTTTTCCCCACAAATGAGCACCATATTTAGTCTTTGTATCACACTTTTGATGTTTCATAACTCATCCAAGTTCTCACAGTCAGTGGTGGGAGGCAGAGTCAAGACTGAAATCTTTGCTATGGCAAAGAGAGACTATTCGGTATAAAGCTAGGAGGCAATCAGTCTATTTTTTGGTAATATTGTGTAGGAGAGTTTTCAAAAGACATTTTTAGCAAGGAGTGGCATGGTGTTAAGGTTTGGATCTTACATGTGCCCCAATGGACCATACGATAAAATCTTGGTCATCAACCATGGTGCTATTGGGAAGTGGTAGAACCTTCAGGAAGTGGGGCCCAGTGTAAGGAAGTTAGCTCACTGGGGAGGTGCCATGGAAGAAGATTTGGGGACTCCAGCCATTCCTCTCTCTCTTTCTTTCTGCTCTCTGGCCACGATGAGGCGAGCAGCTTTGCTTCACCATACCAATATGCTGTATTTTGCCAGAAGCTAAAAACAATAGAGTCAATTGACCACAGTCTTAAGCCTCTGAAACCATAAGCCAGAATAAGCCTTTTCCTCTTTTTAAGTTGCTTATCTCAGGTGTTTGTCACAGTGATGGAAAACTGACTCACACAGGTAGGGGAAGAACCCATCTATTGAAGTGCTAAAAAGACAATGTGTCAGATTAAAAAATGAAGGAATAAATGGATTGAAAATGTCAAGGAGTTGGAATAGGAAGAGGAATCAGAAGATGGTAAAAAGAAATGTGAATCAGCAGATTTCAGACAATCAGCTTTTATTCTGGGACCTTCCAAATGAGGATTCTGAGGGAAAAGGGTACCAGACTGGTCAGGATCTACCAATACGGCACACCCATTGGGAAAAGGCATGGTATTAAATTGAAGACCTTTGAGAAGGAGGGACTAATTTATTATTTTTCAAAATGTGTTCTAGACTGAGCCTAGGATCAAATTTTTAATCATCTTTAATCATCATAGTCCACACAATGGAATGAAAACATTAAATATGCAAAACATTCCTCAACTTTTGGAACTGTTTTAAATGTTAAATTGTATCCAATGGTTATTCACTTCCTAACCCTATTTAAAAGCAGAATACCACATACCTGGGAATGCACCCTGGCTCACATATTGTAGCAGAGCTGTGTTGGTGAATAGAGGAATTTTGTGGTTTTTACTTTATACTCATAGGTGGATGCTATTACTGGCCATTAAAAATATAACAACTTCAGAATATATTTAAGGTTAATAAATATTTCTGCTAGAGATTAATAGGACAAAATATCAAGTGAGATATGTCATATTATTAAAGCTATTAGTTTACGATGGAGGCTGCCTAAAATATGGATCTCAGACCTTTACCACAAGTCATTTGAGTTAGCATTTGACATTTTGTTGTTATTGTTTTTTAAATGACAACTTAATTATGCAATTACTCAGCTCCAAAAAGGAATGACAGACTCATAGATAAAAATCAAATGACTCATAGACATGCTCTCAATTATAAAATGTCATTATTGTTTTTTTACATTTAAAATGATGTCATCAAAACAAAGGAGGGGATTTGTACACATTTTTCTAAAATTCTTATATATGCACAACTTAAGAGAGCTAGAGGCTGGTTAAGCAGTTTCTGGCCAGACTGGGTCTACAGCATGAAGCTACTCTGTTTTTAACCCCAACTTTCCCATTCTTCCTTCACATGCTAGCACCAAGAACAATCTGTCCTTCCACACAGTGTCTGACAATTAACTATGTGAAGTGTTACCTGACAATTCTGCATTTCCTTTTTTTTCTTTTTATTATTATTTTTATTTTTACAGACTTCATTTTGATTCATTGTACACATATGGGGTACAAATTTCCATTTCTATGGTTGTGCATGATGTACATTCATATCATTCTTTTTAATCACACATGTACATAGGGTAATGATGTCTGTCTGTATTTGTACCCATGCACACATATATAGAAATAGTCTTCAAAGGAATTTTTCTGAAAGAGCCAGAAATCAAAAAGACTAAATAATTTCTTGCTAATGGTCCTCTCTGGTGGTGCTCTTACAGGAAAGGCTTGGTGCAGGATTCTGAGTGAAGCCAATTTCACAAATTTGGAAACTTTCTTTTTTGACTGAACACCTTCGTGCTACCATAAGACACTAACCAACTGATAATTTCTGAGAGCCCACTTGGACATGTTGGTTAACACTGGCTTCTGTCCCTTTCTAAAGGTCAATGCTTTCATTCTTTAGCTGATTTCCAGATGACTGGGAAGATGTAAATATCTGACAACACAACACAAATTGGACGCCATTCAATGAATGGCTTGTTTCAGTTGCAAGCCTTGTAAGAGGTGCAGGATTCTGTGAAGACCATGATGGCAGAGTCTCATCCAGTAGCATGGAGCACTGACACGGTCAGACTAAAACCAGCAGAAAGGGGGAAACTATAGGATGGGGCATGTGGTTACGGTCTTAACAAATAATTTCTCACATATCACAATAATAACAAAGAATCTAGGGAAAACTCATTAAACTCTTGAATATTGTTACGTAAACAGCCTTTTTAAGGAGCATGCTAAAGAAGTCTAATGTGACATAAGGGAGGTTGAATTAGATTCTAATAGAATATGTGGGGAAATTATTCTTAACAAACTCAATTCATTCCTTTTTCTTAGAATGAGCATATAGTTGCAATTATTCTTTTTTTTTTTTTTTTTTTTTGCGGTGCTGGGGATTGAACCCAGCGCTTTATGCTTGCAAGGCAAACATTCTACCAACTGAGCTATATCCCCAGCCCTATAGTTGCAATTATAATGCAAAAATTTCTCTTTTTAGTTATAACAAACTCACTTTCATAATATCTAATTTAATTTTTTTAAACTGAAGATTGCTTTCAATAAAATCAGATCTATGTTCTTTTTGTGATACTAATTATTGCCAGATAATGAGGTCTTCTTGTACACGATTTCTGCAAAATTACTAATTTTGGATTAATCCATTTCCATAACAGGTATCTAAAGTTGCACCAATATGCCTATGATATTAAGTTTCACTAAAATACTTTGGTGGAGAGGACTACTAATGAATGGCAGCTAGAAGAACCTGTGTTTTTAAAATTGTTTCTAGAATAATCCAGTTACCTCTATCTAAATATTTTCCTTTCAGAACTTTTTAATTCACCTTTGCTCTGACACACACATACATTCTATTGTTATATTTCTGCTGTGTACTACCTAAAATACGTGGAAAATTCTTGACTGTGTTTAAAAATCTTCATCTCTTTGAGTGTGCATTTCATACCATAACCATTTAGTCTTGTTCAATAGCTACTGAACTATTTGGTAGTTTTAGGGGAAGTCATTAGCTGTGGGAGTTTATTTCAGTCTGCAAAAGTATTCTGTTTTGGGATTTGCCAACACTAACACTTTGTCTTTCCTGTCTGCTTATACAACATGCCTGGCACACTATAATTATCAGTATTTTCTTTTGTACAGGATAATTATTTGTTATTTTTGCTTAAGCAATAAAAGAACCTACAAACAAGAAGCATGTGCACAGGGCTTTAAGTCTGCCTCTGTGCATAGAATGGAGAGATCCAACTGCTCTTCATAAAACAGACCGCCATTATAGGGCACCTCACTGAAACTGGAAAAATATCAGCTCTTTATAAAAGCTTTCAAGGGTCCAAGATGTAGCTCTGTGGGAAAGCAGAGCCTGAGGCCCTGGGCTCTATCCCCAGCACTCCTACTACCTACTAGTACGACTACTACAAAAAGCTTCCAAAAGAAAGCAAGATGTGCATAATCAAGAGGATCCCATGTTGTTAGTTCCAGTTTCATTTTAGCTGTTGATGTTCCCACCTGAGAACAAATATTATCACGGAATGAATGCTGGTGAGATTCTGAAGACCAGCAGCAAAATCCTTTTTGCTACAATTGATGATTAAATAGCGGCACCACACTCCCTGTGTGTGACAGTCACTTTGGTTAACTCAAGAGCCAAACTTCTAAATCAGCTCATCAGGATTAGTGCAGATTTAGACAAGGATTTGTACAGCATTTATATTTCAAGGGTACGGGGCACAGACTGCCTCCATCTCTACTTGGAATACTGAATTAAAGCTATGATTAAACAAATGCAAACATTCTAAGAGTAAGTCTGTTCCTCTTTCTGAATCCCTTCCATAATCTACAGTTTTCTTTTTGGTACTTCTCCATACTGCTGGAGAAACCCAGTGAATTCCATGGGTAACTTAGTGCAAAGTAGTGAACACACCCAGAAAGCAAAACTAAATCCCCCAGATGATGGGACCTTGCCCAGCTTGGCAAGGTAGAGCCCTCAGCTAACTGGAATTTATAATGTCCTTTCATATAATTGCATAATCCTCTCTCCACCAAAAGCAGGACATGGGTGACTTTACCTCGGCGTTAGACAACCTTTGCTAAATCTGATTTTTTTTTAAAATCTCCAGACCACATAACAGCCTTTAGATTTATTAGATGGATTTTTAAACTACTAAACAATAGTGGGTTGTTGTTTCTCTGATAAAAACAAAACAAAACAAAAACAAAAACAAAAACAAAAACCTGGTATACAGTTACTAAAAAGAAGAAAAGAAAAAGGTTTCTCATTGCAAAAAATGAAAGAAATTTGATATTCTGTCAAAAACGTGCCAAGTCATGGATACTCCTTATGTAGTCAAAAAAGGATACAAAGAGACAGGAAGAGATTACACAGGTATCAAAGATTGGGTGTAACCTCCTCTTAGCTGTTAACATTTACTGAGCATTAGGAGTTGCTCCATCCTGCAGGACACTCTGAAAATGTGAATTTAAGTATGCTGATTTCCCTTTTCTACATACAGAAGATGAGTGGAACATCACTGGGGGAAATTGTTCATGTGCATTCTGTGATTCTCTGTGCTAAGCCCCATTTTCCTGAAGTTTCCACATCAAATGACACAATGATCATGAAGATGCACTGGAGGTGGGAAAGGTCTGTCTGCTGATTGTCAGTGTCCTGGCTTCCCTGGGCATCTTTCACAGGGGACCTGCTAGGTAGGAAAAGAATAATAGCTATACCTACTTATTTTAGATTCTATGTTGTACTTTAGTTTTAAATAAACCAAAAGGTTTATTTTCTCCTGAATCTGTTGGCTTTGGGTCTGTTTGGACAGTCATTCCTATCCAACCAACTATTATCCCCTCCATGCTTGAAGCCAAGTTTGGTTCCAGGTTGGAACTAAATGAAAGAATGGCTATGTACAGCCGGAGATTCTCTTTCTTAAGACTATCTTATCTCTGATTGATATTTATAGGGCATGGGTTTCCATTGTAAATGGCTTTACTTCAAGCCATTGATTTATGAGCTTTAGATGTCTGCCTGAGAATTATTAGCCTCCCTTCTGATGCTGCCAGAGGCACTCTGACACCAGACTATCATTTGTAAGCCTAGCACTATTTCCAGATAACAGGGCAAGTTGTGAGCCACTTTGTAACTTGGTAGAGGATTCTTGATTCACCTTACTGAAGTGGTCCCAAAGCCCATAGGTAGCACTTTCTATTTACAGAAATGCCATTGGAGAGTCAGTTCTGTTTTGGAATGCTTGAAATCCATTAAGCTTCTCCCAAGAACCCAGGACTTCTCAGACTCTCAAATTGTCAAGGAAGCTGGCTACTGTTCTTTTATGAAACTCATTAAAATAAATTCACAATGTGAATAGATACTTTTATAGGTAGTGGTTAGTAATTTTTAATACTTTTAACAGAAATTTGGAACTTATCTCTGTATCCATCTTATTTACACTAGCTCTCTGAATTGCTGGCATTCTATTCCAATGAGTTCACAAAATCTTCAATCCTATGACAGCTCAGAGAGGCCAAGGTGGTTCCCAGCCTGGCTGAAGAGAGGCCTATGAAAGCAAATGCAATTAGTGCTCAACCGAGGTTTAGTTTAGCACCAAGTAAGGAGCCCCTGCATCTCTTCATCCTTTGTTAATTCTGTCTGAATACAGTTGAAGGAGAAAAAAATAAAAAGAATAGTTTTTAATATTTGTTTTAAGAATCAGTATTTTAAACCCCAACATTTCTTTACAAATTCTACCACTTTTTTTTTTTGTTTTTTGAACTGAGAATTGATTTGTTTCATTTGGGGGAATATAGAAAGAAAACAAGTACTACAGCTTTGTTTGAGCTAAAAAACAAAAAAAACAAAAAAACTCGAAATAAGACATACTGGTCAATTTGATTTTCAAATTAGATAAAAGTCAAAAGGTGAACAAGTAGTTTAGAGCTACAACATGTCAACAAGTATGCTTGAGTCAGGTGTCCTATACATTAGGTTGGGGGATTTTTTTTCACACAGTGTCCATGAAAACAGGAATATACTGAATAAGCCTTGAACCTGGGAAGAGATCATGCATGTCACACAAGTAAACCACCTCCTTTCTTAAAGGTCCTTAGAAAGAGACTGTTTTGAATTTTATTTTAGCTTGTATATTTAAGATCTATTGTTTTTAAATATATGAGGAGTACTCTTTCAAACGAGATGAAGATGCCCAATAGCCTTTCTCCTTTCTTATGTGTGTGTCTTGTATTGCAGAAAAAAGCACTACCAATCAAATATGATTCGAACTCCCCAGAAATGAGTTGTAATAGACTGAAGAACCCAGAATAAGTCAGCATCCACTCATTTACACTTGGGGCAAGTTATTAGACGCACAAAGGAAAACTCTGCAGACATAAGCACTTCCAGGAGCAAACCTCTATAGACTGTTCTCTGCATTTCAAACAATTCATAGAGGTTTTCATCATAAACATTCAACAATCTACCTTTTTTAAAAGCAATGTTTTCATTGTCAAAGATTATTAAATATCTTTAAAAATAAATAGCATGTTCTCCTCCAGATAGAATATTCATATGCCTGAAGTATAAAACATGGCTGGAATTAAAGCCTAACAAGAATTTTTTGTCATGTAAGATGTAGAAAGAAATGACATATGTCTTCATGAAAAGGGTCAAATAGTAAAATCCTACATTATTATGGATACTAGCCCCCGTTTATTGCTCGTGTCTAAGTGTCTGGAGCTTCACTGTGTACGTCACAGTCAACATGGCATTTCATTTACTCCTCACAAGCCTGGGAGGTAGGAACTACTGAGATCTACTGGTGGGAAACCTGTCCCTGCAGGATAACTCGGTCAAGCGCACACAGATGTCAGTGTGAGAAGTCTAATCCTGCACTGAGCTATTACTGGCTCACAATGTGTCTCACTTGCTCATAAAAATTGAGCAGGAATCTGAGCGTGGAAGGGAGGAGTGACCTTAACCTGTGGGCATGGCTACACAGCCACAATCCTGTTTCAAAAGCTGGCATCTAGGCTACACCTACAGGGAAGGAAAAGCAGAGCATTGAAACCTGGTGGTCCAGCAACACCAACCCCAGAGGCTGCAAGTTGAAGGGAGCTGCCTCCAAGCTCGCTCAAGGAGTCCTGGCTCCAGCAGCCCTTCAAGGAGGTTTACACTTCCTATTCTACAACAGGGACTCATGGAGACTTCTCACAAAAGATGACATCTGTGTATGAAGCCAGAGGCAGAGGACAGAAAATAATTGCCCGATAATTTACCTTTCTTTGAGCTGGGTGATAATCAGGGGGCTTGGAAGTGACTTTGATACAAGTTAGGAGGGAAAACTGTCCACCTGTAATCTGTTCTGGTGCTGGACGACCCTGGAAGCAGGCTACAGGGAAGACAAATCCTGTTAAGCCAGCTGGGAGGACTGCAAGCAGCTGGTCGTCTGGAGGCTGAAAGAGCTGGGGAAGGCTCTGCAGAAATCTGCATTGCAGATAAGCCTCACAGAGACAGCTGAACTGGACACCCCCACCCCATTCAGCTTCCCTCGCACACCAGAATGACCTCAGGTGGTGTAATTGAGCATGTGTATAATTTCCAGGCCTTTCTGGTGACCTTGGATAACATGCAATTCCATCTTTCCCCTGCTGCTTTCCACCTGTCAATATCTTTCCTTCTTTCTTTTTTTGATGGAGTGGAATGGGCAGAAGGGAGGACTGCAGGACAGAGAGCAATGTAGTAAACAAATTTGAACTGTACCTTCAAAACTTCTTTTATAAGTCTTAGCTTTGTTTAATGGTAGGATTTGCCTTCATCAAATTGTCACTCAACTTAAAAAATAACATAAATTTAAAAAAAAAATCTGAGCACCTACTTGTTTGCTATGAAGTGGGAGAGGAAAAAAATAAACCTGGAAAGTCACAAATAATCACTACCAATGAGTAGCTTTTGCTGTGTAAATTACCTCCTAATTTCCTCAATATTCCAACAAGGTTGAAACTGTCATTCCTATTCTATACAACTGAAGCTTAATAAATTCACAATATTTCATTGCTGATAAATTGAATTTCTGATAAAGGGATTGAATCCAAGAGTACCTGCCTTCAGTCTGTAGGTGATTTCACTACATTATAATCCACATTTGTTAAATATCTTTTATGTGTCAGATATTTTGCTTACAAAAGAGAATAATTCACTAGCCATGGATTTCACAAATTTCCTATTCTGTTGGGATGAAGGCAACTGTAATAAATGGTTTTTTTAAAAAATAAATGTAGGCAGTTATCATAATACAACTTTTCTAAAAGACTTCATATTTTCTAGAATGTGTTCCCAGTGGTAATTTAGAATACTGTGAATAAATAACTGTAATTAAAGTCTAGCATATGATCAAGAAAAGTAAATACCTAATATTAAAAGGCAAGAGCACAAACATGGTTTTGGTGGCCCAGAGAATGGATGGGATTTTGATAAGTGAAATTTCATTGGGGATGTCAGTTAGGTGTGCTTTTTAGGGAAAAAGCAGAGAATATAGGATCAGTCAGTCAGTAATGTTTTCTGAGCACTTATTTTGTACAAGTCCCTACACTAAGTGCTGGGGATCTAGTCAGGAATTGGACAAATGCTCAAGGAGATTCCAGTCTCATGAAAGAGATATGTACTGGTCTAATAAATACAGGTGAAATAAGTTGGGAGGTCAGGGAGTGGGTAACGTGCAAGCCTAACTTAGACCAGAGGATGAGAAAAGGCTTTATCATAATATTCAAGGTCTTGAGCAGGACTTGAGGTTTTGAATGGAGAATGGAAGGAACAGGTAGAGAAAGAATCTATCAGGAAAAAAGGGAAAATGTGCAGATTCCTAAGGCAACCAAATCAGGATGAGCCTAGAGATGGGGCAGGTCATGGACCACCTCATAGGACAGTGTAACACATTTAAGATGAATGCCACAGGGAAAATAAAACAGTTTTAAGCACAGAAATATCACAATTATATTATGTTTTGAAAAGACTGGTCCATCTACCATGTGTATAATGGTTTCTATGAAACAAGAATAGATGCAGGAACCTACTGCCATCCTCAAGATAAAAAATGGTGGGAGTCTGAACTCATGTAGTCCTTGTGGAGACAGAAAAAGATGCTCGGATTTGAAGCATGTTTAGGAAGTAGAAGTAATGGGATTTGGTGATAAGTTGGGCTGGCATAGTTTAAGAAACAACTTTAATGTTGAAGTTATTTAAGTAAATAATGGTATTTGAAAGCCTTTGAAGGTAAATATAAAGTTACAGTTATTAAACAAATGATGATTAGTCTGTAAGTAATGGGAAAAGCCCCTATTAACAGTAGCTTTAATAAGACAGAAATGCATTATAAGATTATCTCAAATCAGATTGGCTTTGGCTGTCGAAGCTCCAATCATTCCTTCTGAATTCCCATCAATAGGAAGGAGGAAGAAGTGATGAAGGGCACACTCAGTCCTTTTAAATAATTGACATACGTTTCACACAAAACTTCTGTTTATACCTCATTGACCAGAATTAATCATATAGCCTCATCTCATTAAAGGGAGACTGGAGTTCTGGAATCTTATTTGGAATGGTCATGTACCCTTGAACCCCACAAAAGCAGGAATCCTATTATTACTGAGGAAAAAAGAGAAAATGAATACTGGGAACAAAAGTAATTAAGTATGGGTGAAGGTGTTAGGTATGGATTAGAAAAGAAAATACAAATCATTTATGCAAACCTTTTGCAATAACAGAAAATTAAAGCTCATCAAAAATGAACTTGCTTTGAATGAGCCCATTTTGCCTAAGTCTAAGTACATTTTTAAAATTCATTTACTATCTAGAAAGGCTGCATAGGTTAACCAGAGCTTCACCATTAATCAATACAGCTTTCTATTGCCACAAAGCAGACTCGCCTATGCCAATATTTGAGTCTAGTTGTTTATGGTTTCGTTTCCTTTACTTTTAATAGTGGCCATAAAAAGCCAAACAAATGCATTTTATTCACATTCCTTTGGGTGAGGCCTTGAATTTAAATTATGTTATGTCACTAGATCCATTAGCATTTAACTAGGGCTGGTATATTATCCTCTACAAACATTAAGCTTCAGAATATAATAACTGCTGCAGAAACTGAGAACGAACAGCACAGGACACTGAATTGTATTTACATCACTCAGCATACATTCACGTTGATTTATTTGATGCTTTGTGTGATGTATTCTTGATTTATTTCTAAGAATAAAGGCTGTCATTACCTTATGTACATGTATGATTACATGAGTGATATGAATCTACATTGTGTACAACCATAGAAACGAAAAGTTGTACCCCATTTGTGTACAGTTAAAATGCACTCTGTAAAAAAAAAGAAAAAGAGTAAAGGCTGTCAATAAAAATGCTACTTTTACTCCAAGTATGTTGAAGTCAAAAGGTGCTATGACTTTTAACTTGCTTTCAACATTCAATTTCCCCTTAATAGCTTATCAACTTTTAAAATTAAGCCGCTTTACTGTTATTCTCACTGTTTTATTTTCCTGTTACCAAGAGTTTTGTATCCCAGTTTCACTAAGAGCAGAAACTTTCAATTAAATGAAAACCAGATAAAAATCAATAATAGTTTCGACAGCTAATTAGCAGTACTAAAGTATATTCATTGTTGATAAAAATATTGCTAATTTTGCCAAGAAAAGTATCACACATACTAAGTTAAATATTCTATGCCCAGCGTAAAATTTACATTTATTTTTATTCAATTTATTAACTACATTCTTAGTCTGTTATTCTCTTTCTTTTTATTAAGTGAAAAACATACCCATGAATAATTTATTTTACTATTGCCACCAAGGAAAATTCTGGTTCTTTTGAATTGCACAGAGTTCTTGCCTCAATTTGGGGTCATCTTGCAATTCCTACTGGATTATAGAAGAGGTTTTCCTGTAACTGGCTAACCTCCAGGTTTGCTCTTATTTGTTACTCTGGATCCATGACGAAGTCTTATGTATGCAGATAGTTGACATTTGTATTCTACATATTATAATATTCATTTACATGTTCTATCTTACCGCTGAAAATCAGACTAATTTATATTTAACAAACAAACAAAAAGTGAACAGGGAGAGGTGGTACTGTCAGGGACATCCATCTATACCTGTAATCCCAGTGACTGGGGAGGCTGGGGCAGGAGGATCCCAAGTTCAGGCCAGCCTGGGCAACTTACAGAGATTCTGTCTCAAAATAAATTAAAAAGGGCTGCAGATGTAGCTCAGTGACAGAGCACTTGCCTAGCAAGTTGGACACCCTGGGAAAAGGAAGTAATTTTTCTAAATAGCTGGTAAACAGAGGTACAATAATGAAATAGTATGTACAAAAGAGTACAGTATAAACATTTATTGATGGTATGGATATTCCGAGCAAAGAAAATTAAATGTGACCAATGATGGGAGTTCTTACACACATTTCTTTGTCCTAATTATCATTAAGATGACAAAGCTGTAACAATTGAAGAAAAAAAAAACATGGCATAGCTTTAACAAAAAATTTTTTTAAGTGTTCTAGACATCAAAATGCAGATGGGGCTGAGATGAAAGAGAAAAAAGCAAGAGAAGCTGCTGGCAAGAGCACCTGAATCAATAGCAGTTCCATCTCACAGAAACCTGGAGAAACCCCAAGTTTAGAGTCATCAAATACAGAGTCCAGGGACTGTGGCACCAACACGTTGGCAACTCATCAAGAAACATTCAGAAAAGGGGTTGGGGTGAAGCTCATGGGTAGAGTGTGTGCTTAGCATGCCCAAGGCCCTGGGTTCTCCTTCCCCTTCCCAAAAGAAATGGATTCACAATAATCAGAACCCTTCCTCTTCTTCACAGAAAAGAGAAGCATGTGTCCCCAAGGGCGAAAACAATAACTAGTCTGTAATGAAAGCAGGTGCTCAGTTTTGGAACCTGGTCTGAAACAAATAAATCACTGCAGAACTGGAAGACACTGTGTGATTGTGGGGATCCTAACTAGCTCACTTGCCACCTCAAAGGTCCCCCTGGGGTGAGTGCTTCTTCAGAGACTCTGCCCATTTACCCAGGGTCTGCACTCAACCTTCACAGTTCATGGGGAGAGAGATCTACACAATTGCATAGGAACTGATGGGTACTGATGATCCTCAACCTAGTTCTTCACTCACTCAAATAAATAAATAAATAAATAAATAAATAAATAAATCCTCCAAGTTAAGAAATAAGAAAAATTAACAGCATCAACAATAAAAATACATTTTAAAAATGACTCTTGAGGAAGTAGACATAATTCAGGGAAGAAAAGAGAACTTAAAACTAAAAGCGTCTTTCTTAGATTTGAGAAAATGTTACATACTTTAAAAATGAATATTCTTCCAAAAATGAATGATGGGATAGCATCAAAGAGAAAATAAAAGGATTCCTGGAAATGAAATATATGCCAATCTAGGTAATTTTAATTTGAATTGATTATATAATTTGAACTGATTTAAAAAATAAAATTGACAGGGCTAAGTAAAAGGTGACAAAAAGAAAAAGAAACCCCTCCTAATGAAAAAAGTGAAAAGAAGATTAAAAAAATATTTTAAGAAGGAGACATGAGGGATCCAGGAGGTCCAACATTAACTATTAGGAATCCTCTAGACATGGAATAGAGCCAGTGATATAGCAAGAAAATTCAAAGAAAAGCAGGGGAAAGTTCCTCTGAGTTAAAAAGACATAATTAAAAATGATCTCTTTGATAAATAGGATAAGTGATGTCTTTCATCTGGACACAGCATTTTAAAATTGCACAGAACTCCTATAACCTACTAGAAAGTAAGTGCAGCCAGGTGTGGTGGCACACGCCTGTAATCCCAGCACTTCGGAGGCTTAGGTAGGAGGATAGAGAGTTCAAAGCCAGCCTCAGCAACTTAGCGAGGCCCTAACTCAGTGAGACCATGTCTCTAAATAAAATACAAAATAGGGCTGGGGATGTGGCTCAGTGGTCGAGTGCCCCTGAGTTCAATCCCCAGTACCAAAAAAAAAAAAAAAAAAAAAAAGGAAAGTGAAATCAAGGTATTTCACAGAACAATGTAAACCTGACTGGTATCAGACTTCTCATCAATAACTGTGGATACTAAAATATAACAGAGCAAAACTGCACATGGAATTGCATTATCAACCAAATATGAATGCTCCATGAAGAAACGGTTTGAAACATGTAAGGACTTGAATTTATCAATGACCTGCCACTTATCAATAATACCTTTAGAAGAAATTCCAGTAAAATGGAAAAGAAATATATAATAAAAGATGTCATGAAACAAAGAACACAGAGAGATGAATATACCCTAGAACAAGGGTAGGCAGACTGTGGCTCATAGGACAAACACAGCCACCTTCTGCTTTTGTAAATAAAGTTTTATAGAAACACAGTCATGCCTTTCTATTTACTTAACATCTCTTGTCTTTTGTGCTATGGCGACAGCATATTGTAACTTTGACAGAAGTTCTAAGTCACTGTGATGAAGACTCTGAAAGCTGAGAGTATTTACTGTCTGCCCTTTTCTGGAAAAAGTGTGCTGAACCCAGCCTAAAATAAATAAATCAGGTGGTAAAGGCCATAGAGTCACTGGATTGTGACACTCTGTATATTTCCAATTGAAAAGCACAGACTGTGAGTGAGAAGACATGATCACATTCAATTCTCAGTGCTTCCGCTAACAGTATATGATTCAACAGGAAAATATATTTTTTAAATCAATATAAACAAAACAATTAATTATTAATGTTACATAACAATATAGCACTATAAGCCTTGATAATATAAAAATAACATAACCAAAATATAGAGGGGAGAAAGAGAAATGGTCTTGGTGTGCTAAATTCCTCACTTTATGAGAGGGAATCCATAGGCACTAAGAAGTTAAAGTATGCTACTTACAAGTAAAGCAGTCATCAGAAGGACTCTTGGAGAACAGCAATTACTACCAAATGGTTTTCACTAGGATGTGAGATTGGGGATGGGGATAGGAAGGAAGACATTCTTTTTATTTTGGTCCCTCTGCTGTTTGTTGTTTTGTTTTACCATGAGCAAGTATTACTTTAATTTAAAAATAACAATTTCACCACTGATTTATAAATATGTAGAGTATATTATATACTCGATCATAAGTAGTTTTTGAGGCACTGGGGAAACAGCAGTGGATAAACTAAGGTCCTCATACTTTTAGACTTTAAATTCTTCTGGGGGAAGATATAAAGCAACCAACCTCGGCATTACTGACATGTTGAGCCAGATATTTCTTTAAGGAGGCTGTTCAGCTGTAAAATATTTAACAGAATGCCTGGCATCTACACATTCTGTCAGTAGCTGTTGCTCCAATTGTGATAATAAAAAATATCTCCAGACATTTCCAGAATACACCTGGCCAAGCGGCCTGCTGGTACATGGGTAAAGGATCACCTTTGGGGTCAGAAGAACCTGGATTTTACTTCCAGCTCCACCAATTATTAGGTCTTTGTCTTTAGAAAATATATTTACCCTCACTGAACCTTATTTGCCTTTTCTGTGAAATGGGGATAGAAAACTATTTTGCAATCTTTGCTGTCTTGCTTTGTTTTTTAAATAATCCAGTGAGAAAATTTATGCATTTAACACAAAAAACACTTTAAATAAAGAGCTATTACTATTTTAATTATGATTATAGTAATGACGAGGAAGAGGAAGAGTGTAGCATGTAGACTAGAGGCTGTGTGTTAAGGGAAGTAAGAAAACGGAGAAGTCAGTGTAGGCCTTAAATACTGGGGTGATGGGTCTGGTTGGGCACCTGAACAGCACTTTCCAATATAACACAACCACTGTGTTGATGGAAATGTAGTATAACATATATAAGATACTATAAAAGTAATGTGGGTATTGAGCACTTGAAATGTGGCCAGTATGACTAATGAAGTAAACTTTAAAATGTTTTAAAATTTTTTTATTAATTTAAATTTAAATAGCTGCATGTGGTTAGACTACCATATTTATTGTCCAACTCAGCTCAGGAGAGCAAAGGAGAGCCACTGAAGGTAAAGAAAATGAGAACATTAAAGAAGAGAGTTATAGCTTGTCTGGGAGATGAATGTGGTGATGGTATTCCAGGTGAGAGGGCAGTATTCTCGTGATGTTGGCATGCTCCCAAGAGCATGGAAAAGTGGTGGAAAGGACAACTGGTGAAGAGGTGGGCCATTTACCATGAATGTCCACAGTGGAACTGTTCCCACTGGTGTCTGCCTCTGGGCATCGAACCTCAACATTAACCCCAACTCAGTGAGCTCCATGATCCCTGCGGTTATCACTTTCTTTACCCATGCTACCCTTCCATCTCTACATCTGAGATCAGAACTGGAACCCATGACTTTCAGCTCACAGTTTGCTTTATAAACTTTTAATCTTCCTGATAATAGGAAAGTCACAAGCTCGGTTTTCAAAATATTTCTCCATACCTCCAATTTTCAGAAGTTTTAATAATTTTCTTTGCTACCCTGGGTTCTTGCTAAGTTCTTTATCACTTCCTTAAAATTCTGTAAAAGTGAGATCTAAACAATGATTTCTTATCAGTCTATCTTGTGTCAAATGTTCGCTTAGAATTAAGATTACATTTTCTGTGATATACTTAGCCTTATCTTCTTTTCACATAGAAAAGTTTAAAGTGATTTCAGTAATAACTATTGTTTGAAACTGGTACTTGAATGGCTCCACACCACACTAACGCAGGCCTCCAAAGGGAAGGAGTGTTTTTGGATTCCAGAGCAATCCATTTAGTGGAGGTCACCACTACATTGAAGAAGTTCTTTATTTTAGCAATTTAATAATACTAATCTTTACTGAGCATTATTAAAATATTCCAGATGTAGGAAAGTATTTATTTACTTTGACAGACTAGGTGAAATTAAAATTTTTGAAGTTAGAACTGGAATACAAGCCTTAGACTTACCATTTTCTATCTGAGTAATTTTAATAGGTCATTTGCATTTTTCAAACTTTGGTTTTCTCATCTGGAATAAATAAAATGATAGGTCTAGCTTTCCCAATCCATAGATTGTTCTAAACGTTGGGACACCATGTATCAGAAAATGCTTTGTATGACTTAAAATGTGGAGAAGTCATTTTTTTTCCCCTTAAAATCTAAATGTAACTTCTTAACAGGTTGCACTACTTCAACAATTTTAAAAAATCCAAAGTTTACATCCTGGCTCTTTTTGTGAGCATAACATAGAAAGAGAATCAAAACTACATGCACACGTTAAGCGCCATGTTACATTATTTCTCTTTTGTCTCTTGGACTACCAGCTTTCTTGTAGAAGAAAAGTATAGAACTCAGGCCAGAGTTATATCAATTACTCAGGATCATGAACTCTTTTTTATGAGTTAAAAAATTTTTTGATTATTACACCTCATATTGCCTCAAGTACCAATGTAGTCTTTGAAAGTCAATCATTTTAGAGATTTCTTTCCCTACCATAAAAGAATAGTTAGCCTACTTAGGTCTTTTCGTTTGTTTGTTTTTTAAGATTCAAAATATCACAAATTCATCTGCAGCTTATGCTCAAAATTGTGCTGCCTGGTGGCTCTTAGGCACTATGTGGAAGCAACCGTTGATGTTGCTGTATGATATCTTATTCTATGTACATAGCCAAGACATCTCAACACGAGAACATCCTACAATAAGTAAGAAAACATTTAAAAAAATTTAAAAATAAATACAGCCATTGTTCATCTTGGAAATAAAACACAAGATCTTTCTAAAAAAAAAAAAAACCCCATAATTTCTTTCTTCACATTGTGAAGAAATATATTTTGGTTGTGATGTGTTAAATGGAGTAGCTTTGTTTTAACAATTGCCAGATGTGGTTCAATGCACATCCGGCTTCTTTAAATGATCATAATCCAGAGTCATTAACACCAGGAGGGAATTTGAAGAAAGGTTAATTCAAACCATCTGAGACAGACTGGAATGGAATCCACAAAAAAGAGGCTTGAATCAGGCTCCCCTCAACTTTAGGAAATAGAGAAAGCATGGGGGAGGACGGGGAGAGAGAAGGAGAGAGAGAGTTTGTGTCTGAAAGGCAGAGATGATCCTATGCTTCTCTGAGACTTAACTATTGATGGAATGGCAAATGGCATGGGCATGGTATTTAAATTCTGAAAATTTTACCTATTGCAGCCTGACTATGCAAGGACCCGCACTATCTGTTATAGAAAGACTGGAGTCACACACACATCACTTTGTCTTCATTTCAACCTGCCGTGTGCATCAAGAATGTGTTCTGTGGACAACAGAGTGCAAAGCAGACTGACTTGGTTTCTCTTCTCCAGAACCCTTCCTAAGTGTTCTTTAAGAAATGTGGCTAAGCTGACTTCCGTTCATATGAAATTAATTTGACTGTTCCCTGGAATTTTTAATTTCAAGTTTCTAAGGACACTGCTCACGCCCACTTCCCTGTTGTAAGTATACACCAAACCACAAAATGACAGTGACTGGTCTAGTGACCTGGTCACCACCAAGTCTGGAGATAAAGCTGTCCCTTTAAGCAGAGGATAAATGCTAAGAAGAATGAGGAGATCACAGATGTTCTTCCTTGGTAGGTTCATATACCATATTTATTTGATTTCTGACTTTCTCAGATATCTTATAGCGATAATATATGGTGTGAAGGGACTCACATTGGTCAATGCTCCCAAGTTCCTGCAGCTAAAAGGGAAGGCTGAGTTGCAGTCTAGCACTGGAAGCAAGAGAACATCCCTCCTGACAGTGTCAGGCTTCTTATGAACACTGAGGCCCTCTGAATCCTCAACTGTCTACCAACACATGCATCTTCCTGTAGAGCTCTGAAGAATCCTTCAAAGGAATGCAGGTTGCTGTCACCAACCAAAACAGTCTACCAAACAGCAATAATTTTGGTGGAAAAAATGCATTCCTTAAATCAGAAACTATTCTCAATAGTTCTCTGTAGATCTGAGCACAGAAATCCAAGGCTTCTCTTAGGGTGTGGGTGGAAGATCATGAGGCAGAGACCCTGAAGCTTTGTACAAAGAAGCATGAAGGATGATGGCAAGGGTTGAGGGTCCAGAGGGTTTAGCAGGCTGGTACTGTGCAGAATATCCAAGCCGAGAAGAGGTTAAAAGTCCAAAGAAATCCTACAGCAGGAAACAAAGCTAGAGTCCAGAACTTGGCTCAGGGTTATATAGAATCACATCCCCAAACCTGAGCCACAGGAATTTGTTATATGGTATAATAAGCAAGAGCAGAAAGAATAAAATGCTGGTAGCTTGTAAGGTTGGTTTAATGGGTCTTCATAAAATGACTGGCTGTAATTGAAAAAGTTCAGGAGTAAAGAGAGGCAATTCTCTTTCTACGGTCAGAGGTTTAAGAGTACGTAGTTTTACTGTACAAAGAGGAGGACTCACGTTTAACATGCTCATAACAACTGCTCCAATCGTTTCTGTTTTTGTTTTTTTTTCCTGGACATTGGCCTTCTAACCTCTTACTAATCACAGTGCTGTCCAGCAGCATCAGCATGACATGGGAGCTCGTCAAAATACAGAATCTCTGGACCCTTTGCAGACTACTGATTCTGAATCTGCATTTCAATAAGATCCCAGGTTGTCCATCTCTGCTTTAAAGTTTGAGAAGTAAATCTAACATTCTCTGCACAGCATACTGAGAAATGATCTCTTTTATTTATTTGTTAACCAACTGATTATATCCCCCTCTAGAAGGAAAGTTCCATGAGGGCAGGAAAAGGGTATGTAGTTCAGTGTCCAAAAAATATTCATGGAATGAAAGTGAGTTAAAAAATCAATTTGCCTGCAGTGTAGGATAAAGTCCATATCACACAAGATCCCCCAAATCTCTCCTTTACCCCCTGAAAAGTCTCCCTCTCTTTTCTCTTGCTGTTTCTGATAAGGGAGATACATTTGACTTGCTAAATCCAAATGCTTGTCTGTATTTTTTAATCCCCTTTCCATTAGGACTTTATATATGTCCATCTTCTCCTTACTTATGTAACCTCCCCTGGCTACTTGACCCTGCCTTTCCTTGGGATTTCCTTCAGTAACAAGTAGCAAGAGCACACTTGGAGGTCAAGTTGATACCTCCTTGACTTCCTTTCAGTTCTGGGTTTCTGAAACATATTTACCCATTTACTCAAGATCTTGTTTCCATCCCCACAATTTGACTGTTGGACTCAGATTTAATACTAACCCTAAAATGTGAACAACCCTCTGGGTCTCTGTCTTTTCATATGTAAAGTTGGTAAAATAGAATATCTCCATCAGAGTAATGGTGAAAATAAAAGTTTCTGCCCAGGGTTGGCACATGGCAGGTGCTAACATAATCTCAGACTCTCCTTCTTGGTGAAAAGACAAGGCTTACTTTGAAACCATCAAATTTTATCTGACTGGGAAATTGAAAATATAATACATAGTGATTTTATTGTCAGGAAATATTTATTGGAAATAATTTGACCCGTTGTGTAGGAATAATGTACAAACTATTCCATCGTGGCATTGTGATGATAATGAGAAACTGGAAACAGCATGGAATAAAAATGCCCAATATCTATGTGAGAGAACATTATGCAGGTGGGAAAATGTTGTGTGAGATACTTAAGATCCTGTTGGCTGGGTGCAATGGAACATTCCTATAATCCTAGCAGCTCGGGAGGCTGAGATAGGAGGATCATGAGTTCAAAGCAGGCCTCAGCAACTTAGTGAGGCCCTAAGCAACTCGGTGAGACCCTGCCTCTAAATAACATACAAAAAAAAGGGCTGCAGATGTGGCTCAGTGGTTAAGTCAGCCTTAAAGTCACCCTCAGGCCAAAACCACGTACAAAAAAAAAAAAAAAAATCCTGTTGAGTGGGAAAAGGGAAGGCAGAATACAAATGTATATTATTGTGCTCCTGATTATGTACATTTCAATGTGACAGAATGAACAGATATAAGCCAAAATATTTAAAAAGTATTAACCATAATCTGAGTATTGTGTAATGGTGGGTGACTATGTTTTCCTTATATTCTTCTACATTTTACATATTTTAGGAAATGTAGATTCGTTTCTTTTAAAACAGAAAACATTATTGAAACAATACATTCATCAATATTGTCTTTATTCTCATTCTTCAATTTTTCTGGAGAATTTGAGTTTTAACTTTGTTTTCTATCACATTCTCTGTGTTCTTCTTTCTTTGTTTTTTTTAAAAAAATTTTTCCTTCAACTTTGTTATCTCTCTTTCATTCTGCCTCTGTAATTTGGGTACTGCGCAGTTTCTCTCCGGTCCTCTTCTCACCATCTTTCCTGATGATGTCACCTACACCCTTCCCACCTCACTTCCTCTCAGCCTTGCATCTGCGTGTTCTCTATCTACTAGCTCAGTCCACCCACGTGTCCGACCACTGTGTCCTGAGCATACGTCTTCAGTGTTTTTCACACTCTCATACACTTAGTATGTTCTGGCTGTCTACTGTGGACCACACAGTCTGCTAAAGTCAAGATACAATGAAAATAAAAGAGGGCCTCTCCTTCAAGTAGCCCTCTGCTACTTCTCTCTCAATCATTTCTCCAGTTATCAAATTCAAGCCTCAGAGTCACCTGTGAGTCCTTTCTCTGCTTTTTATTTCTTCCAGTCAAGCAGCTGTTGTGCTCCATGTGACTTGATCTCTGAAACATCTCCCACTTTCATGACCTTTTCTCATGTCCACAATCAATGCCTTATTGGAACTTTTATTTTTTTCCTGGATTATGCTATGACAGTTTCCAAAGTGATAGTTCTGCAACGTGCTTCCTCTTACAACTCCAATTCATCACACACAGAGCTATAAAATAAATCCTCTGAAAACACAGTTTGCACATAGTCATCTCCTGTTCAAAAACACAGTGAATAGCTTCCCAGTGAATACCAAAAGCAAACCAAAAAAAAAAAAGAACAAAAATCCTCCTCAACTTGGCACTTAAATCTTCCATCTATTAAGTTGAAATGAACGAAATTTTTAATTTGTTCTTCAAAAAGGACAATTATTTTTTAAAGAGTTGACAGCCACTTCCTGTGGTACAAGAGTATTCATGTACCTTTTCACCCTTTTCTTGTCAGAGTCCCTTTCAGTTGCCCCACAGTCTAGAATAAAAATGAGACCTCTCCATGCTTTCCAAGCTGTTCACTTCCCCTGATTCCTTTGCTTTTGTTTGCTCTTCCTGGGCCTCCTTCATGCATTATCTCCACCTTGAATACTTCTATTCATCCCTAAGTTCCATCCTACATAAAGACTCATCGTCCTCCATCAGGCACCTTCTGTGGAGTCCCTTCTCTGTTATTAGTAATCCTACCCTGAATAAGTGACTCATGTCTCATCTACCAGTGAGCCTTGGAGCTACTTCCTTGTCCTACTCGGCTGCACCAACTGAAGTTGGCAAGTGTTCTGTTGTATCTACTACTCCGCGAGTGGAGGGTCTGATTACATATTTGTGCATTGTTAGTACCTTCAGAGATTTTTATGGATTAGTTAGCTGTCCTCAAGTTTGAATGTGGTACTTTCATCCTTATTATGACACTGCTCTCCACTTGTTTATAATGGACATTTGAACCTTTTTCTGCTATTATATCAATTTAAAAAAATATCTTTACAAGATATGACATCAAGTGTGCTATTTAGCTCTTGATTTCTCTGGCTAATGTTCTAACATAGATTATACAATTCAATAACATGACTTCATGGTAATGACTTGGAAGATGCTTTATGGATTCATTTTTTTGAAAACGTCCTAATTTATTTCTGACATCTCTCTATGGACAATAAAGTTCTTCAAGGTAAGTATATTTTATTTTATGATTTTTATTTTCTGGTTGTAAAGGGTTTGAATCCAGAGGCATTCTACTACTAGGCTACATCCCCAGCTATTTTTCATTTTATTTTGAGACAGTGTCTTGCTAAGTTGCTGAGGTTAGCCTCAAACTTGTGATTCTCTGGCCTCAGCTTCCTGAGTTGCTGGGATTACGAGTCTTAGCCCTGCACCTGGCTATGTTATATATATATATGTATGTTATATATACATGTATGATATATATATATCATACAAGATTTTGAACATTAAATATATTCATATAAATAAATATATAAGAACTTGACTATTATAACCATTTGAAGACATTCACATCTGTGTATATATATGCACACATACATATGATTCTACATATATATAGATATCTACAAGAATACTGTTTTAACCTGTTTGTAGAAACATAAGTAGCATGAGTATAAATAAAATATTAAGAAAATCACTAGATGCCAAAAGATACACTAGAAAAAATGTAGTGCTTAGTAGTTTATATGAGGGCTATGGGGCCAGAGTTGGGTTGACTGCCCAACTAGAGTCTCAGTTCACTCATGTAAAATGGAGACCAAACTTACCTCCCAGAAATATAGAGTTATATGGCTAACATATGTTAAGATTTTAGGATATTGCCAGGCAGATAGTAATAGTTTTATCAATTAAAACAAATGACAATAAGAAAGAAGAGCATTCTCTAAACCCATTATGATTCTAGATGTTTCCTTACAGATTCTTTAAATATATTGACTAACTATCTCTCCATCCATCCATCCTTAAATGCTTTCTTGCTCACGATGTACTGGTAAGTATGACATCATTTCTCATATTAGATTTATAGAGAAAAAGAGAGCGAGACAGAGAAAGGCCTCCTCCCTTCCCTCTGCTGCAGCAAGATCTTGGCGGAGGACATGGAGAGCAATAAGCAATGCCAAGGCTGGGAGTAGTATTTAGGAAGAAGCATCCATAAGCAAAGCTCATGCTGCAGCTTGGCATTTTTCCCCTAGCTGATGAAAGTGAAAGGGGACATTTCAAAAATTCTTTCCATGGTAACCTAAATCCAGAAAAACCCTTTTCCATATAACCTGAAGAAATTTCCAGACATAGTTTCCACCCAGTATGAACTATTTATTTATTTATTTATTTATTTATTTATTATTGACTAGGGACATATAATCAACATTTTGGGTAACTAAAAAAAAAAAAAAGAATTTAAAAGCACCAAACATCTATTTTTTTTTTTTCACAGAGTATCACCTCATGAAGAGAGAGAGAGAGAGAGAGAGAGAGAGAGAGAGAAAATGTTACTGAGTTCATTTTTCCATTAAATAATTAAATACATATGTATGTATTGAATTCCTACTGGTGGCCCAGGCACATTTCTATGTGTTTAAGGATATGAGTGAAAAAAATCAGTAAAGGAATTAATTCATGTCAAGACAATATTGATTAGAAACACCATGATATGGACACCTAACTCTCTTAGAGTCTGATAGTCAGATTCTGTTTGGATTTGACTCCCTGACAGACTACTTTAGTAAGCAGGTTTTTATTACACACAATCTTTCAACACACCCTGGATGAATTTCAAAATGGTCCTAGAAAAGATAGGTACCAAGAGCCCCTTGGTGAGGTCATGGTGCCACTTCTCCTATACTTAGGCTAATCACAACTGAGCTTATCAATTCCCATGGACAATATAGTGTGGACATTTTTAAGGTGTCAGATAATAATTTGTTTCCAATACAAATACTCCAAAGTTCAAAATGAATACAATGAGTTGCTGAATGAGTCTGAAGATTAGGGAACAGACTGTCATATATGCTATATAGAGTTAGTTAGATGAGAAAATATCAAATAGAAATGTTTCATTTACTCTGAATAAGCCTCTCACCCACCCAAAAGACTGAACTTGGGTTTTACAACATCCAGAAGGAATAGTAAGTCTTTTTTTAGGAATTTAATACATGATTCCCCTTAGTAATATCTAAGGGAAAAGAAAAGCAATGCATTTCATCTGTCTCTAAGACTAGCCTATTAGAATGTGTTAAAAAATCTGAAATAATGCAGTTTTCCTTTTTGAGAATACACTGATTTATTTTATCAAATTCATTCTCCTCTTCAAAAATCTTATGTGAGGCTGCCTATGCTCTGGAAGGCTGTGGACAGTGTGATCTGTCCCTTCTCTCCTACAATAACTACCCACAGAACCACAGCTCTTAGAAATGCTCGTGGAATGAATAAATTAAGGTTCTTATGATTACACATTGCAGAGAAAACTAACCAAGGACAATGCATTAGTCTCCTTCAGCTGCTTCAAATATTCAGCTTCACAGGTGTATACTTATGTACCTCAGGGTCAATGGCTCAACACTGACCATTTTTAAAGTGTGTTTTCTAAAAGACTAAACTTACTACATGAATTATTTTGAACTGAAAATACTGAAAGGGGAAAAGCTATATGGATGCCAAGGGAAGGTTTAAAATGTGTTATTGATCTTCTTCTCAGCAAGATAGAAAATGTCTTCCATTTTTTAAAAGGCAAATTACAAATATAGGATTTATTCACATAAACATATTGTGAAGCCAAAGGTAATGTTAAAGAATGAAAGAAACAGTAATACTCATAACTGCCCTCCCAAATCAATATACATCTTGATACTGAATTTTAAAATTAACATTTTTTTCATGTAAGGCATAAGGCCCAGGATCAATGGATTCAACTGCTTTCACGGCAAGGTGAAGAATTACTCTCTTATGCTGCCAATTTAGAATAAAACACATGAAAAATCTGTTCTTTCAAAAACTAACAACCTCAGTTTTTAAATATATTTATTGCTGAAGACTAAAACCTCAGTGAAGAAGTTACAATATTTTATTTGCAAAACCCAACAATACTGAGTCATTCCTGAGCTTTCGTCTCTAGTGATCATTCTACCTGGGAAGGGCAAGCCATTTCATTTAGCCATTTAAAAAAATTACTTATCAGCAGGAAATCTTTAGATAAAATCATTACTCAATGTATTTCTCTTAAATTCAAAAGAACATATTTTCATTAAGATACAGAATTTTGGATTTTTTAAAAACCACTACAATGATAAAATCCAAATATATCAGACATGTTATATTTGTTAATAACTTGCAAAATAGGCAAAAAGACATAATTTTTTAAACATCTAATCAAAAAGCCCTGGATGATGGTGTTATCTGCATAGGAAATCATACATGCCATAGACAATGATCAACACAGGCTTGAGGATAAAAGACCAACCATAAAGACATTGCCTGAAGCAAAAATATTCCCATTTTTCCCTTATTTTCCCTCATTTAAACATCCAAACAAAACATGTAGTACCTTTTAATTTTCTGAATGAGTAGTTCTCAATCAATGCTTCCTCCGTTAGAGACAACAAGCTGAAGAATCTACCGAAACAAAAGGAAAAAACCAAAAACCACATGTATAGATTTGTTAACTAAATATCAAAAATCGTAACTCACCAGTAAGCAAATGCAATCTTTTTATCCAAATAATAAGTCTATGCCACGAGATCTGTAGTACAAACAATGCAGTACTTGAATTTTTAAGCTTAATATGAATTTTAAAGCATTTTACTCCGAGATGACATAAAGCAGATCCCTGGGAAAATGGCTTAAAAATAAAGCAAAATAAAATTTTAAAAAGCCCCAAACCATTACCAGCACATATGCAGCAATACCCCCCAAGTCTAGCCTTCGAGATCTGCTGCAGGATCCTTCCCCGGGAGCATTATCTTCGGGCTGGCTCTCTGGCTCCTTAGCTCCAGACAGACGCAGTCTGCAAGCCACCAGCTCTTGTCTGTGTGTGTCGGGGAAAGGGAAGCTGCAAATTAGAAAAAGTCCCCGCAGTGGCGAAAAGGAAAATAAGGCGAGTGGGAGAGGGAGAGAGAGCTCACTAGCCTCAGAATTTTCGAGAATGATGACAAGCCACTCAGCTCCGCCATCATTCACTGACAATAGGATGCAGCCCTGGCTTACGATTTAGCGGTTTGCCATAGGGGCTTCTGGTCCCAAATGCCTGACAGGCATTTTAATTGCCTCCATCCAAGGGTGTCCCCAGGAGTCGGGTCTATAAGCCTATGAATGTCATCATCTGGTCTCCTTTGTGCTAATGCCAGACACACACACACACACACACACACCCTGTGCTTAAATAGAGAGACAGTTTTCAGGCATATAGGATTACAAACAAGTTAAGCTACACAAACTGGACATGACTAAATGACAGTTAATGGGAATTTTTGTCTGCATTAAGGACATCAGAGATTCTTTGGTGTTTTGACATTGGCTATTTATTACAATATTTTTTACATCTAAGGCACATGACTTATTTATATTCCAAAATAAATTTGTTCAGTAAAGAAACACATACACTTATGTATATTTTCCTGTGGAAAATTCAATCCCCTTGTAAGTATGATAATTACGCAGTTGGCAATGTTTTCCTTGCCAGGGAGAAAACAAAAAATAAAAAGGATTAGGAAACCAAGGGTTTGTATGTGATTTCTGTGGGCAAGGCATTTTATTCCTTTTCCATACAAAAGCAAAGGGAGGTGGCAACCAGCTTGAGGACTGGGAGTGTGCAGTCCCAGAGGGCCAAAGCGGGGAATGGAAGCTTTGGCATAATCTGTACCCGCTTCGTGTTAGCAGCTGAAATTAACAGTTGAATATCCCTGTTCTACAGTGCCCCTTATCTAGTGAGGTTAAGTGTAGAACAATTCCCTGCATTATTTCTCAGAGAAAGGGAAGGAGAAATATGTTAATAAATACATTAATTTTTAGGCATTGTTAGCACCCTGCACCAGTGAATGGAGTAAAATTTGATGTCTACCAAAAGGGCCAGCTGCACAGGAGGTTGCTGAGAGGGAGCATCACCATGGTTACCAGAAACAAAGTAAGAAGAAAAAAACAAGGTGATGATAGAGAAGAGGGAATAAGACCACAGTAGAGGAAATTTAGAGACAAAATGATGTGTTTCATTCTTTTCCTTCTTGAAAGAACTGTCTCTATCAGTTTCATATTTTATTTTGAATTCATTAAAATGAATTTGCATTCTCCTTCTGGGTCTGTTCTCTTTTTTTTAATCACTAGCTAATTTTGCTTTCATAAATATTCACATTTTGGCTCTTTGTATGAGATCGATCCTGTCCCTTCTTGCCTTTCTGTTCACAGGCAAGATTCATGGAGACCACTCAGCTTAGCCACAGCCTTTGTTTCACAGGTGAGAAATCAGGAGGCCCAGGAAGTCCCAAGGCACCAGCCTTGCTTCCTGATTCAGCCCCCTTTCTTGTCCTTTCTCACCAAAGGACTTTCCTTCCCTTTGTCTCTCAGGCTGTTTGCAGGCAAGACATATTCCAGAAACATCCTTTGTCTTTGATTTTGTAAACCTTTTATTTGCTAAAGCAGTAATCTTCCTCTTT
Organism: Glaucomys volans; assembly: GCA_020662805.1. NCBI lineage: Eukaryota > Metazoa > Chordata > Mammalia > Rodentia > Sciuridae > Glaucomys > Glaucomys volans. The sequence continues at coordinate 683,812 of JAJEJO010001637.1, read as the reverse complement.
AAAACACATTGCAATCATTCTGAGACCTAGCTTTGCTTAATATCTGTGCTGGACTGAATTTGAGGTCTGAAAAATCAGGGGTAATTATGTCAACAGCTTTTCTTTCATTTCCAGTCTGACAATCAGATGAATCAAGCATGATTGCCCTTTTGTGGACCTTGCTTGTTGGACCTGAGCTTAATCATCATACAGTGGGCACTCCATCATCACTCACGTCATTCCTTCTGCAAGCATGAAATTGGACAATCAAAATGAGCCAGCCTCCCCAGACTCCTCCTAGGTATAGACAGTGTGAACCTTCTTGGGGTTATCCAAAACAATTCAACTGGAAAATCAAGAGCCCAGGTAAAAAACAAGAGGGGAAAAAAAATCACTCTAAAACAACCACTGGAGGGCGCAATATTTATTAAAATCTTTCAAATTACCCAGTAACAATATTAACTAGGATTTTGACCTCAATGTTCTATTCTGTTTTTATTTTCTTTCAGGATGGGATATGTGGCTTAGAGATAGAACATGTGCCAAGCCAAGTTTTCTTTCAATATTCAGTTCACAGAACTCATCGATTTTAGGTTAGCTCATCTATAGCTGCGGTCATATTGTTTTCTTAATGTTAACAACATAGTGGCTGCCACCACCACCATCCTCTTCTCTCAATGCTTCAGTGATAAAACAAATAAATAAATTTGTTTAAAATTATTTACGATTGCCATAGGTAATGATTACAAGAAATTTCATAAGGTAGTGAATCCTCTAGTTGTTTAGGATTCTTCCTTCCCTAAAAAGTGTCCCTTTAAATATGATTTTTCTATTAAATGTCTTTCTTCAGCGACCCTGGACAATAAGGATTTTTCACCGTGAATGTTTTATTTTAATATGTTGTCATCTGTTCACTTCATATACAAAAAAATGATGCATGAGACTTTTTTATTTAAATATGAATCAAATTCTATCAAGACCTCATAAAGCATACATAACAGTCCTGGTCATTCTAAACAATAGCATTGCTTCCCAAAACGTTTACTACTCTCTGGAAGTTATTTCACATTTAGGGAAACCAGGTTCGGTAAATGAAAATGAGTTGGTATATTCTTCCCCCCACCCCATTTGCTTCCATTATGTAGTAAGCACTACGTGTAAAATATAATTACTGTCCTTAAGTATGTCGTATTCTAAGAATAAAAAATGATAAGCAATTGAAAGACTTCTGAGAAGTTTTAGATTTTTCATATTTATGCCTATGAGCCTAAACTGTGCTGCTTCCTCCCCCCTCATCTTAGCCCTGGGTTTAGCCCCCCTTCATCAGATCATTTGCCCAGTTGTAATGGCACACCTGCAGGTATTTCAGACACTCACAGATTCCAGGAATGGGAAACAAAGGGGAAAAGAATTTCCTCCTCAGAACTTCAAAGACAATAGAGGGAATGTAGAAGTAAACAGAAAACTAACTTCACACCCCTTTTTTTCAATTTGATGAGACACTCTGACTCCACCCTCAGCTATAGCTTCCTAACAGAGGTACAGGGAAGAATCTGATTTCACCATATTCCAAAATTCAATTAGCTTACTTCTGTGGCTCTTCTGGAAGACCTTTGGTTTCACTCCCTAAATACATTGGAATGTGTATTTGTGCATCAGTTTTTAAAGTCTTTGGGAATGAAAAATGAAGATGGATCTTCCTTTCTCTCCTTGGAGCTGTTGCTTACATCCTCTTCCCAACCAAAGCTTTCTTGAGGACTCTAATGAGGACTGCAACCATGCCCTCCCATGACCTATTCCATTTTTTCTTTCTTCCGTGGCATTTATCCTACCATAAAACTTTACATTTACTATTCTTTACATTTCTTTACATTTACATTTATTTCCTCCCTCTCCCTGCTAGTTCCATGAGGGCAGTCATCTTTACTGGTAAATACAAAGTACCTAAAACTGTGTCCAAAATATACTGGCACTCAAAAATATTTTTTTATATGACTGAATGTGAAAATGACATTAGTGGAGGAATTAGAGTGTTCAAATGCAAGGAAAGTCTTTCTGTTCTATGTTGCTTGCCCTATTCTCTATATTCAGTTTTCCTTATGGATATTATCAACTTTTATTTGTACTATTAACCACCCATTGTCATAGAATCAATATTTTTTGTAATTTCGTTATAGGATATAAACTTATTTAAAATAGATTTGTCTCCTACTTTCTTCAAACTCCACAAAGTACCTGGCTGAGGGCTATCACTCTTTAAATGCTCAGAAAGTATTTGTCTTTGATAAATGTTAAAATATGCTAAATTTTAATTTTTAGATTTCAAAAATAAAATTAAAATCATTCATTAATGTTGCATCAAGGCCCACATACTTTGGAAGGACTTTATAAAAAGATAACTAAATACTGTAGTCTGTGCTTTAAAAAATCAATAATAGAAATAATAATGAAAGTTACCTAGTACTCTTAAGATGGAGTTATTCTAAATATCATGGGCAGATATATAAGTACTTGGCAAATTATTATGATACCCTAATTCATTGAACATTGTCTGGTCTTATTTACTACAAATGATGTTGCTTCCTTCAACAAAATTGGTTCACACAAAAGGATACTGTGTTCTAATAGACCCCACCTACCCCGAGAAAAGAAAAAAGAAAGGAAGTGTCATAATTAACATGGTCTGAATGGGAAGACTTGCTGAAAGTCTATGACTTTTTACTTATAAAATGGCAATTTCACATGGTGCGATCTAACATCCAGATAAACTATAAAACAATGCAGACAATATGTGGCATACCACATAATAGAATATTATTTGACAATAAAAATTGTCAAACTACTTGAGTAGTGCAAGTTGTACAAAGTGACTTTCCTATTTATTGCAGCATTATTTACAGCAGTCCAAGATATGGAAATAGGCAGTGTCCATTGCCAGATGAATGGATAAAAAAGTGTAAACACGCACACACATAAACACGAATATTATTCAGCCCAAAAAAGAACAATGTCTTGCCATTTGCCACAACATGGATAAGCCAAGGACATTATGATAAGTGAAATAAGCCAGACACAGAAAGAAAACTATGGCATGATTTCACTTATATATAGGATCTACAGGAGAAACCAAATGGTCAGAAGTAGAGAAAAAGACCACAAGTTACCATGGGCAGGAGCCCATGGAGAAGGGAGAGGAAATGGGAGATGTAAGCCAGAGGACACAAAATAGCAGATATGTAGGATGAACAAATCTAGAGATCGAGTATGCAATATGAGGGCAATATTGGGTAAGAGAGTTGTACTGTTAAAAAAAAACTAAATACATTGTTCCCCCTAAATGTAAACAATTACGATTTTTCAAGCAAAAATAATATTAATGATAAAATTTTCAAATGTGGCATATCATATAATAGAATATTATTTGACAATAAAAATAATGAAGTTCTGATATATTCTACAACATGAATGAACCTTAAAAATATAACAATTGAAAGAAATCAGTTGTAAAAAAGTCATATATTATATATTGTATCATTGTTATATCATCATATTAACGGTTGCCAGAGGCTGGGGTAGGAGGAATGGAGAGTATCTGTTAGTAGGTTTTTTTTTTTTCTTTTTTTTGGTGGGGGGAGGGGATGATGATAATGTTCTAAAAATAGATAATAGTGGTGTTTCTTAACTCTGAGTACACTAAAAATCACTGAATTGTACGATTATAAGGGTGATTCCATGCCATGTGAATTATATCTTAATGAAAATAAAAATTAAAATAACAAACTAATAAGAAATGCTCTAGGGGCTGGGATTGTGGCTCAGTGGTACAGCGCTTGCCTCATGTGTGTGAGGCACTGGGCTCAATTCTCAGCACCACATATAAACAGATGAATAAGATAAAGATACATCAACAACTAAAAAAATAAATATTTCAAGAAGAAAAAAAAAGAAATGCTCTTGTCTCTAAACAGCAAGTCTTGGAATTTCATGGCTACTAATTAAAATAAGTCAAGTTTCAAACTAAATCTGTGACAACTTCCTGATTGCTATCAATTCTTAGAAGCACAGTTCCAAAGGCTGTTGATTTAAGGCCATGAGGCTCTGATTCATTTGAGGATCTGCAAATCAGCAGTAGGTCTCCAGATCTCAATAATTTTAAAAAGTGTTCACATGAGAGAATGGATTAGCATGAGTTCCTCAGTGAAAGACAGGCCCTAGAAGATGTCTGATTGATGTGATGAAGAACTGGTCAGGGGTTAAAAGACTATCACTAAACACACACACACACAAAATTTACATACATCACTCACATGGTTTTCTTAACAGACTGGAGAAATCACTAACTCTACACTATCAACAAAGCTGAGTTACCAATTATAAAAATTAAGATAACCAACTTATGTAAAAGAGTTTGATGTGCAATAAGGGGGAAATTTTCCAACAGAAGTGGAATTCCAAATCTCTCCCATCGTGTCCCAAATTCTTTTTGTTGTGACTGGAGATAGACAACGTTCATTAGCTTACTGTGAATTCTTTCTTGTTTGCTTTTCAAGACTTATGCCATGAGCTGGACTATTTACTTTGTTAATGTTTGAAAAGAGATTGATATTGTTCATCTTCCAAGTCCTGTAATTATCTGCCTTACTTTATATTTCTTTTAACCCTTTTATACACATATAGCCCAGTAGGAACAATTGAACTTAGATGAAGAATAAATCAAAAAAATTTATGTTTATAAAGAAGCAAAGAGCAAACTGACATACAGGTCACCCGTGGGCAGCTTACATCTTCACTGTGAGTTTGATTAGATTTGATCTGCAGTGGGAAGGAAGAATTTATTCTAAGCAAGTACAGTGAAGATTAAGATAAGATAACTTGACCACTTTCCTATTGCTTTGAATCACGTTTTAATCCTTTCACATCACCATGCTAGGAATTTGGCTTTGCAATTTCATCAAATCTTAGTGTGGTGATTTTCTCTAAAAATGAGTTACATACTTATTCACATGTGAGTATAAAATGCATTCTAAATTATTTTTGGATTATTTACCTCTTTTATTTATTTATTTGTTTGTTTATTCCTTCATTATTTGTTTGGCAGGGTCTCGTACATGCTGGGCAAATGCTCTACCACTGAGTTAAATCCCCAGTTCTTTTTATTCTTTATTTTGAAACAGGATCTGCTATGTTGCACAGGCTGGCCTCAAACTTGTGATCCTCCAGCATCAGGCTCCCAAGAAGCTGGGATTATAGACTTGTGCCAACTTGTCAGGTTGATCATGTACCACTTGGAACTTTGGAAATATTCACATTTCACTGTAAATTTTTGCACAAGTATTTTTTTTAATCGCAACGGTGTTTTTATTTCACTTATCAAGGGGAAGTTAATAGGATGATGTAAATAGCAAGACAGAGATAATGAGAGAGGTTTTTCTTATTGTCAGTTCTCAAATTCTGACAGCAATTTAGCGAAATAGCTAGCTTAAAAGCTGTATTTTTCTAAGCCATTACCCTCTAGGCTGAGGAAATGGCTGTACCCAGAGTTCTATTGTGCTTAGATACTTTTACCAAAGTTCTTTTTTAAAACTCCTTAAAAAAAAAAGTCAGATGGACTCTAATAATGAAAATAATTCATCAAGTCATTATACATTAAGAGCTATGTTGGGAATAAGATGCTCTTCATAGGTTGAAAAGAAAATGGTAGAACAACTAGAACGCACACATTGCCAGTGGGGTTGTAAATTACTACAATCCCTTCTAAAAATTGTTTGCAATGTCTAGTAAAGCTAAATGCACGCCTACCCTATGACCCAGTAATTCCACTTCTAGATAGAAAAGTGTGCATATGTGCATATACACGCACTTACAAACATACTGTCAGCAGCTTAATCATAATAGGATAAAACTGGAAACCATAAGATTCTCATCAATAAATTGTGGTATATTCATATAATGGATTACTATATACACAAAGAGAAAAGGAAACAATTATTATTACACGAAACTGCATAGATGAATCTCACAGGCAAAACTAGGAGTGAAAGAAGCCAGACACAAAAGAGGACACAGTATATTAATCCATTTATATGACATTCAAGAACAGGCAAAACCAATATTTAGAAATAGAAGTCAGAATGGTGTTTACCTTTGTGGGAGCAGGAAGATGTATTGACCTGGAAGAGATACCAAGCCTTCTTGACCTGGGTGGTAGGGACATGGGGGGATGGAAGAGGTCCAGATTGTGTGCACCCTACTAACTAACATGTCTTATGCCTCAACTCTAATAACAACCATAAAATATTATGGTATCTTTGGTATAGGAACTGTTCACAGCAAGTTTTAGAATCTGTAGTGAACGTTACAAAAAGGGTTTTGGTCCAAGCAGATATTTTGCAGATATTTGAAACATGTCATGTAACCACAGCGGCACAAATGAAGACAATATGATGATTATTTATGTTAAATAAACCAGTTGTAAAGGAACATTTTCCTTGGTAGGGAGAGGACATTTTACATTGGCTTTTAATAAATGCAACTCTGAAAAACAAGAAGAACAAATAAAATATGTATTTTGGGAACATTTCAACAAATGAAACTATTTGTCTTAGAGCAATCCTTATAGAACTATACTATTCTGGCAAAAGAATGGACAATTAAGGTGCTTTCAATACTGTTTATTTCACAGAAAACCTTTGTCTTCCAATGCTCACCATAATACCTAGTATATTTTAGGATTCGTCCTCTCTTCCAATCCAAAGCTTATATTTCCTTTATGTTTCATTTAAATTCTGCCTGTTTCATAATGACTCCCAAATTTTCACAGTACATACTACCACAAAACTCTACTTTCTCAGAATCACCAAGATACATGACAGAGAGAGAGAGAGAGAGAGAGAGAGAGAGAGAGTGAGTCACCATGATACTAACATGCATCATTATATGTGGCTTTGGGCTGGTTTTCAGATCTTTAAATTCAGTTGTTTAATCTAATGTTGGCTGATTTAAAAAGCTTGTGACATGATTCTGTTAAAAATGGCTAAATACCTATAATGTGCCAAGCCTTTTGTGTATGCTATTTTGCTCAACAATTCTGAGAGTTGAATACCTGTATTTTACAGTTGAAGAAATAAGCCCAATTAGGTTTAGTAATGTGCCCAAGGACACACAGCTGGTAAGTGGTAGAGGAGAAATCCAATCCCCAGATTTCTGAGCCAATTAATTTGTAATTCAGCCTAAAACTTACGAAGTATCAGAAAAGAGATAAATTAAACATAAAACATAAAGTATAATTTTTCATTTATACTGGTAACATATCAGAAGAGGAAGAGAGAAATTAAACATAGAATTAAGAATTTTTCCATTTTAAGACAGACTACATATTATATAAGTAGGCTGTGCATAAAAGACATAAGGCTAGAATTTAGATTTTTCCTTCTGAATAATTTCAGATTCTATCAGTTCATATTTAAACAATATACATATGAACTTAAGCATTCCTATTGTTGAGAAAGACGTCATAATTTTATTTTCAACCTTTCTGGCCTATTCAGAGAATATAGAGTCACATGAGTAAGAAGTATGCTTGCCTGATTTTAAAGAACTTCATTATTTGATAATTTGGACATCTATGTTTTTAAACCTGCTGTTGAAATCACTCCATATCTTAGAAGTATAGATGATGGTAATAACATAATGATAATAATAAATACAAGTTATAACATAATCACTGCCCTCAATTTACTTTATCAAGTTTGAAATCATCAAATGTCTTGGGGAAACTTAAATGTTACATCAGAAAACATTGTATCAAAATCATATTATACAGTCCATGTTTTATATAAGTAAAAATGTTTCATAGATACATTTTGGGTGTGTGACATTTTTCTTCCAAAAAAATTCTATTCTCTCCATTAAGTACTCTTAAATTTTACCTTCTCAATGAGGCTTCACCAGACCATCCTAATATTGTAATATGTAATTTCAACTCCCAATCTCTTTTATCCTAATTTGCGTAATACTGTTCACTTTCTCACCTACTATATAACTTACTCATTTGTTATGCTAATTCTTTATTGTCTCTGCTCATTCACCTGCAAACTTCATGAATTCATAACTATTTGACTGTTTCATTCATTAATATATCCCCAAGCAAGAAGAAATGTGTCTGATACACAACTGGTACATAATATTCAGTAACTATTCATTAATACATGCATAAGTGATTGAAATCAAAACAATAAAACTCATATAAAAAAGCATAATTTCCTTTGTTTTGGGGGGATTGGCTTATTTCACTTGGGATGATATTCCCCAATTCCATCCATTTATCTGCAAATGCCATAATAATATTCTTCTTTATGGCTGAATAATATTCCATTGTGTATATACACCACATTTTCTTTATCCATTCATCTGTTGAAGGGCATCTATGTTGGTTCCACAGCCTAGCTATTGTGAATTGAGCTGCCATAAACATTGATGATTACATAGAGAGAAATGAGAAGTAGAGGGGGTGGGGGTATGAAAAATGGTGGAATGAGATAGGTATGTATGATTACATGATTCTATGTACATGTATGATTACATGAATGGTATGAATGTACATCATGCACAACTATAGAAATGAAAAGTTGTACCCCATTTGTGTGCAATGAATCAAAATGAAGTCTATAAAAATAAAATAAAATAAAATAAAATAGAAAAAAAAAGAGCATAATTTCCTCCCCAAAAGTTTTAACTCAGGGTTCAGAGATCACAAAACAAAATGTGGTATAAATATTTCTTTTAGTTGGAGTCTTGGATAGCTATTTAAATAATACAAGTTCTGGTTTTCATCTTTGGTATATATAGCCATTTTGAGCTTATTACCCCTTTACTTCGGGTATTAAAAAATATTTATTTAATGATACAAAAATTCTTCTAGCATTTTTTCTTATCTGCTTGTGAATTCTCAGTTATGACTTGCAAATTTATCTTCATCTCTCAATGATCTAAAAGTTGATATAAAATGGCTTTTTACACTATTGGAGACACACGTCTACAGATAGGCCATATGTGCAGGAGGAATGGGCAAGCCATGAAGGAAAATTAATGTGGAAAATCTCTTACTAAATAGAATTTTCATGCAGCAGTCAGTCACGCACAACCTTCTTCATGAGTCATGAATTTCTTGGCTGATCTTCCTAGACTCGGGAAATGAACCTTCATTTTATCAAATGCCTCCACCAAGTAGGGCCATGACACTGAACAGGAAGACTGGGTGATGGCACAAGCTCAAATGGTACAAATCAAATGATACACTGCATGACATTGGATATACATTTCTGATTCTTTTCTTGAAACTGGTCAAAGAGTTATTTTGTTTACTATTTCTGAGCTTTGAAAATGAATGTATCTCAAAATTCTCTACTCCTGTCATTCCTTCAATCCTCAGCAACAAAGAACTAGAGAGGAGGAGTACTTGAGAAGTCAGCTAGTGCATTCCATTTGAATGAGGTCATGTGTAACCTTCACATTACCAGATCACTCTGAAAAGGTTTAAATTCTGCAAGATCACACAGCATTTTCTTTCAATCTTTGGTATTTCCACTTCAAATAATAACCTGGTGTGAAAGTTTAGTAAGTGCCATATCATATGCAGCATGGTTTCTGAAAGTATGTATGTTATTTCATGAATAGCTGAAATCTGCACTCCAAAAATGGATGGAATCCATGTTTATTCTCTGCTGTTTATGGGACAGAGTACTAAGGTGATGATCACTAAGAATTACATATGTTAATTCTTAGTACCTCTCTTACTTCTTCCTCTAATCCTTATATGAGGGTTACATCAGAGGTAAGGAGAGATATAACTGGCTACAAAGGTATTTATAGATATTTTCCATGAAACAGTCAAAATTACAACACACTTTGAATACATCCAATGGTACATCTAAAAGTACACTGAATTCCAAATGCTCACATATTGAAACCAAAGAATGGAGATGGTAAGTATCAAATTCCTTGCTTGTGTAAGGACAAAGAGGAACTTGGATAGCAAGTGGGAATAGTCTATTTCTATTAAAATTTAATCTCTTCCTTCATCATCAGATTTCTGAGCCACAAAAGATTTTAGGCAAAAAGATATTCTGGCTTTTAAATTAAAAAGAAATACTATACATTATCTAGCTCTATATTCCTTCTCAACAGTATCATCAAGTTGGCTTAAAAGTCAATATATGAACTTTGATAGTATTTATGCTACCATTTTCCATAGCTTTGTGACTTTTTTTATTTTGCTTCTAATAGCAAACCTGTAACTGAAGAAATAAGGGTGATTCATTTAATATTTTTTAAGAGTCAAAGATTTTGTTCTAGGCGCTTTCCATCTATTTTGATTTATATTTCACATAGATTGCAAAAAGAGCCATTGTAAGAATCTGGGCTAATGGTTCTGTTTGGGAGATATATTTCTACATTCCCCAAGGACCACTAACATTTTTACTTAAGTTGCTATACTCGTGTTTTCTTTGTTTCTTTTCCTCGCCTTCCCATTCTCTATTTTACCTACCCTTTCCAACTCTTCTTTCTTTTTACCCCAAAGTCTTGAGGATCATGGGCAGAAAACTCAGAAAACATTTAAGGGATCATTTAGACCTACTTTCATTGATACTGGTCTTTGGTTTCAGGACAGTTGAGGGTAAAAAACCACGTGTTTTACAACCTTTTCTCTTTCTTATAATATCTGATAGGTTCTTAGGGTTTTTTGTTTGTTTTTCCAATACTGAGAATTGAATCCAGGGTACTATATCACTAAGCCACATTCCCTAGCCCCTTTTATTTTTTGAGACAGGGTCTTGTTAAATTCCTCAGGGTCTCACTAAATCACTGAGGCTGGCCTTGAACTTGCAATCTTGCCTCTGCCTCCCAAGTCGCTGGGATTATAGGCACATCCAGTCCTGATAGTTTTTTTTCTTTTTCTTTTTCTTTTTAACATTGGTACACAATAAAGAATGTTAATATGCTTTGTGAATGTTGAGTAGAAAAATGGAAAAGTGTGGAGAAAATACGTTGTTATTTTGGACATTGTACATAGTCCTTTAGCATTGTGTCTATTTACTTTCAATCCAGAACTAAAGAAATAAAGGGAATCAAATGTTCAGTTAACATTACTTTCTGCTGCAATGCCTAAGAATACTCAGACAGCATGTTAGAAAAAAGCTGGAGATGCCTCAATGGCAGATTTTTCTAGAGGGCAAAGGAGCCTTACAATCTTGTTACAATTTCTTATTTTAATTTGGGGTTGATCAATAAAGTGGAAGATTGATTGGCTGATTAGAGAAGGGGATGTGAAGCCTGCACTAAGAAATGCACAAAGAATGCACAAAGGGAAATCTTGAGAAACTGACACGACATTCAGTTCAAAGGCAAGAGCAGTGAAAGAGAAACTATTTTATGACAGAAAACTGAAAGGGGTGGGTAAAGAGGGTGATAACACAGCACAGAAATGGTAAGTATACTATCTGAGCATCACTTGAGAAAGGGAGTGAATGAAAACTGATGGTGTGTGTTAGAGTCAAGACACTCAGACGAGAAGGAAAAGCAAGAATGAGGGAGATTGGGACAGAAGAGTCGCAGGAGTAAGAGCATTGGAAGCAAATAGGGTTTCATTTATAAACCAGTGAGCCAGTCTGACAGGTGAAGCAGGCTGAGGCACTTGAAAGATCGTATTCAGTGGCTGGCATTACCGAATGCCCAGCTGGGTCTAAATGAGAGTGGTTTTAAACAGGGACATTGTTCTAAGAAAATCTTAGGTTTCACAATGCCCTCCAAGACAGCCTTATAAATCCTACACAGCATCAATATTCACCAACCACCTGCAATCAGCATTACTCCAGAATTTGCTAGATACAGCAAGTCCTTGACAGGGAATATTTTAATTTGGATGGTTGGCTCTCTACTCAGGACTCACATGTATTGATGATATGCAAATGAGTTCTGTCCAGTCTCATCAACAGCATAAATTAAGTGCATCCTATCATGAGGATTATCTTGGAAAGAGAGAATGTCACCCTCGATATGCCTATGGCCTGGGGGTGCACAGCCAGCAGGTGCCAAGGAAGGGAGACTGAAAAACAGACACAAAGTATTTCATCACTATTGACTGGCTGGTTGTGTTCTTTAGGTGAAAAACTTGGTTGCTTATGTTAAAAAAAAAAAAATCTTTGCTTAGAACAATTTTCTTTTCAGATGACTATGCACCAGTCAAGAGGTTAAAAGATAGCTTTTTGATCCAGAGACCCTAGTGTTAATAATTGCACACTGATAAATAATAGGAGAAAACTGTTAATTGTTACCTTTGAATCGAGTGCATATTGCTTTGAGAAATAATACTAACAAAGGACACATGTTTTAAACTAGTGAAGATGGATTTGTGACTTTCTATCACACTTTCTTTATATATATTATATGTGTATAATATATATATTATATTTTTTTATTTAAAAATATGGAACACTTCACGAATTGCATGTCATCCTTGCACAGGGGCCATGCTAATCTTCTTTGTATTGCTCTAATTTTAATAAATGTGCTGCTGCAGCAAACACCTATCACACTTTCTTAGTAACATAGACTAGTTAACAAAAAGTTAATGGCTCCAGAAAGCAAGATCACAAATTTGTATGCCAAATGTGAGAGAAAGAAAAACAACTTTGAGTTAGAAAGCACCTCTGACTGATATTTTTAAAAACGTATAAACAATGGCTAGAAATAACTCATTAATGGGAATTCAGATATGTCATTCCATGGTGTAACTGAAAGACATTTCTCATCGGTTTTGCAAGTCCCCCCAATATCTGTTATCTAGCCAACTTAAAACACCATCCATGAAGAAGAGTTTTTAAAGTCCAGATTTAAAAGCAGATTAAACAGTGAGAGTATTCACTGGACCTGATCACAAGGGAACAAGCCAAGTGGTGAATCTGCATGAAGTGGTTGAACTTGGCATGTATGGGGGCAGGAGCAAAAGACTACCAGGTGCCCACAGCAAGGAGCATCAATACAAGCCAGATGTTGCTGGAAAAGTCCTGAGTCCTGTGCAGTTGTTAGCTCTGAACTAGGGGAGCACACAACCATATGAGTGGAATGGCATCTCTATCAGGAAGAGATACATACATCAAGCATACAGTGACGAAGCTATGTGGGGGGAGAGGAATGGGAAGAACTCAGAGGTGAAAGGAAAACAGTTAAAATTGCACAAAGCTAGGAAAGCGACTTAATTTGAGGGTGAAGTGCCAAAAAAAATGAGGATTATGAGAAGGAATATCCAAAAACAGTTCTGGTCACTTAGTCTTTGCACTTGTGTTTCAAAACAACAAAGATATCAGCAGGTGAGGAGGCAAGACCATGCCATTGCTTCCCCAGCACCCTCTATGAGGAAGACACTGTGAAATTGTAACCCATATCTGTGACTCACGTACCATTTCTGGACGCCATGGAGTCGGGAGATAAAAAAATTCTGGGTCTTACCTTTGTGTGATTCAATTCAATTCAGGAGTCTATATATTTTTTAAACCAGCCCAGGTAATTTTGGTGCCGCTGGAATTACTGTAATTTGTAGAATATAGTTTGAAAAACAAGATAACTGGGATAAACTGTTTCCTTACCAAATGCAAAGATATTCATCTCTTGTGTCAATGAAACCAACAGGTTCCAAAATGTGGAGTGCAGAGGTCAAACTATGTGTGAATATGAATTTGTACAAAGTATAGTGAATTAAATCAGAACAAAGTAATAATAAGTCACATCAATGTCTTCTACTCTGAAAGATTATACTAAAATTAGAAATTCATTTTTAAAGGACATGACATTTTATGATTTCCTTTTATTTTTCTATTAATTTTCCCTTTCTTATTACATCTTTTTTATTAGCCACAATCAGTAATAACAGGTAAAATCCAGGAAAAAATGCTCTAATCAAGGACATTTTTAGATTACCTGACCTTCATTTCATATTGACTATCATATTATTAATAATACAAAGAGGATTCCAAAACTGTATTCATGACATGTACTTTAATATTAAATAGTCTATAAATGTTGCTCACACAATTACATTGCCTTCATCATCCTGGCTCACCATATTTCTATCATTTAAGGCAAGATTTGAACTGGATGCTTGTGAACAGGTAGCCACAGAAAAGGATTTTTTCAGCCAGATGCAGTGGCACATACCTATAATCCCAGCAGCTTGGGAAGCGGAGGCAGGACCATAAGTTCAAAGCCAGCCTCAGCAACAGCAAGGCACTAAGCAACTCAGGAAAATCCTGTCCCTAAATAAAATACAAAAATGGCTGGGGATGTGGCTCAGAGGTTGAGTACCTCTGAGTTCAATCCCTGGTAAACACCCCCCACCCCCCCAAAAAAGAAAAGGATTTATTCTTTCAATAGCAAAGCAACCATAAGGTGACTGACACCATTGTGTTAGATTAAAGTGCAACATTCCTTTAGCTTTCATGGACTTTTATCGTGGTGGAGGACCAAAACCTCTCTCAGGGACTTGGGGGCACCCCAGTCCCATTGTGTAAGGGGGGATATCTTGATGAATGCTTATTTACTTGGTCTGTGAAGCTTGGGAGTGGCTCTGGAAACTGGGAAATTCCAGGTACACTTTTGATTTAGTTGGAGAGAACCCAGAATACTATTCCAGGGAAAGAGGGCAAGATGGTGGCAATGGGGATGTCCTTAGTCCTAATTCAGATTCTAATGATTTCTGAAGGAGGGCTGTTCTCAGGGATCTCAATCGATGATAACATGAAACTTTGAACAGGTTCTTACTAAGGACTAGGCACTTTTAAAAGCATTACTTACAGTTACTCATTAGAATCTTGCAGCAAATTTGGTAGGTGGCTACTATTATTTTCTTCATGTCATAGATGAGTAAATCAGGACACAGGTCAATTAAACAGCTGAATCTGAACTCAGTTCATATGCTTTTAAACTAGGAGTATGTGTTAAAAACTGCATTCTTCTACTCTGTACTCTCATGTAGTCTATATGTAATCTAGACTAGGAATAGTCTGGATGTAGACTATTCCTGTAACAGGGACGTTGTCAAAGACTTTGCAGAGGATAACGTTCTGCACTTCAGTCCTCCAGCTGAACACTGTGATGATAGGTCCACCATGTGAATGATCTGGCACCCAGGGACTAAAGGAATACCCAAAAACAATTTTGGTAACTTAGTCTCTCAATTCTCTGGGATTTGTGCATAACTGACATTAATGATTCAATTTTTTAAAATTGTCCCTAATTTTAAAAAGCTGGAATCAAGGAATAAAAACCTCTGTGTTTTGGTACTCGATATGGTGGGAAATCACTGCTGGGTTTTTTTTTTTTTTTAATTGTTTTTTAACCAGAAACAGACACTTCCAATATATATGTGGCTTTGTAGTTTGTATTCCCGGTAAAAGGGGAAAATGATATTTTGTTATTTTAAATTACAAAATGCTCAGGGGATATAAATAAATTACTGATAAGTAGAACCTTAGGCATTAGGATTACTCCAAAACACAAAATTTACTCAATATTCACCTATGAGTTCATGTTTGTTTTAAAGAGAGCCATAAAATTCTTTAAAAATGCTATACTTCTGAGGCAGTAAATTGAGTAAAACAAGAAAAAAATAAAGTTAGAAATATAGTTTGAATATGAAGTCGTGTTTGATTTATTTGTTGCTTGGATTTCAGCCCCACTTCACTGTGGTGCTGGCGATCAAACCCCGGGTCCGGCATATTCTAGGCAAGTGACCAACTACTGGGGAATATCCCCAGCCCCGGGTTATTTAAAATTTTTCAACTTTTAAAAAGAAGTGACAATATTTTCTTAGCATTTTTATTTATGCATATGTATGCAATAAACTAAGAGCTTCTTGAGGGTTAGTGCTGGCATACAGTATTGTTTTAGTCAGCTTTTTTCCTGCTGTCACTAAAAGCTCTGACCAGAACAATTTTAGGGAAGAAAGTTTATTTGAGGGCTCACAGTTTTAGAGGTCTTAGTCCATGGATGGCTGGTTCCATTCCTTTGGGTTCCAGGTGAGGCAGAACATCATGGCAGAAGAGTGTGGCAGAAAGAAGCAGCTCACATGATGATCAAAAAGCAGAGAGAGACTCTACTCTCCAGATACAAATATATACCCCATAGCCACACCCCAATGAACCATTTCCTTCAGCCACATCCTACCACTCCAGTTACCACTCAATTAAACTCCATCAGGGATTAATTCACTGATTGGGTTAAGACTCTGACAACCCAATCATTTCTCCTCTGAACCTTCTTGCTTTGTCTTCCATTTGAGCTTTTGGGGGACACCACATCTAAACCATAACAAGTATATTAAGCACTTTACTAATATTAAAAGTATCTGATAAGGAAGTTTATATGTTACCTACACTATGTAAGTTAAGACAGAGAAGTTATATAACTTCCCCAAGACTGCTAGTCAACAAACTACTACTAAATCAGAGCCTCATGACCCAGACAACCTGACCTGAGTTGTCCCTTGAGTCTACATTGTTCTGCATGTGTATTGAATTCCTGTAAGAACAGCATCTTCTGTTTTGAAAAATGAGAAATTGCCGAAACAGGTGAAGAGTTCTTTCTACCAAACTTGATCACCTTCCTTGCCTAGCCCAGCCACCAGGTCACACACAGGCATTTGACATCCCTCATGTGAATTTGATACAAAGCTCCAAATAGAAAAATAACAGATGTCCCGACGTAGAGCACACAATTGTGAGTCCTTCGTTCCTTCCTAATTTTAGCCTGGCTTCATACGAAAATAGGACTTGTAAAACAATTGCCTCTGTGGGTATCTTGCTCAATCCTCAGCCCAATGTTTTAGCCCCATTGTCAGAGGAAATGGTCCTGGCACAGTTAAAATGAAAATAATTGCTCTTTCTGGATATTTGGGCAATTCTGCTTTTCCTCCCTATGATGAATGAGATGCTAAGCACCACCCATTGGCCATCTCTCTCCCATGACCAATGTACCAGAATCTATCGTCTCATTGGGGAATATTATTAAGACAAAGTTTTCATTAGAGAGTGTGAAGTGATGCAGCACAAGCAGGAAGGCCTGGAAATGAAGCCAAGTGACATTTATAGTGTGAATTAAAAAGGAAGTCATAGACAGCAGACGTGTATTTTTTTTGTGTGTAATAAAATCACAGGAAGAAAACCCCACAAAAATTCATTTGCCCACAAAGAAACTCAAAGATGTCCTGCATGAATTGAAGTGTGACATAGCTGCTACATCCACCAGAAAAAATAGTACAAGTTATATATTTGCAATTTGAAAAAAAAAAAATCTCACATTCTCAAAATGGCACTTTTCTTTTAGAATCCATTAAATAATATGAGAAAGGAATCACACATTTATGCTTCATCCTTCCTAGATAAATGATCCATTCTTTAAAAAAGATCATAATCTGTACAGAAAATATGACATTTTATTCTTTACTCTCTGGGGTTTAAATATGAAAGTGGCCTGGAGAAGGGTGTGAATACAGCTCCTGGCCTTGTCCTCTGTTCAGGCCTAGGTCTTAGAGTCATAAGACAAGGATTCACATTGTATCTGACAAAGCCGGCTTATTTCTCTTCTCCACCCTCACACATGTCCACGTAAGCCATGTCCTTGTCTGGTGACACTGATTGCAGTCATGACAGCGTGGCATGTGGTATCCTACAGGTATTCTCACACTAATGACTTCACTTTGTACTAGAAGCAGTGATGCCCCAATCTTTCTAAACACCATTTCACACCAAAAGGAACCAAGAGTCCTTGGGAAAAGTCCAGGTCTGGGACTGTGAAGGTACAAAGTCTCTGGACATCTTGTTTTGCCAGAGCAGGGAAGTATTGAAAGACTAACGGGGCTGGTCAAAAGGCCTCTGTCTTGGACGGCCTCCGAGTTGCCAAATCTGAAATAATTTGGGCATTAAATAAAATAATGAGTGTGTTAATTTATAAGGCATTGAATAAAAGACAATCCATGAGTTTATAGTGATACTTCAACAGATGGGGTGGGGGTTCCTAAAGAAGCAGAGAAAAGGCAGAAGAGTGTTTTTTAGAGAAGAATGGAATTAAATTGGAATGATAATTTGTCTTAAAATTACCACAATTGCATCCCCTACTATAATAATGAGCTCAGGTAAGAATCATCAATGTATGTTAAAAGTATCAAATAAAAGGTTGTTGGGAAAGAGGTCATCTCCATGGCTTCAACGTGTACCCCACAGATCACTTCTCCATTATGGAGGTAGAAAGTTACCTTTAACAATTAATTGTTTGAAAGTCCTTGATATCATCCATGCAGTTTTTTTTTTTCCCTCCCAAAATTTATATTCTGGACTTAATCCTGAGAGAGCAAAGAGAAAGTTCCATAAGATGGGACAAAACATCTAGCCTTGAATTTCTGGAAACATCAATGTCATAAAAGAAAAAGTAAAATACAGGGACATTGTGCTAGAAAGAATAAAGAAGATTAAAGAAACATGGTAACCTTGATTTAGTCTGGGATTTTTTTAAAATTATTTATAAAAGACATCTTGGGGACAATTAGAGAAATTTGTGAGTTATATATTAGATAATATTGAATAAATGTCAAATTTCTTGGTTCTGATCATATTATTGTGGTAATGAAAATATCTTGGTTTTTAAAAATGAGATGAAGTGTTTAGAGTTGTGTTGTGGTGTAACATACTTGCAAATGGTTCAGAAGAAAAATGAAATGAGTATGTGTGTACAAATGCATAAATATATTATGCAAGTACACAGGTGGAGGGTGGTGTATTGGTTTGCAATTGGCACTTAGTTTTGGTTCCTGTGTTTCTCTGTAAGCAGGAGAGGGGAGAGTGGCAGCACTTACTAGGAGCCAGACTCTGAGCTAAGCACTTTACCAGGCTCATGTAGTACTTAGAAAGTTAAACCAGCAGGTACCATTAGTATTTTCATTTCACAGGTATGAAACTGAGCAGCACAGAAAGTGAATGGACTTGCCCAAGGAAACAGAACTAATAAATGGCAGGACCACAAGTCACCAAAAGAATGCTGAAAATAGTGTTTTCTTTCAAATTTTAATGTTAAGCATTAAGTCCAGCTTTTCCAGAACTAACACCATTAGTAGGGCAGTCAGAACACAACCTCTAGACTCATGTGTTGCTATTGCTATGCCATTGCAAACTGCAGAAGTTCAGGAGCAACTAGATTTTGCTATTTACTTTGAGTGAAGGATGGGTGTGGATTACTGGCATTCCCTGGCCTATAAAGAGAAATTTTAAATATCACTTGGGCTTCCTGGCTAGTCCACAAAAATCTATTTAACTCATAATGTGTTTGAATCATAGTACAAATCGGAGATAAAGGTGCTTTTTGGTAGCACTCTGCCTGGAATAATCTCTCAGTGTATAAACGGACAAATAGAAGAGGGAAACTCAGTTTGTCAAGAAGGAAAGCTGAGTTTTTGTTTTGACTGCTTTGTATCAAAAACTTACCAAAAAAGCTTCTTTATTAAAGACTAGGAGTTTCCTGGCCATTCTGTATGTTCTCAGTGCTAACTGACCTTACCTCCAGCCCACTCACAAACCTCTGTAAAGAATCCCATTCAGTCTTTCCATCCTTCCAGAATTTTCCAGTATACAAAGTTAGGTTGCTCACAGCCTCCCTTAAAACCGCCAAACCCCCACACCCATAGGTTCCACCAGCAGATTCTACCCAGGATGTTGAAAAAGTAAACTAGTGACTTAAGCGAATGGATGTTTACTAGCATCTTGGCTTTCTCAATACGCATGCATTTTGTAAATGAAATAAATCCTTATTTAGCAGATGAACTCTACCATGGGGCCAGATGTAGGGCTAACTTTGGAGGGGACAGAATTAGAGCAGGCATTCTTCCTGGAGACAGGCTGCTATGGGCTGCAGCCTGAGCCCAGTCAGGGGCTGGTGGGAGGGTTTAGATTAAATACCCCACATACTGAAGACCAGAGTCGGGTATTAAGAGTTGGAGCCAAAAGGTCATCTCCTGGGCAGAACTGTCCATGTCTGTCCATGTCTGTGTTCTCAGTCATTTCCACTATGAAACAGGTACCCTGAAACTGTCACCTAACCCTGGTCCTTGGTGTATGTGCTGATCTGGCTCCTACCTCCTCCCAGAGCCCACCGCTGTGTGCATTGCTTCCCAATTCTGTGGTCCATGATGGCAGCTTGAAATTGGCCACAGGGAGAGTTTTAAAACATTA